>JANJGN010000036.1:7777404-7838842 GCA_026770705.1 Isurus oxyrinchus
AGGGTGGGAGAGGTTCAGAACTCTCTCACAAACAGAAACTGATGATTGATGGAGTTTGATAGATTTCTGTTAACCAAAGGTATTAAGGAGAAAAGACGGGTATGCGGAGTTAGGTCACAGGTGAGCCTTGACCTCATTGAGCAGCAAAACAGGCTCGAGGGGCTGAATGGCCTCCTCTTACTTGGATGTACCTTTGGCAACTCAGTGCACGGGTTTGGAGACAGGTCCTGGAGAGACGTTCTGCCGGGTGCCCAGTGCCCGCTGGGAGTCAGAGGTGGATCATAAGATAATGCGTTCCGGCTGGTCATGACAGGCTTGGCATGCGGACGGTCTGCGGTTTATTTTAGCTTTTCCGTTCACCCCGTTCATTTATTTCATAGATCCCTCAGCCCCCCTTGTGGAGAAGGTGCTGGCCAACTCCCTTGTCAACCTGCGCTGCCAAGCCAGCTCGAACCTGGCACGAAGGAGCTGGACCCACAAAGGGGCAGAGCCGCCGACATCGGGTTTGATCCTCCAGCCCAGCGGCCTCAGCTTTGTGGCCACTGCTGAGCACCAGGGCCTGTGGGAGTGCTGGGCCACCGAGAATCAGTTCAGGGTATTGCTGGTGAGTTACTCGCTTCAGATTACCGATCCTGCCTTATGGGAAGCTAACCAGGGTTTGCAGTCTCATACGAACCCTGCCCTGAAGACGTACTGGAGCGAGCTGGTAGTGGTGAGCGTCCTCTTTGTGCTATTTGCTGTGCTGGTGGCTGCTTTCGCTCTGCACTCGTACTCCGAGAGGCTGAGGAGCCGGTGTAAAGTCCGAGCGGGTGCTTCAGCCAAGGCGGAGAGTGGTCCGGTGAGTGGGAGCTGCCTGGAGACGGCCCCCTTAAACAAAGGCCCCGTCAGCAATGGAAGCTACCAGAACCTTCAGGACGAAGAGGGCGGTGCCGTCTCAGCCGGGGGAGAGCAGGAGGAGTCGGGGGGACAAGCGACCAGCTCGGAATCCCTTAAAAACAGGGGGAGGACCAGCGCTCAGGCGCAAGCGGACACCTAGGGGAGGGGGCGAGAATGCCCCGCTGCTGACCTGTGGACTTGCCGGGAGAAAGGAGGGGCCATGCCACACGGCTGATGCAATGAGGAACGAGTGAGGGTGGGGTGGGAGGGAGGGGGGTTGGTGGGGAGTATAACCCGGGGCTGGGTTTCCCCCAGAGTGTCCCTAATCCGGGGTGGGGGGAGGGGGGGGGGGGGGGAGGGTACCCCTGTAACCCTTGCGCGGGTTTCTTTCCTGTCTTTGTAGATGACACTTGCCGCGTTCCGTCACCACGATGTGAGAAAACGTGTCCTTTTCATTTTTGTAACAATCCTCTCGCTCAGGGACCTGCACGCTGGGAGTTCTACACTCCCCGTCTTGCACATGTGTGATTCGGTTCCTGCAGCCTGGAATGCATCCGACTACAGCCCAGCGCCTGTCCCCTCCGAACAGCTCAGACTCCCGTTGGTGGGCACCGTGGGCAAGACGACCCTCCGCGGCCTTGGAGGCTCTTGCACAACGGCTGCATTCATTGCGGACGTTCACCAGATTTTCCTTAACTGGGCCCTCGGAGGCCGTGGAGGTTCAGACTTGTGCGAGCTTGTTCTGGGGCGAGGGAAGCACGTAGGGGGTGCGTACGGTCGAAGCTGTTGGCCCTGAACCCTGTTGAGCTCGGTCGCAGCCACATCAATTGGGGCTGTTGCTACCATGCGGCAATGGGGGTGGAGAGGGGAGGGGTGGGGGGTGGGGGGGGGGGTGGAGGGGGTGCAGGGAAAGGAGCAGAGGAGCCACTCCAAGGTAAGCGGGGAAGGTATGGCCTCCGCTCACCCTGCCACCCCACCACCTCCCACTCAAGGCACTGCCGCCGCAGGCGGCATATGAGCCCAGGCAGAACCCTCCATGGATTAACTGCGAGAGACGTCGGAGTGGACCTAGGGCGAAATGGCAATCCTTTTTGGAGAAAACTGGCCATCTTGGAAGGACAGTGTGGTCCGAGAGATTGAAGGACAGATCAGATTCCGGGCAGGATTGGGGTGAAGGTCGTAGGAGGAGGCAGCAGGCCCAGTCCAGGGGGTAAATTCAGAACAAAGGGGAGGGTGTGATTTTTAAAAATTCATTCACGGGATGCGGACATCGCTGGCTAGGATAACATTTATTGCCCGCCCCTAATTGCCCCCTTGAGAAGGTGGTGGGTGAGCCGCCTTCTTGAGCCGCAGTGGTTCCTGTGGTGTAGGTACACCCACCGTGCTGTTAGGGAGGGAGTTCCAGGGTTTTGGACCCAGCGACAGTGAAGGAACGGCCGATATATTTCCAAGTCGGGATGGTGAGGGGCTCGGAGGGGAACTTCCAGGTGGTGGTGTTCCCCATGTGTCTGCTGCCCTTGTCCTTCTAGATGGTAGAGGTCGTGGGTTTGGAAGGTGCTGTCAAAGGAGCCTTGGTGAGTTGCTGCAGTGCATCTTGTAGATGGTACACACACTGCTGCTACTGTGCGTCGGTGGTGGAGGGAGTGAATGTTGAAGGTGGTGGATGGGATAATCGTTGAGCGGGAGGATGAGGAGTGAATTAGGACTAGGATCCTCAGAGTGTACAGTCCGGATTGCCAAGTGGAGGGAAGGGGTCAGGTTCAGTCAACCCACAGCCAGAAGGGCAGAGGACATGGCTCGAGGACTGTGCGGAGCAAGGACCACGGAGGGATCATAGACGAGAAATCAGCCTGTTGCAGTTTTTGAGTGTTGCAAACGTGGACATTCTGTGATCTTCACCCAAACAGGGGAAGAGGAGCAGTGGCTGTGTGATGGGATCTGTTATAGGGAGAGATTCTCTCTCGTTCTCTCTCTCTCTCTCTCCCCCTCTCTCTCTGTGTCTTTTATTTTTTCACTTGTGATTCTGCAGGTTAATACCTCAAGTACTTCTGTTCATGTAAGAGAAAAGTATCTGTAATTGTTTCTAGTGCAGAGTGATTGGCTGCAGAAGCAGCATTTTAATTAAAAAGACCCCTGTAAGTGCTTCATCATCTGTCCCAACCGTCAATGCCAGGCTAATGTTTAGCCATCAATCAAAAAACCCAGCATGATTTCTGTTATTTGTCACGTTGCTGTTTGCGGGATCTTGCTGTGTTCAAATGGCTGCCGTGTTTCCTCCGTTACAACCTACCCTTCAATAAACAAAGGTGCATCATTGGCTGTGAAGTCCTTTGGAGTGGGGGTTTGCGAAAGGCACTCTGGAAATGCACGCCCGTCTGTTTCTATTGTCTTTGGAATCTGCTTTCACGCCTCTCCCATGGCGATGGTGTAGATGGCGATGGGGGGGGATGCAGGTGGGGTTGGGAGCAGGTGCCTGTTTGATGATAACAAATACACCTGAGGTGTATGGGCCTGGCTGGACAGGTCAACGTTTGCCTATCCACCGTTCCTTCATGTGAAACGTGGAAGGGGGACAGAGCCCAGCGTCAGTGTACATGGTGGAGCGGGCTGGCATCCAGGGGGCTGGCACACACACCGTGCCTGGCAGGAGGTGAGGGGGCATCACTGCGTACGGTATCAGCGGGACCCAGGAACAGGCAGAGGCGACCCGGCCAGATAAGACGGGGGGGGTGCATAATGCTGCCCGTCAAGCTGCCTGACATTCACTGCTTTGCCCTTGCACGTTTGCCTCATCGCGTCTGGTACACACCTCTATATTGGCAGGGCAGCAACTCACAGTGGAGCGCCCCGTTGTCTCACCTCACACAAGGGCTCCGCACATCATTGTGTCAGAAACCTGGTAGGTTACTGACGCCCAGCATGAGCTTCATGATAGCCAACAGTGACATCCCACCCTGCAGGGGCAAATGCAACAGTGTAGTGACATTGAGAGGAGTGACATGCTATTCTGTAAGCAGTACTGACAGATACCTCCATTCTAGAGTTCTCATATTCATGTCCAAACCTCTCCCCTATCTCTGTAACCTCCTCCAGCTCCTACACCCGTCCCTATCTCTGTAACCTCCTCCAGCACCTACACCCCTCCCTATCTCTGTAACCTCCTCCAGCCCCTACACCCCTCCCTATCTCTGTAACTTTCTCCAGCCCATACACCCCTCCCTATCTCTGTAACCTCCTCTAGCCCCTACACCCCTCCCTATCTCTGTAACCTCCTCCAGCCCCTACACGCCTCCCTATCTCTGTAACCTCCTCCAGCCCCTACACCCCTCCCTATTTCTGTAACCTCCTCCAGCCCCTACACCCCTCCCGATCTCTGTAACCTCCTCCAGCCCTGACAACCCTCCCTATCTCTGTTACCACTCCTGTCCCTACACCCCTCCCTATCTCTGTAACCACTCCTGTCCCTACACGCTCCTCCAATTCCAACCTCTTGCACTCCCGCCCCCATCGCTCCACCACTGGGGGCCGTGCCTTCAGCTGCCTGGGGTATAAGCCGACCACTTTGACTGAGCTTTTGTTCACCTGCCGCTAATATCTCCTTATGTGGCTCCAGTTGAAATTCTGTCTGATCCACACCCCTGTGAAACACCTTGGAATGTTGTATAAAGGCGTACAAATGCCAGTGTTGTTGCTGAAGTGCTGATATCACACACCAGAGACCAGGCCCTTGACTGCCCTCTCAGGTGGATGTTAAGGATCCCGTGACCATTATTGGAAGAACATCAGGGGTGGGGAGTGGGGGGTCCCCCCCCCCCCCACTGCCCTGGGGCCAATATTCATCTCCCAACCAACTAAAAAACAGGTCCAACCCGGTCATCGTCACAATTCTGTTTGTGGGAGCTTGCTGTGGACAAACTGGCTGTCACGTCCCCCACATTACAACAGTGGCCACACTTCATTGCCTCCGTTAGGCTTTGGGACATCCTGAGGTCATGAAAGGAGCTTTTCTGAACTCAGTTTGTTCTGCCTGATTTGCCTGGCTCTATCGAGGATAGAGAGAGAGAGAGAGAAAGAGAGAGGGAGGCAAATATCTAAGAGGAGGCGATGGTACACTGGCGTTTCATGCTGAGAGCTAGGAGAGGGGAAGTCCATCACTTATTTCTGCTTATGTGGTTGGATGTGTGTCTGTCAATGTCTGAACCGCAGTCTCCTGTCCCTGACAGCCTGTTCCAGCTAATCTACTCATCTGAACAGTTCAGCGTAACTTCTGCTGCGACATTCAGCATGTGCAATAACTCACTGCAGGGCTGCACTGCCTCAGCTTTCTTGGCAGGATCACCAATCGGATGACTCACTCTATTGCAGGATTCCTCATAATGAGATGAAGGCGAAATACTGCCGATGCTGGAAATCTGAGACAAAAGCAAAAAATGCTGGAAGAAACTCAGCGGGTCTGACACCGTCTATGGAGAGAAAGATAGAGTTAATGTTTCGTGTCCATATGAATCATCTTCAAATCGCTAGCTCTGTCTTTCTCTCTACAGACGCTGCTAGACTTACCGAGTTTCTTCCAGCATTTTTTGTTTTTGTTCCTGATAATGAGACTCCCCCTATTACAAGATCCGTGATAATGAGCCTCCCTCTAATACAGGATCCCAGATGTTGAGCCTCCTCCTATTACAGGATCCCAGATAGTGAGCCTCCTCCTATTACAGGATCCCAGATAGTGAGCCTCCTCCTATTACAGGATCCCAGATAGTGAGCCTCCCTCTAAAACAGGATCCCAGATAGTGACCCTCCTCCTATTACAGGATCCCAGAGAGTGAGCCTCCCTCTATTACAGGATCCATGACAATGAGATAGTGAGATTCCCTCTATTACAGGATCCCAGGTAGTGTGACTCCCTCTATTACGGGATCCCAGATAGTGAGCCTCCCTCTATTACAGGATCCCAGATAGTGAGCCTCCCTCTAATACAGGATCCCAGATAGTGAGCCTCCCTCTAATACAGGATCCCAGATAGTGAGACTCCTCCTATTACAGGATCCCAAATAGTGAGACTCCTCTTATTACAGGATCCCAGAGAGTGAGCCTCCCTCTAAAACAGGATCCCAGATAGTGACCCTCCTCCTATTACAGGATCCCAGAGAGTGAGCCTCCCCCTATTACAGGATCCCAGATAATGAGCCTCCCTCTAATACAAGACCCCTGATAATGAGATAGTGAGCCTCCCTCTATTACAGGATCCATGATAATGAGATAGTGAGACTCCCTCTATTACAGGATCCCAGGTAGCGAGCCTCCCCCATTACAGGATCCCAGATAGTGAGCCTCCCTCTATTACAGGATCCCAGATAATGAGCCTCCCTCTATTACAGAAGCCCAGGTAGTGAGACTCCCTCTATTACAGTATCTCAGAGAGTGAGCTTCCTTCTAATACAGGGCCCCTGATAATAGATAGTGAGCCTCCCTCTATTACAGGATCCATGATAATGAGATAGTGAGACTCCCTCTATTACAGGATCCCAGGTAGCGAGCCTCCCCCTATTACTGGATCCCAGATAGTGAGCCTCCCTCTAATACAGGGCCCCTGATAATGAGATAGTGAGCCTCCCTCTATTACAGGATCCCAGGTAGCGAGCCTCCCCCATTACAGGATCCCAGATAGTGAGCCTCCCTCTATTACAGGATCCCAGATAGTGAGCCTCCCTCTATTACAGGATCTGAGATGGTGAGCCTCCCTCTATTACAGAAGCCCAGGTATTGAGGCTCCCTCTAATACAGGATCCCAGATAGTGAACCTCCTCCTATTACAGGATCCCAGATAGTGAACCTCCTCCTATTACAGGATCCCAGATAGTGAACCTACTCCTATTACAGGATCCCAGATAGTGAACCTCCCTCTATTATAGGATCCCAGAGAGTGAGCCTCCCTGTATTATAGGATCCCAGATAGTGAACCTCCTCCTATTACAGGATCCCAGATAGTGAGACTCCCTCTATAACAGGATCCCAGATAGTGAGCCTCCCTCTAATACAGGGCTCCTGATAATGAGATAGTGAGCCTCCCTCTATTACAGGATCCATGATAATGAGGTAGTGAGCCTCCCTCTATTACAGGATCCATGATAATGAGATAGTGAGACTCCTTCTATTACAGGATCCCAGATAGTGAGACTCCCTCTATTACAGTATCTCAGAGAGTGAGCTTCCTTCTAATACAGGGCCCCTGATAGTGAGATAGTGAGCCTCCCTCTAATACAGTATCCCAAATAGTGAGCCTCCCTCTATTACAGGATCCCAGATAGTGAGTCTCCCTCTATTACAGGATCCCAGATAGTGAGTCTCCCTCTAATACAGGGCCCCTGATAATGAGATAGTGAGCCTCCCTCTATTACAGGATCCCAGATAGTGAGATAGTGAGGCTCCCTCTATTACAGGGTCCCTGATAGTGTGATAGTGAGACTCCACTATTACAGCGTCCCTAATAATGAGATATTGAGACTGACTCTATTATAGACACCCTGATAAGGAGAAAGTGAAACTCCGTCTATCACAGTGTACCTGATGATGACATGGTAAGACTTCCTCTATTACTGGATGCCTGATAATGAGATAGTGAGACTCCCTCTATTACAGAGTCCCAGATAATGAGATAGTGAGACTCCCTCGATTACTGGGTGCCTGAGTGTGAGATAGTGAGACTCCCTCTATTACAGAGACTGTGATAATGAGATAATGAGACTCCCTTTATTACAGAGTCCCAGATAATGAGATAGTGAGACTGTCGTTATTACAGAGACTGTGATAGTGAGACCTCCTCTATTACAGAGAACATGATAATGAGATAGTGAGAATCCCCCTCTTGCAGACCCCCTGATGATGAGATAGCGAGATTGTCTCTGTTACAGATTCCCTGATAATGCGATAATGAGACTCCCCCAATTATAGACTCCCTGGTAACAAGATAGTGAGACTGCCTCTATTACAGTGTGCCTGAGTGTGAGATAGTGTGACTCCCTCTATTACAGTGTGCCTGAGTGCGAGATAGTGTGACTCCCTCTATTACAGTGTGCCTGAGTGTGAGATAGTGTGACTCCCTCCATTACAGTGTGCCTGAGTGTGAGATAGTGGGACTCCCTCTATTACAGTGTGCCTGAGTATGAGATAGTGTGACTCCCTCTATTACAGTGTGCCTGAGTGCGAGATAGTGTGACTCCCTCTATTACAGTGTGCCTGAATGTGAGATAGTGGGACTCCCTCTATTACAGTGTGCCTGAGTGTGAGATAGTGTGACTCCCTCTATTACAGTGTGCCTGAGTGTGAGATAGTGTGACTCCTTCTATTACAGTGTGCCTGAGTGTGAGATAGTGTGACTCCCTCTATTACAGTGTGCCTGAGTGCGAGATAGTGTGACTCCCTCTATTACAGTGTGCCTGAGTGCGAGATAGTGTGACTCCCTCTATTACAGTGTGCCTGAGTGCGAGATAGTGGGACTCCCTGTGTCACAGAATCCCTGATAATGAGATGGTGAGAGCCCCTCTATTACTGGGTGCCTGAGTGTGAGATCCTGAGTCTGCCTCTATTAAAGGTTGTCTGAGTTTGCAATAATAAGATTCCTTCTATTACAGAGCCCCTGATAACGAGATAATGAGACTGCCTCTATTACAGGGCCCCAGATAGTGAGATAGTGACACACCCTCGATTACAGGGTGCCTGATAGTGAGGAACACAGAGCGGCTGAAACAGGCTGAGATAAAGATGGAGACCGAGCAGAGTTGGAGCATAGGAAATAAGAGAGAGACAGAAAAAATAGAAATAGAGATAAGAAGGTATTATAAATCAAAATGAGAGACAGACCGGATGTGGAAGTCAGGGAGAGACGTAACATATTCAGCAGAGGGTATTTTGGTCCCTTATCTCTCAGATGTTGCAAAGGGACCAGTGTGTGATTGACAGCTTTAGCAGAGCGGCTCTGATATAACGTCAAAGCTGGTGACCACTCCAAGCAGTCAATGATTTCTGATTTCCTGTTCAACGTCAGAGCCCCACGAACTCCACCTGCAACCTCGCAAAACATTGAATAGTTAGGGAGTTGTGCCTGCCTCCTGGTGGTGGGCTAGCCATACTGTCCTCAGTCTGTATCAGCAAGTCTGGTTCAGAAATTGTCAGAGGCTCACACTGTCTGTTCTATACTGTGGAAATAGGATCTACCCTCACCTACAGACAAACCATCAACAACCACTTCAAAATGAAAACAAATGGGCAGGAACAGTAGGGAATTAGATACAGAGTAAAGCTATATCTACACGCACCCAACAAACACTCCCAGGACAGGTACAGCATGGGGTTAGATACAGAGTAAAGCTCCCTCTACACTGTCCCCATCAAACACTCCCAGGACAGGTACAGCACGGGGTTAGACACAGAGTAAAGCTCCCTCTACACTGTCCGCATCAAACACTCCCAGGACAGGTACAGCACGGGGTTAGATACAGAGTAAAGCTCCCTCTAAACTATCCCCATCAAACACTCCCAGGACAGGTACAGCACGGGGTTAGATAGAGTAAAGCTCCCTCTACACTGTCCCCATCAAACACTCCCAGGACAGGTACAGCACGGGGTTAGATACAGAGTAAAACTCCCTCTACACTGTCCCCATCAAACACTCCCAGGGCAGGTACAACACGGGGTTAGATACAGAGTAAAGCTCCCTCTACACTGTCCCCATCAAACACTCCCAGGACAGGTACAGCACAGTGTTAGATACAGAGTAAAGCTCCCTCTACACTATCCCCATCAAACACTCCCAGGACAGGTACAGCACGGGGTTAGATACAGATTAAGCTCCCTCTACACTGTCCCCATCAAACACTCCCAGGACAGGTACAGCACGGGGTTAGATACAGAGTAAAACTCCCTCTACACTGTCCCCATCAAACACTCACAGGGCAGGTACAACACGGGGTTAGATACAGAGTAAAGCTCCCTCTACACTGTCCCCATCAAACACTCCCAGGACAGGTACAGCACAGTGTTAGATACAGAGTAAAGCTCCCTCTACACTATCCCCATCAAACACTCCCAGGACAGGTACAGCACGGGGTTAGATACAAAGTAAAGCTCCCTCTACACTGTCTCCATCAAACACTCCCAGGACAGGTAGAGCACGGGGTTAGATACAGAGTAAAGCTCCCTCTACACTATCCCCATCAAACATTCCCAGGACAGATACAGCACGGGGTTAGATACAGAGTAAAGCTCCCTCTACACTGTCTCCATCAAACACTCCCAGGACAGGTAGAGCACGGGGTTAGATACAGAGTAAAGCTCCCTCTATGCTGTCCCCATCAAACACTCACAGGGCAGGTACAACATGGGGTTAGATACAGAGTAAAGCTCCCTCTACACTGTCCCCATCAAACACTCCCAGGACAGGTACAGCACAGTGTTAGATAAAGAGAAAAGCTACCTCTACACTATCCCCATCAAACACTCCCAGGACAGGTACAGCATGGGGTTAGATACAGAGTAAAGCTCCCTCTACACTGTCTCCATCAAACACTCCCAGGACAGGTACAGCACAGTGTTAGATACAGAGTAAAGCTCCCTCTACACTATCCCCATCAAACACTCCCAGGACAGGTACAGCATGGGGTTAGATACAAAGTAAAGCTCCCTCTACACTGTCTCCATCAAACACTCCCAGGACAGGTACAGCACGGGGTACGATACAGAGTAAAGGTCCCTCTACAGTATCCCCATCAAACACTCCCAGGACAGATACAGCACGGGGTTAGATAGAGAGTAAAACTCCCTCTACACTGTCTCCATCAAACACTCCCAGGACAGGTACAGCACAGGGTTAGATACAGAGAAAAGCTCCCTCTACACTGTCCCCATCAAACACTCCCAGGACAGGAACAGCACAGGGTGAGATACAGAGAAAAGCTCCGTCTACACTGTCCCCATCAAACACTCCCAGGACAGGTAAAGCACGGGGTTAGATAAAGAGTAAAGCTCCCTCGACACCGTCCCCATCAAACACTCCTAGGACATGTACAGCACGGGGTAAAATACAGAGTAAATCTCCGTCTACACCATCCCCATCCAACACTCCCAGGACAGGTACAGCACGGGGTTAGATTCAGAGTAAAGTTCCCTCTACACTGTCCCCATCAAACACTCCCAGCACAGGTACAGCACTGGGTTAGATACAGAGTAAAGCTCCCTCTACACTATCCCAATCAAACACTCCCAGGACAGGTACAGAACAGGGTTAGATACAGAGTAAAGCTCCCTCTACACTGTCCCCATCAAAAACTCCCAGGACAGGTACAGCACGGGGTTAGATACAGAGTAAAGCTCCATCTACACTATCCCCATCAAACACTCCCAGGACAGGTACAGCACGGGGTTAGATACAGAGTAAAGCTCCCTCTACACTATGCCCATCAAATACTCCCAGGACAGGTACAGCACGGGGTTAGATACAGAGTAAAGCTCCCTCTACACTGTCCCCATCAAACATTCCCAGGACAGGTACAGCACGGGGTAAGATACAGGATAAAGCTCCCTCTACACCGTCCCCATCAAACACTCCCAGGACAGGTACAGCATGGGGTTAGGTACAGAGTAAAGGTCCCTCTACACCATCTCCATCAAACACTTGCAGGGCAGGTGCAGCACTGGGTTAGATACAGAGTAAAGCTCCGTCTACACTGTCCCCATCAAACACACCCAGGATAGGTACAGCACGGTGTTAGATACAGAGTAAAGCTCCCTCTACACTGTCCCCATCAAACGCTCCCAGGATAGGTACAGCATGGGGTTAGATACAGAGTAAAACTCCCTCTATACTGTCCCCATCAAACACTCCCAGGACAGGTACAGCACAGGGTTAGATACACAGTAAAGCTCCCTCTACACTATCCGCATCAAGCACTCCCAGGACAGGACCAGCATGGGGTTCGATACAGAGTAAAGCTCCCTCTACACCGTCCCCATCAAACACTCCCAGGACAGGTACAGCACGGGGTTAGATACAGATTAAAGCTCCCTCTACACCGTCCCCATCAAACACTTGCAGGACTGGTACAGCACGAGGTTAGATACAGAGTAAAACCCCCTCTACAATATCCCCATCAAACACTCCCAGGACAGGTACAGCATGGGGTTAGATACAGAGTAAAGCTCCCTCTACACTATCCCCGTCAAACACTCCCAGGACAGGTACAGCACAGGGTTAAATACAGAGTAATGCTCCCTCTATACTGTCCCCATCAAACACTCCCAGGACAGGTCCAGCACGGGGTTAGATACAGAGTAAAGCTCCCTCTACACTGTCCCCATCAAGCACTCCCAGGACAGGTACAGCATGGGGTTAGATAAAGGGTAATGCTCCCTCTACCCTGTCCCCAACAAGCACTCCCAGGACTGGTACAGCACGGGGTTAGATACAGAGTAAAGCTCCCTCTACACTGTCCCCATCAAACACACCCAGGTCAGGTACAGCGCGGGGTTAGATACAAAGTAAAGCTCCCTCTACACTTTCCCCATCAAACACTCCCAGGACAGGTACAGCACGGGTTTAGATCCAGAGTAAAGCTCCCTCTGCACCGTCCCCATCAAACTCTTGCAGGGCAGGTGGAGCACTGGGTTAGATACAGGGTAAAGCTCCCTCTACCCTGTCTCCATCAAGCACTCCCAGGACTGGTACAGCACGGGGTTAGATACAGAGTAAAGCTCCCTCTACACTATCCCCATCAAACCCTCCCAGGACAGGTACAGCACGGGGTTAAATACAGAGTAAAGCTCCCTCTATACTGTCCCCATCAAACACTCCCAGGACAGGTACAGCACGGTGTTAGATATACAGTAAAGCTCCCTCTACACTCTCCGCATCAAACCCTCCCAGGACAGGTCCAGCACGGGGTTCGATACAGAGTAAAGCTCCCTCTACACTGTCCCCATCAAACACTCCCAGGACAGGTACAGCACGGGGTTAGATACAGATTAAAGCTCCCTCTACCCTGTCCCCATCATACACTTGCAGGGCAGGTGCAGCATGGGGTTAAATACAGAGTAAAGCTCTCTTTACACTATCCCCATCAAACACTCCCAGGACAGGTACAGCACAGGGTTAGATACAGAGTAAAGCTCCCTCTACACTGTCCCCATCAAGCACTCCCAGGACAGGTCCAGCACGGGGATAGATACAGATTAAACCTCCCTCTACACTGTCCCCATCATACACTTCCAGGACAGGTACAGCACGGGTTTAGATACAGAGTAAAGCTCCCTCTACACCGTCCCCATCAAACACTCCCAGGACAGGTACAGCACGGGGTTAGATACAGAGTAAAGCTCCCTCTACACCCTCCCCATCAAACACTCCCAGGACAGGTACAGCACGGGGTTAGATACAGAGTAAAGCTCCCTTTACACTATCCCCATCAAACACTCCCAGGACAGGTACAGCACAGGGTTAGATACAGAGTAAAGCTCCCTCTACACTGTCCCCATCAAACACTCCCAGGACAGGTACAGCACGGGTTTAGATACAGAGTAAAGCTCCCTCTACACTGTCCCCATCAAACACTCCCAGGAAAGTTACAGCACGGAATAGATACAGATTAAACTCCCTCTACACAATCCGCATGAAACACTCCCAGGACAGGTACAGCACGGGGTTAGATACAGAATAAAGCTCCCTCTACACTATCCGCATCAAACACTCCCAGGACAGGTCCAGCACGGGGTTAGCTACAGAATAAAGCTCCGTCTACACTGTCCCCATCAAACACTCCCAGGACAGGTACAGCACGGGGTTAGATACAGAATAAAGCTCCCTCTACACTGTCCCCATCAAACACTCCCAGGACACGTCCAGCACGGGGTTAGACCAAAATAAAGCTCCCTCTACACAGTCCCCATCAAACACTCCCAGGACAGGTACAGCACGGGGTTAGATACAGAGTAAAGCTCCCTCTATACTGTCCCCATCAAACACTCCCAGTACAGGTACAGCATGGTGTCAGATACAGAGTAAAGCTCCCTCTACACTGTCCCCATCAAACACTCCCAGGACAGGTACAGCACGGGGTTAGATACAGAGTAAAGCTCCCTCTACACTATCCGCATCAAACACTCCCAGGACAGGTACAGCACGGGGTTAGGTACAGAGTAAAGCTCCCTCTGCACTGTCCCCATCAAACACTCCCAGGACAGGTACAGCACGGTGTTAGATACAGAGTAAAGCTCCCTCTACACTATCCCCATCAAACCCTCCCAGGACAGGTCCAGCACGGGGTTAGATACAGAGTAAAGCTCCCTCTACAGTATCCTAATCAAACACTCCCAGGACAGGTACAGCACGGGGTTAGATACAGAGTAAAGCTCCCTCTACTCTGTCCCCATCAAACACTTGCAGGGCAGGTGCAGCACTGGGTTAGGTACAGTTTAAAGCTCCCTCTACCCTGTCCCCATCAAGCACTCCCAGGACAGTTACAGCACGGGGTTAGATACACAGTAAAGCTCCCTCTACACTGTCCCCATCAAACACTCCCAGGACAGGTACAGCACGGGGTTAGATACAGAGTAAAGCTCCCTCTACACTGTCCCCATCAAACACTCCCAGGACAGGTACAGCACGGGGTTAGATACAGAGTAAAGCTCCCTCTACGCTGTCCCCATCAAACACTCCCAGGACAGGTACAGCACGGGGTTAGATACAGAGTAAAGCTCCCTCTACGCTGTCCCCATCAAACACTCCCGGAATAGGTCCTGTGCAGTTGTTATCCAGTGTTACCCTGTGTTTAAAGAATGTGGAAATCACACGTTAATGCAGCTGTGGAGAGGTCGATCGACCGGTGGTGACAGATTTGCAGCTTTATCAGATCGACGTGTTTCTGCCGCATCTAGCCTCTGCCCTCATCCATTTAAGGAACTTCCGTTGCCTTTGAGACCCTTGAACAGGCTTGCCTCTCACACAGGGACCTAGAGAAAAGTGGAATCGACAAGTAGTTTCAACAACTTCAGGCCCTGAACTCTGCATTGCGTTTTGCCATTAACACATACTCTGGTCCAATGCTTCGTCTCTTTACTACCTCCTGTCCTACTCCCATCGCCTCTTGTTCCACGATGCCTTCCTTGTCGAATCTCTCCTGCCCTCTACCCTATCCCAGACCTTCCCTTTTGTCCTGCCTGACCTTCCCCCATTTCTCAACCGTTTAAAACCCAGCACATTTCTACCTCTCTGCCGTTCTGGGGAAAAGTCATATCGGAATCGGAGGGGCTAACTCTGGTTCTTGGTCTCTCTCTCTCTCTCTCTCCTGCTCTTCACAAATTGCGCCAGGACTGGTGAATTTTTCCCCATCAGGGGAGGGGAGGGTATAGATCCCCCTGGTTCAGACCCCGCCAATGACTGACTCCCTCATCCTGGGTGGGTTGGGTTGAGTAGGGGGGAGGTGCAGATTCCTGCATCTGGTCGCTACTACGGCTCCTCCAACAGAGGGCAGCAGCAGTTCACACTCAGTACAACCCCGGTCCCAAGGCCCCCAGTGGCCGATCGCCCCAGCCTGATTCGTTGGGGGGTCGGGCTGCCCTGAGGAACCTGGGACAGGGCGGGTGTTGAATCCGTTCCCAGCGCCGCCCGAGGGGGGGCCACAGTGTCTCCCCCACGCACCCCCCCCCGCACCCCCGTTCGCCACCCCTCACCCATTCCAGCGCCCAGCTGGAGGGCTGAAGGCCTTGCGTTTCGTTAGCCCCTTTTCGCCAGCTCAGGCAGACCCACAGAGCCTCACCTCCTACCAGCCAAGGCGGCTGCCACCGTGTACACAGCAAGATCCCGCAAGCGGTGGCGTGATAAATAACCGGATCCTCTGCCACTGGCTGTCAGTCGGGGGATCAAAGGGCTGGAACCGGGACGACAGGCTGAGGCTCTCTGTCCACCGGTGCCCACAGGATCTCTGTCCACCGGTGCCCACGGGATCTCTGTCCACCGGTGCCCACGGGATCTCTGTCCACCGGTGCCCACGGGATCTCTGTCCACCGGTGCCCACGGGATCTCTGTCCACCGGTGCCCACGGGATCTCTGTCCACCGGTGCCCACGGGATCTCTGTCCCCCGGTGCCCACGGGATCTCTGTCCACCGGTGCCCACAGGATCTCTGTCCACCGGTGCCCACAGGATCTCTGTCCACCGGTGCCCACGGGATCTATGTCCACCAGTGCCCACGGGATCTTTCACATCCACTCAACAGGGTTTCAGTTAAACGTATCAACTGAAAGGTGGCACCTCCGACAGTGCGGCACTCCCTCAGTACTGACCCTCCGCCAGTGCGGCAGACCCTCAGTCCTGAACCTCCGACAGTGCAGCGTTCCCTCAGTACTGACCCTTCAACAGTGCGGCACTCACTCAGTATTGAACCTCCGACAGTGCGGCACTCCCTCAGTACTGACCCTCCGACAGTGCAGCACTCCCTCAGTACCGACCGCCTGACATTGTGGCACTCCCTCAGTTCTGACCCCCTGACAGTGCGGCACTCCCTCAGTACTGACTCCCTGACAGTGCGGCACTCCCTCAGTACTGACCGTCTGACAGTGCGGCACTCCCTCAGTACTGACCCTCCGACAGTGCGGCACTCCCTCAGTACTGACCCTCCGCCAGTGCGGCAGACCCTCAGTCCTGAACCTCCGACAGTGCAGCGTTCCCTCAGTACTGACCCTTCAACAGTGCGGCACTCACTCAGTATTGAACCTCCGACAGTGCGGCACTCCCTCAGTACTGACCCTCCGACAGTGCAGCACTCCCTCAGTACCGACCGCCTGACATTGTGGCACTCCCTCAGTTCTGACCCCCTGACAGTGCGGCACTCCCTCAGTACTGACTCCCTGACAGTGCGGCACTCCCTCAGTACTGACCGTCTGACAGTGCGGCACTCCCTCAGTACTGACCCTCTGACAGTGCAGCACTCCCTCAGTACCGACCGCCTGACATTGTGGCACTCCCTCAGTTCTGACCCCCTGACAGTGCGGCACTCCCTCAGTACTGACTCCCTGACAGTGCGGCACTCCCTCAGTACTGACCGTCTGACAGTGCGGCACTCCCTCAGCACTAAACCTCCGACAGTGTGGTGCTCCCTCAGTACTGAACCTCTGACAGAGCGGTGCTCCCTCAGGACTGACCCTCCGACAGTGCGGCGCTCCCTCAGTACTGACCCTCTGACAGTGCGGCGCTCCCTCAGTACTGACCCTCCGACAGTGCGGCACACCCTTAGTACTGACCCTCCGACAGCGCGGCTCTGTCTCAGTACTGAACCTCCGACAGTGCGGCGCACCTTCAGTACTGACCCTTCAACAGTGCGGCGCTCCCTCAGTATTGAACCTCCGACAGTGCGGCGCTCCCTCTGTACTGACCCTTCAACAGTGCGGCGCTCCCACAATACTGACCCTCCGACACTGTGGTGCTCCCTCAGTGCTGACACTCCGACAGTGCGGTGCTCCCTCAGGACTGACCCTCCGACAGTGCAGCACTCCCTCAGTACTGACCCTCCGACAGTGCAGCACTCCCTCAGTACTGACAATACAACAGTGCGGCGTTCCCTCAGTACTGACCCTCTGACATTGCGGCAATTCCTCAGTACTGACCCTCCGACAGTGCGGCACTCCCTCAGTACTGACCCTCAGACAGTGCGGCACTCCCTCAGTACAGACCCTCCGACAGTGCGGCACTCCCTCAGTACTGACCCTCAGACAGTGCGGCACTCCCTCAGTACTGACCCTCAGACAGTGCGGCACTCCTTCAGTACTGACCCTCCGACAGTGCGGCACTCCCTCAGTACTAAACATCAACAGTGTGGAACTCCCCCAGTGCGGACCCTCCGACAGAACGGCACTCCCTCAGTACTGACCCTCCGACAGTGTGGCGCTCCCTCAGTACCGATCCCATGACATTGCGGCACTCCCTCAGTACAGACCCTCCGACAGTGCGGCACTCCCTCAGTACTAAAGCTCCGAAAGTGTGCTGCTCCCTCAGTACAGACCCTCCGACACTGCTGTGCTCCCTCGTTGCAGACCCTTCAACAGTGCGGCACTCCCTCAGTACTGACGCTCCAACAGTGCGGCGCTCCCTCAGTACTGACCCTCCGACAGTGCGGCGCTCCCTCAGTAATGACCCTTCAACAGTGCGGCATTTCATCAGTACTGACACTCTGACAGTGCGGTGCTCCCTCAGGACTGACCCTCCGACAGTGCGGCACTGCCTCAGTACTGACCCTCCGACAGTGCGGCACTCCCTCATTACTGACCCTCTGTCATTGCGGCACTCCCTCAGTACTGACCCTCCGACAGTGCAGCACTCCCTCAGTACTGACCCTTCAACAGTGCGGTGCTCCCTCAGTACTTACCCTCGGGCAATGCGGTGCTGCCTCAGTACTGATCCTCCGACAGTGCGGCGCTCCCTCAGTACTGACCCTTCAACATTGCGGCACTCCCTCAGTACTGACCCTCCGACACTGTGGTGCTCCCTCAGTGCTGACACTCCGACAGTGCGGTGCTCCTGCAGTACTGACCCTCCCACATCGTGGTGCTCCCTCAGTACTGAACTTCCGACAGTGCGGCGCTCCCTCAGTACTGAACATCCGACAGTGCGGCACTCCCTCAGAACTGATCCTTCAACAGTGCGGCGCTCCCACAATACTGACCCTCCGACACTGTGGTGTTCCCTCAGTACTGACCCTCTGACAGTGTAGCACCCCCTCAGTACTGACCCTCTGACAATGCGGTGCTCCCTCAGTACTGACCCTTCAAGAGTGCGGCACTCCCACAATACTGACCCTTCAACAGTGCGGCGCTCCCACAATACTGACCCTCCGACACTGTGGTGTTCCCTCAGTACTGACCCTTCAAGAGTGTGGCATTCCCTCAGTACTGACCCTTCAACAGTGCGGGACTCCCACAATACTGACCCTCCGAGACTGTGGTCCTCCCTTAGTACTAAACATCAACAGTGCGGAACTCCCCCAGTGCAGACCCTCTCACACTACGGCACTCCCTCAGTACTGACGCTCCGACAGTGCAGCACTCCCTCAGTACTGTATCTCCGACAGTGCGGCACTCCCTCAGTACTGACCCTCCGACAGTGCAGCACTCCCTCAGTACTGACAATACAACAGTGCGGCGTTCCCTCAGTACTGACCCTCTGACATTGCGGCAATTCCTCAGTACTGACCCTCCGACAGTGCGGCACTCCCTTAGTACTGACCCTCCGACAGTGGGGCACTCCCTCAGTACAGACCCTCCGACAGTGCGGCACTCCCTCAGTACTGACCCTCAGACAGTGCGGCACTCCCTCAGTACAGACCCTCCGACAGTGCGGCACTCCCTCAGTACTGACCCTCAGACAGTGCGGCACTCCTTCAGTACTGACCCTCCGACAGTGCGGCACTACCTCAGTACTGACCCTCTGACAGTGCGGCACTCCCTCAGTACTAAACATCAACAGTGTGGAACTCCCCCAGTGCGGACCCTCCGACAGAACGGCACTCCCTCAGTACTGACCCTCCGACAGTGTGGCGCTCCCTCAGTACCGATCCCATGACATTGCGGCACTCCCTCAGTACAGACCCTCCGACAGTGCGGCACTCCCTCAGTACTAAAGCTCCGAAAGTGTGCTGCTCCCTCAGTACAGACCCTCCGACACTGCTGTGCTCCCTCGTTGCAGACCCTTCAACAGTGCGGCACTCCCTCAGTACTGACGCTCCAACAGTGCGGCGCTCCCTCAGTACTGACCCTCCGACAGTGCGGCGCTCCCTCAGTAATGACCCTTCAACAGTGCGGCATTTCATCAGTACTGACACTCTGACAGTGCGGTGCTCCCTCAGTACTGACCCTCCGACAGTGCGGCACTCCCTCATTACTGACCCTCTGTCATTGCGGCGCTCCCTCAGTACTGACCCTCCAACAGTGCGGTGCTCCCTCAGTACTTACCCTCGGGCAATGCGGTGCTGCCTCAGTACTGACCCTCCGACAGTGCGGCGCTCCCTCAGTACTGACCCTTCAACATTGCGGCCTTCCCTCAGTACTGAACCTCCGACAGTGCGGCGCTCCCTCAGTACTGACCCTTCAACAGTGCGGCACCCCCTCAGTACTGAACATCCGACAGTGCGGCGCTCCCTCAGAACTGACCCTTCAACAGTGCGGCGCTCCCACAATACTGACCCTCCAACACTGTGGTGTTCCCTCAGTACTGACACTCTGACAGTGCGGAACTGCCTTAGTACTGACCCTCTGACAGTGTAGCACCCCCTCAGTACTGACCCTCTGACAATGCGGTGCTCCCTCAGTACTGACCCTTCAAGAGTGTGGTATTTCCTCAGTACTGACCCTCCGACAGTACGGCACTCCCTCAGTACTGACCCTCCGACAGTACGGCACTCCCTCAGTACTGACTCTCCGACAGTGCGGTGCTCCCTCAGTACTGAGCCTCCAACAGTGCAGCACTCCCTCAGTACTGAACCTCCGACAGTGCGGCACTCCCTCAGTACTGAACCTCCGACAGTGTGGCGCTCCCTCAGTACCGACCCCCTGACATTGTGGCACTCCCTCAGTACTGACCCCCTGACAGTGCGGCACTCCTTCAGTACTGACCCTCCGACAGTGCAGCACTCCCTCAGTACTGACCCTTCAACAGTGCGGCACCCCCTCAGTACTGACCCTCTGACAGAGCAGTGCTCCCTCCGGACTGACCCTCCAACAGTGTGGCGCTCCCTCAGTACTGACCCTCCGACAGTGCGGCACTCCCTCAGTACTGACCCCCTGACAGTGCGGCGCTCCCTCAGTACTGACCCTCTGACAGTGCGGCGCTCACTCAGTACTGACCCTCTGTCAGTGCGGCACTCCCTCAGTACTGACCCTACAACAGTGCGGCGTTCCCTCAGTACTGACCCTCTGACAGTGCGGCGCTCCGTCAGGACTGACCCTCCGACAGTGCAGCACTCCCTCAGTACTGACCCTACAACAGTGCGGCGTTCCCTCAGTACTGACCCTCTGACATTGTGGCACTCCCTCAGTTCTGACCCCCTGACAGTGCGGCACTCCCTCAGTACTGACCCTCTGACAGTGCGGCACTCCCTCAGTACTGAACCTCCGACAGTGCGGCACTCCCTCAGTACTAAACATCCGACAGTGTGGCGCTCCCTCAGTACTGAACCTCTGACAGAGCGGTGCTCCCTCAGGACTGACCCTCCGACAGTGCGGCGTTCCTTCAGTACTGACCCTCCGACAGAGCGGCACTCCCTCAGTACTGACCCTCCGACAGTGTGGCACTGCCTCAGTTCTGACCCTCCGACAGTGCAGCACTCCCTCAGTTCTGACTCTCCGACAGTCCGGCACACCCTTAGTACTGACCCTCCCACTGTGCGGTGCTCCCTCAGTTCTGACCCTCCGACAGTGCGGCACTCTCTTAGTACTGACCCTCCGACAGTGCAGCGCTCCCTCAGTACTGACCCTCCGACAGTGCGGCACTCCCTCAGTACTTACCCTCGGACAGTGCAGCACTCCCTCATTACTGACCCTCTGTCATTGCGGCGCTCCCTCAGTACTGACCCTCCAACAGTGCGGTGCTCCCTCAGTACTGACCCTCCGACACTGTGGTGCTCCCTCAGTGCTGACACTCCGACAGTGCGGCACTGCCTTAGTACTGACCCTCCGACATTGCAGCACTCCCTCAGTACTGACCCTCTGACAGTGCGGCACTCCCTCAGTACTGACCCTCCGACAGTGCGGCACTCCCTCAGTACTCACCCATCAACAGTGTGGCATTCCCTCAGTACTGACCCGCTGACAGGGCGGTGCTCCCTCAGTACTGACCCTCCGACAGTGCAGCACTCCCTCAGTACTGAACCTCCGACAGTGCGGCGCTCCCTCAGTACTGACCCTCCTACAGTGCGGCGTTCCCTCAGTGCTGAGCCTCCAACAGTGCAGCACTCCCTAAGTACTGAACCTCCGACCGTGCGGCACTCCCTCAGTACTGAACCTCCGACAGTGTGGCGCTCCCTCAGTACCGACCCCCTGACATTGTCGCACTCCCTCAGTACTGACCCCCTGACAGTGCGGCACTCCCTCAGTACTGACCGTCCGACAGTGCAGCACTCCCTCAGTACTGAACCTCGACAGTGCGGCACTCCCTCAGTACTGATCCTCTGACAAAGCGGTGCTCCCTCTGAACTGATCCTCCGACAGTGTGGCGCTCCCTCAGTACTGACCCTCTGACAGTGCGGCAATCCCTCAGTACTGACCCTCCGACAGTGCGGCACTCCCTCAGTACTGACCCTCCGACAGTGCGGCACACCCTGAGTACTGACCCTCCGACAGCATGGCTCTCTCTCAGTACTGGCCCTCCGACAATGCCGCACTCCCTCAGTATTGAACCTCCGACAGTGCGGCACTTCCTCAGTACTGACCCTTTGACAGTTGCAGCACTCCCTCAGTACAGACTCTCTGACAGAGCAGTGCTCCCTCAGGACTGACCCTCCGACAGTGTGGCGCTCCCTCAGTACTGACCCTCTGACAGTGCGGCTCTCTCTCAGTACTGACCCTCCGACAGTGCGGCGCTCCCTCAGTACTGACCCTCCGACAGTGCGGCGCTCCCTCAGTACTGACCCTCCGACAGTGCGGCAGTCACTCAGTACTGAAGCTCCTACAGTGCGGCGCTCCCTCCGTACTGACCCTTCAACAGTGCGGCACTCCCTCAGTATTGACCCTCTGACAGTGCGGCGCTCCCTCCGTACTGACCCTTCAACAGTGCGGCACTCCCTCAGTACTGAACCTCCGACAGTGCGGCGCTCCCTCAGTACTGACCCTTCAACAGTGCGGCGCTCCCACAATACTGACCCTTCAACAGTGCGGGACTCCCACAATACTGACCCTCCGACACTGTGGTCCTCCCTTAGTACTAAACATCAACAGTGCGGAACTCCCCCAGTGCAGACCCTCTCACATACGGCACTCCCTCAGTACTGACGCTCCGACAGTGCAGCACTCCCTCAGTACTGTATCTCCGACAGTGCGGCGCTCCCTCGGTACTGACGCTCCGACAGTGCAGCACTCCCTCAGTACTGTATCTCCGACAGTGCGGCATTCCCCCAGTACTGAACCTCCGAAAGTGTGGCGCTCCTTCAGTACCGACCGCCTGACATTGTGGCACTCCCTCAGTTCTGACCCCCTGACAGTGCGGCACTCCCTCAGTACTGACTCCCTGACAGTGCGGCACTCCCTCAGTACTGACCGTCTGACAGTGCGGCACTCCCTCAGTACTGAACCTCCGACAGTGCGGCACTCCCTCAATACTAAACCTCCGACAGTGTGGCGCTCCCTCAGTACTGAACCTCTGACAGAGCGGTGCTCCCTCAGGACTGACCCTCCGACAGTGCGGCGTTCCTTCAGTACTGACCCTCTGACAGTGCGGCAATCCCTCAGTACTGACCCTCCGACAGTGCGGCCTTCCCTCATTACTGACTCTCCGACAGTGCGGTGCTCCCTCATTACTGACCCTCCGACAGTGCGGCACTCCCTCAGTTCTGACCCTCAGACAGTGCAGCACTCCGTCAGTACTGACACTCTGACAGTGCGGTGCTCCCTCAGGACTGACCCCCCGACAGTGCGGCCCTCTCTTAGTACTGACCCTCCGACAGTGCGGCACTCCCTCAGTACTGACCCTCTGACAGAGCGGCGCTCCTTCAGTACTGACCCTCCAACAGTGCGGTGCTCCCTCAGTACTGACCCTCGGACAATGCGGTGCTACCTCATTACTGACCCTCTGACAGTGCGGCACTGCCGCAGAACTGACCCTCGGACAAGCGGTGCTCCCTCAGTACCGACCCTCTGATAGTGCGGCACTCCCTCAGTACTCACCCATCAGCAGTGTGGTATTCCCTCAGTACTGACCCGCTGACAGTGCAGCACTCCCTCAGTAATGACCCTCCGACAGTGCAGCGCTCCCTCAGTACTGACCCTCCGACAGTACGGCACTCCCTCAGTACTGAACCTCTGACAGTGCGGCACTCCCTCAGTACTGAACCTCCGACAGTGCGGCGCTCCCTCAGTACTGACCCTCCCACAGTGCGGCGTCTCCTCAGTACTGAGCCTCCAACAGTGCAGCACTCCCTCAGTACTGAACCTCCGACAGTGTGGCGCTCCCTCAGTACTGTCCCCCTGACATTGTGGCACTCCCTCAGTACTGACCCCCTGACTGTGCGGCACTCCCTCAGTACTGACCCTCCGACAGTGCAGCACTCCCACAGTACTGACCCTCTGACAGAGCAGTGCTCCCTCAGGACTGATCCTCCGATAGTGTGGCGCTCCCTCAGTACTGACCCTCTGACAGTGCGGCAATCCCACAGTACTGACCCTCCGACAGCGTGGCTCTCTCTCAGTACTGGCCCTCCGACAGTGCGGCACTCCCTCAGTACTGAACCTCCGACAGTGCGGCGCTCCCTCAGTACTGACCCTTCAACAGTGCGGCACTCCCTCAGTATTGAACCTCCGACAGTGCGGCGCTCCCTCAGTCCTGACCCTTCGACAGTGCGGTGCTCCCTCAGTACTGACCCTCCGACAGTGCGGCACTCCCTCAGTACTGACCCTCTGACAGAGCGGTGCTCCCTCAGGACTGAACCTCCGACAGTGTGGCGCTCCCTCAGTACTGACACTCTGACAGTGCGGCTCTCTCTCAGTACTGACCCTCTGACAGTGCAGCACTCCCTCAGTACTGAACCTCCGACAGTGCGGTGCTCCCTCAGTACTGACCCTTCAACAGTGCGGCGCTCCCACAATACTGACCCTCCGACACTGTGGTGCTCCCTCAGTACTAAACATCAACAATGCGGAACTCCCCCAGTGCAGACCCTCCGACGATACGGCACTCCCTCAGTACTGACGCTCCGACAGTGCAGCACTCCCTCAGTACTGAATCTCCGACAGTACGGCACTCCCTCAGTACAAAACCTCCGACAGTGTGGCGCTCCCTCAGTACTGAACCTCTGACAGAGCGGTGCTCCCTTAGGACTGACCCTCCGACAGTGCGGCGTTCCTTCAGTACTGACCCTCTGACAGTGCGGCACTCCCTCAGTACTGACCCTCCTACAGTGCGGCACTCCCTCAGTACTGACTCTCTGACAGTGCGGTGCCCCCTCAGTACTGACCCTCCGATAGTACAGCATTCCCTCAGTTCTGACCCTCCGACAGTGCAGCACTCCCACAGTCTGACACTCTGACAGTGCGGAGCTCCCTCAGGACTGACCCTCCAACAGTGCGGCACTCTCTTAGTACTGACGCTCCGACAGTACAGCACTCCCTCATTACTGACCCTCTGTCATTGCGGCCCTCCCTCAGTACTGACCCTCCAACAGTGCGGTGCTCCCTCAGTACTTACCCTCGGACAATGCGGTGCTACCTCAGTACTGACCCTCCGACAGTGCGGCGCTCCCTCAGTACTGACCCTTCAACATTGCGGCATTCCCTCAGTACTGACCCTCCGACACTGTTGTGCTCCCTCAGTGCTGACACTCCGACAGTGCGGCACTCCCTCAGTACTGAACCTCCGACACTGCAGCGCTCCCTCAGTACTGACACTCCGACACTGTTGTGCTCCCTCAGTGCTGACACTCCGACAGTGCGGCGCTATCTCAGTACTGACCCTCGGACAATGCGGCACTCCCTCAGTACTAACCCTCCGACAGTGCAGCACTCCCTCAGTACTGACCCTCCGACAGTGCGGCACTCCCTCAGTTCTGACCCTCGGACAAGCGGTGCTCCCTCAGTACTGACCCTCCGACAGTACGGCACTTCCTCAGTACTGACCCTCTGACAGTGCGGCACTCCCTCAGTACTGACCCTCTGACAGTGCGGCACTTCCTCAGTACTGACCCTCCGACAGTACGGCACACACTCAGTACTGACCCTCCGATAGTGCAGCACTCCCTCAGTACTGACCCGCTGACAGTGCGGCACTCCCTCAGTACTGAACCTCCGACAGTGCGGCACTCCCTTAGTACTGACCCTCCGACAGTGCGGCACTCCCTCAGTACTGACTGTCCGACAGTGCAGCGTTCCCTCAGTACTGAGCCTCCAACAGTGCAGCACTCCTTGAGTATTGAACCTCCGACAGTGCGGCACTCCCTCAGTCCTGAACCTCCGACAGTGTGGCGCTCCCTCAGTACCGACCCCCTGACATTGTGGCACTCCCTCAGTACTGACCCTCTGACAGAGCGGCACTCCCTCAGTACTAACCCTCCAACAGTGCAGCACTCCCTCAGTACTGACCCTCTGACAGTGCGGCAATCCCTCAGTACTGACCCTCCGACAGTGCGGCACTCCCTTAGTACTGACCCTCCGACAGCGCGGCTCTCTCTCAGTACTGAACCTCCGACCGTGCGGCGTTCCCTCAGTACTGAACATTCAACAGTGCGGCACTCCTTCAGTATTGAACCTCCGACAGTGTGGCGCTCCCTCTGTACTGACCCTTCAACAGTGCGGCGCTCCCACAATACTGACCCTCCGACACTGTGATGCTCCCTCAGTGCTGACACTCCGACAGTGCGGCACTCTCTCAGTTTTGACTCCCTGACATTGTGGCACTCCCTCACTACTGAACTTCCGACAGTGCGGCACTCCCTCAGTACTGAGCCTCTGACAGTGCGGCCCTCCCTCAGTACTGACCCTCCGACAGTGCAGCACTCCCTCAGTACTGACCCTCCGACAGTGCAGCACTCCCTCAGTACTGACCCTCCGACAGTGCAGCACTCCCTCAGTACTGACCCCCTGACAGTGCGGCACTCCCTCAGTGCTGACCCTCTGACAGCGCGGTGTTCCCTCAGTACAGACCCTCCGACAGTGCGGTGCTCCCTCAGTACTGACCCTCCGACAGTGCGGCGCTCCCTCAGTACTGACCCTCTGACAGTGGGGCAATCCCTCAGTACTGACCTTCCGACAGCGCGGTTCTCTCTCAGTACTGACCCTCCGACAGTGCAGCACTCCCTCAGTACTGAACCTCCGACAGTGTGGCGCTCCCTCAGTACTGAATCTCCGACAGTGCGGCACTCCCTCAGTACTGAACCTCCGAAAGTGTGGCGCTCCCTCAGTACCGACCCCCTGACATTGTGGCACTCCCTCAGTACTGACCCCCTGACACTGCGGCACTCCCTCAGTACTGACCCTCCGACAGTGCAGCACTCCCTCAGTACTGACCCCCTGACACTGCGGCACTCCCTCAGTACTGACCCTCTGACAGTGCGGCACTCCCTCAGTACTGAACCTCCGACAGTGCGGCACTCCCTCAGCACTAAACCTCCGACAGTGTGGCGCTCCCTCAGTACTGAACCTCTGACAGAGCGGTGCTCCCTCAGGACTGACCCTCCGACAGTGCGGCGTTCCTTCAGTACTGACCCTCTGACAGTGCGGCAATCCCTCAGTACTGACCCTCCGACAGAGCGGCTCTCTCTCAGTACTGACCCTCCGACAGTATGGCACTCCCTCAGTACTGACCCTCTGACAGTGCGGCACTCCCTCAGTACTGACCCTCCGACAGTACGGCACACACTCAGTACTGACCCTCCGACAGTGCAGCACTCCCTCAGTACTGACCCTCCGACAGTGCGGCACTCCCTCAGTACTGAACCTACGACAGTGCGGCACTCCCTTAGTACTGACCCTCTGACAGTACGGCACTCCCTCAGTACTGACTGTCCGACAGTGCAGCGTTCCCTCAGTACTGAGCCTCCAACAGTGCAGCACTCCCTGAGTATTGGACCTCCGACAGTGCGGCACTCCCTCAGTCCTGAACCTCCGACAGTGTGGCACTCCCTCAGTACTGACCTCCTGACATTGTGGCACTCCCTCAGTACTGACCCTCTGACAGAGCGGCACTCACTCAGTACTAACCCTCCAACAGTGCAGCACTCCCTCAGTACTGACCCTCTGACAGTGCGGCAATCCCTCAGTACTGACCCTCCGACAGTGCGGCACTCCCTCAGTCCTGAACCTCCGACAGTGTGGCGCTCCCTCAGTACCGACCCCCTGACATTATGGCACTCCCTCAGTACTGACCCTCTGACAGAGCGGCTCTCACTCAGTACTGACCCTCCAACAGTGCAGCACTCCCTCAGTACTGACCCTCTGACAGTGCAGCAATCCCTCAGTACTGACCCTCCGACAGTGCGGCACACCCTTAGTACTGACCCTCTGACAGCGCGGCTCTCTCTCAGTACTGAACCACCGACCGTGCGGCGCTCCCTCAGTACTGAACCTTCAACAGTGCGGCACTCCTTCAGTATTGAACCTCTGACAGCGCGGCGCTCCCTCTGTACTGACCCTTCAACAGTGCGGCGCTCCCACAATACTGACCCTCCGACACTGTGATGCTCCCTCAGTGTTGACACTCCGACAGTGCGGCACTCTCTCAGTTTTGACTCCCTGACATTGTGGCACTCCCTCACTACTGAACTTCCGACAGTGCGGCACTCCCTCAGTACTGACCCTCTGACAGTGCGGCCCTCCCTCAGTACTGACCCTCCGACAGTGCAGCACTCCCTCAGTACTGACCCCCTGACAGTGCGGCACTCCCTCAGTGCTGACCCTCTGACAGCGCGGTGTTCCCTCAGTACTGACCCTCCGACAGTGCGGCACTCCCTCAGTACTGACCCTCCGACAGTGCGGTGCTCCCTCAGTACTGACCCTACAACAGTGCGGCGTTCCCTCAGTACTGACCCTCTGACAGTGCGGCGCTCCCTCAGTACTGATCCTCCGACAGCGCGGCGCTCCCTTAGTACTGATCTTCTGACAGCGCGGCTCTCTCTCAGTACTGACCCTCCGACAGTGCGGCATTCCTTTAGTACTGACCCTCCGACAGTGCGGCACTCCCTCAGTACTGACCCTCCGACAGTGCGGCACTCCCTCAGTACTGACCCTCCGACAGAACGGCACTCCCTCAGTTCTGGCCCTCTGACAGTGCTGCGCTCCCTCAGTACTGACCCTCTGACAGTGCGGCGCTCCATCAGTACTGTCCCTCCGACAGCGCAGCACTCCCTCAGTACTGACCCTCCGACAGTGCAGCACTCCATCAGTACTGAACATCCGACTATGCAGCACTCCCTCAGACTGACCCTCCGACAGTGCGGCGCTCCCTCAGTACTGACCCTCCGACAGTGCGGCACTCCCTCAGTACTGACCCCCTGACATTGTGGCACTCCCTCAGTACTGAACCTCCGACAGTGCGGCACTCCCTCACTACTGAACCTCTAACAGTGCAGCGCTCCCTCAGTACTGACCCTCTGACAGTGCGGTGCTCCCTCAGGACTGACCCTTCGACAGTGCGGCACTCCCTCAATACAGACCCTCCGACAGTGCGGTGCTCCCTCATTACTGACCCTTCAACAGTGCGGCATTCCATCAGTACTGACCGTTTAACAGCGCGGTGCTCCTTCAGGACTGAACCTCCGACAGTGCAGCACTCGCTCAGTACTGACCCTCCGACACTGTGGTGCTCCCTCAGTGCTGACACTCCGACAGTGCGGCGCTCCCTCAGTACTGAACCTCCGACAGTGCGGCGCTCCCACAATACTGACCCTCCGACACTGTGGTGCTCCCTCAGTGCTGACATTCCGACAGTGCGGTGCTCCCTCAGTATTCATCCCCTGACAGTGCGGTGCTCCCTCAGTACTGACCCTCCGACAGTGCGGCACTCCCTCAGTACTGACCCTCTGACAGTGCGACACTCCCTCAGTACTGACGCTCCGACAGTGCAGCACTCCCTCAGTACTGAATCTCCGACAGTGCGGCACTCCCTCAGTACTGAACCTCCGAAAGTGTGGCGCTCCCTCAGTACCGACCCCCTGACATTGTGGCACTCCCTCAGTACTGACCCCCTGACAGTGCGGTACTCCCTCAGTTCTGACCCTCCGACAGTGCGGCGCTCCCTCAGTAATGACCCTTCAACAATGCGGCGTTCCATCAGTGCTGACACTCTGACAATGTGGTGCTCCCTCAGGACTGACCCTTCGACAGTGTAGCACTCCTTCATTACTGACCCTCTGTCATTGCGGCGCGCCCTCAGTACTGACCCTCCAACAGTGCGGTTGCTCCCTCAGTACTGACCCTCGGACAATGCGGTGCTACCTCAGTACTGACCCTCCGACAGTGTGGCGCTCCCTCAGTACTGACCCTCCAACAGTGCGGTGCTCCCTCAGTAATGACCCTCCAACAGTGCGGTGCTCCCTCAGTACTTACCCTCGGACAATGCGGTGTTACCTCAGTACTGACCCTCCGACAGTGCGGCGCTCCCTCAGTGCTGACCCTTCAACATTGCGGCATTCCCTCAATACTGACCCTCCGACACTGTGGTGCTCCCTCAGTGCTGACACTCTGACAGTCCGGTGCTCCCTCACTACTGACCATTCGACAGTACAGTGCTTCCTCAGGACTGACCCTCCGACAGTGCGGTTCTCCTGCAGTACTGACACTCCCACAACGCGGTGCTCCCTCAGTACTGACCCTCCGACACTGTGGTGCTCCCTCAGTGCTGACACTCCGACCGTGCGGCACTGCCTTAGTACTGACCCTCCGACAGTGCAGCAATTCCTCAGTACTGACCCCCTGACATTGTGGCACTCCCTCAGCACTGAACCTCCGACAGTGCGGCAGTCCCTCAGTACTGACCCTCAGACAATGCGGTGCTACCTCAGTACTGACCCTCCGACAGTGCGGCGCTCCCTCAGTACTGACCCTCCAACAGTGTGTTGCTCCCTCAGTACTGACCCTCCGACAGTGCGGCACTCCCTCAGTACCGACCCTCCGACAGGGCAGCACTCCCTCAGTGCTGACCCTCCGAATTTAGAACGCTCCCTCAGGACTGACCCTCTGATAGCGCGGTGCTCCCTCAGTACAGACCCTCCGACACTGCGGTGCTCCCTCGATGCTGACCATCCGACAGTGTGGTTCTCCCTCAGTATTTACCTTTCAACACTGTGCAGCTCCCTCAGTGCTGAAACTCCAATAGTGCAGCACTCCCTCAGTACTGAAATTCCGACAATGCGGTGCTCCCTAAGTACTGACCCTCCGACAGTGCAGCACTCCCTCAGTACTGACCCTCCGACAGTGCAGCACTCCCTCAGTACTGACCCTCTGACAGTGCTGCGCTCCCTCAGTACTGACCCTCCGACAGCGCAGCACTCCCTCAGTACTGACCCTCTGACAGTGCGGCGCTCCATCAGTACTGTCCCTCCGACAGCGCAGCACTCCCTCAGTACTGACCCTCCGACAGTGCAGCACTCCATCAGTACTGACCATCCGACTGTGCAGCACTCCCTCAGACTGACCCTCCGACGGTACGGCACTCCCTCAGGACTGACCCCCTGACATTGTGGCACTCCCTCAGTACTGAACCTCCGACAGTGCGGCACTCCCTCACTACTGAACCTCTAACAGTGCAGCGCTCCCTCAGTACTGACCCTCTGACAGTGCGGTGCTCCCTCAGGACTGACCCTCCGACAGTGCAGCACTCCCTCAGTGCTGACCGTCTGACAGTGCGGTGTTCCCTCAGTACTGACCCTCCGACAGTGTGGCACTCCCTCAGTACAGACCCTCCGACAGTGCGGTGCTCCCTCAGTACTGACCCTCTGACAGTGCAGCACTCCCTCAGTACTGACCCTCTGACAGTGCGGCACCCCCTCAGTACTGAACCTCCAACAGTGCAGTACTCCCTCAGTACTGAACCTCCGACAGTGCGGCACTCCCTCAGTACTTAACCTCCGACAGTGTGCCGCTCCCTCAGTACTGAACCTCTGACAGAGCGGTTCTCCCTCGGGACTGACCCTCCGACAGTGCGGCGTTCCTTCAGTACTGACCCTCTGACAGTGCGGCAATCCCTCAGTACTGACCCTCCGACAGCGCGGCTCTCTCTCAGTACTGACCCTCCGACAGTGCGGCACTCCCTCAGTACTGACTCTCCGACAGTGCGGTGCTCCCTCAGTACTGACCCTCCGATAGTGCAGTACTCCTTCAGATCTGACCCTCCGACAGTTCGCTGCTCCCTCAGTACTGACCCTCTGACATGCGGCGCTCCCTCAGTACTGACAAACTGACAGCGCGGTGCTCCCTCAGTACAGATCCTCCGACACTGTGCTGCTCCCTCAGTACTGACCCTCCGACAGTGCGGCGCTCCCTCAGTAATGACCCTTCAACAATGCGGCGTTCCATCAGTGCTGACACTCTGACAATGTGGTGCTCCCTCAGGACTGACCCTTCGACAGTGTAGCACTCCTTCATTACTGACCCTCTGTCATTGCGGCGCTCCCTCATTACTGACCCTCCAACAGTGCGGTGCTCCCTCAGTACTGACCCTCCAACAGTGCGGTGCTCCCTCAGTACTGACCCTCCGACAGTGCAGCGCTCCCTCAGTACTGACCCTCCAACAGTGCGGTGCTCCCTCAGTACTGACCCTCGGACAATGCGGTGCTACCTCAGTACTGACCCTCCGACAGTGCGGCGCTCCCTCAGTACTGACCCTTCGACATTGCGGCATTCCCTCAGTACTGACCCTCCGACACTGTGGTGCTCCCTCAGTGCTGACACTCCGACAGTGCGGTGCTCCCTCACTACTGACCATCCGACAGTACAGTGCTTCCTCAGGACTGACCCTCCGACAGTGCGGTTCTCCTGCAGTACTGACACCCCCACAACGCGGTGCTCCCTCAGTACTGACCCTGCGACAGTGCGGCACTCCCTCAGTACTGACCCTCCGACACTGTGGTGCTCCCTCAGTGCTGACACTCCGACCGTGCGGCACTGCCTTAGTACTGACCCTCCGACAGTGTGGCACTCCCTCAGTACTGAACCTCCGACAGTGCGGCACTCCCTCAGTACTGAACCTCCGAAAGTATGGATCTCCCTCAGTACCGACCCCCTGACAGTGTGGTGCTCCCTCGGTACTGACTCTCCAACAGTGCGGCATTCCCTCAGTACTGACCCTCCGACAGTGCGGCACTCCCTCAGTACTAACCCTCCGACAGTGCGGCACTCCCTCAGTACTGACCCTCCGACAGTGCGGCACTCCCTCAGTACTGACTCTCCAACAGTGCGGCATTCCCTCAGTACTGACCCTCCGACAGTGCGGCACTCCCTCAGTACTGACCCTCCGACAGTGCGGCACTCCCTCAGTACTGACCCTCCGACAGTGCGGCATTCCCTCAGTACTGACCCTCCGACAGTGCGGCACTCCCTCAGTACTGACCCTCCGACAGTGCGACACTCCCTCAGTACTGACCCTCTGACAGTGCAGCACTCCCTCAGTACTGACACTCTGACAGTGCGGCACACCCTCAGTACTGACCCTCCTACAGTGCGGCGCTCCCTCACTACTGACCCTCCGACAGTGCGGTGCTCCCTCAGGATAGACCCTCCGACAGTGCAGCACTCCCTCAGTACTGACCCTCCGACAGTGCAGCACTCCCTCAGTACTGACCCTCCGACAGTGTGGCACTCCCTCACTACTGACCCTCCGACAGTGCGGTGCTCCCTCAGGACTGACCCTCCGACAGTGCAGCACTCCCTCAGTACTGACCCTCCGACAGTGCAGCACTCCCTCAGTACTGACCCTCCGACAGTGCAGCACTCCCTCAGTACTGACCCTCCGACAGTGCAGCACTCCCTTAGTACTGACCCTTCAACAGTGCAGCACTCCCTCAGTACTGACCCTCTGACATTGCGCTGCTCCCTCAGTACTGACCCTCCGACAGTGCGGCACTCCCTCAGTACTGACCCGCCGACAGTGCGGCACTCCCTCAGTACTGACCCTCCGACAGTGCGGCACTCCCTCAGTACTGACCCTCCGACAGTGCAGCACTCCCTCAGTACTGACCCTCCGACAGTGCGGCACTCCCTCAGTACTGAACCTCCGACAGTGTGGCGCTCCCTCAGTACTGACCCTCTGACATTGTGGTACTCCCTCAGTACTGACCCCCTGACAGTGTGGCACTCCCTCAGTACTGACCCTCCGACAGTGCAGCACTCTCTCAGTTCTGACCCTCCGACAGCGCGGCGCTCCCTCAGTACTGACCCTCCGACATTGCGGCTCTCTCTCAGTACTGACCCTCCGACAGTGGGGCACTCCCTCAATACTGATCCTCCGACATTGCGGCTCTCTCTCAGTACTGAACCTCCGACAGTCCGGCATTCCTTCAGTACTGACCCCCTGACAACGCGGTGCTCCCTCTGTGCTGACCATCAGACAGCGCAGTGCTCCCTCAGTACTGACCCTCCGACAGTGCGGCACTCCCTCAGTACTAACCATCAACATTGTGGAACTCCCCCAGTGCGGACCCTCCATCAGTACGGCACTCCCTCAGTACTGACCCTCCGACAGTGTGGCACTCCCTCAGTACTGAACCTCCGATAGTGCGGCACTCCCTCAGTACTGAACCTCCGAAAGTCTGGATCTCCCTCAGTACCGACCCCCTGACAGTGTGGTGCTCCCTCAGTACTGACCCTCTGACAGTGCAGCACTCCCTCAGTACTGACCCTCCGACAGCGTGGCACTCCCTCGGTACTGACCCTCCAACAGTGCGGCATTCCCTCAGTACTGACCCTCCGACAGTGCGGCATTCCCTCAGTACTGACCCTCCGACAGTGCAGCACTCCCTCAGTACTGACCCTCCGACAGTGCAGCACTCCCTCAGTACTGACCCTCCGACAGTGCAGCACTCCCTCAGTACTGACCCTTCAAGAGTGCAGCACTCCCTCAGTACTGACCCTCCGACAGTGCAGCACTCCCTCAGTACTGACCCTTCAACAGTGCAGCACTCCCTCAGTACTGACCCTCTGACAGTGCGACACTCCCTCAGTACTGACCCTCCGACAGTGCAGCACTCCCTCAGTACTGACCCTCCGACAGTGCGGCATTCCCTCAGTCCTGACCCTTCAACAGTGCGGCGCTCCCACAATACTGACCCTTCGACAGTGCAGCACTCCCTCAGTACTGACCCTCCGACAGCGCGGCACTCCCTCGGTACTGATCCTCCAACAGTGCGGCATTCCCTCAGTACTGACCCTCCGACAGTGCGGCATTCCCTCAGTACTGACCCTCCGACAGTGCGACACTCCCTCAGTACTGACCCTCCGACAGTGCAGCACACCCTCAGTACTGACCCTCCGACAGTGCGGCATTCCCTCAGTCCTGACCCTTCAACAGTGCGGCGCTCCCACAATACTGACCCTCCGACAGTGCGGCGTTCCCTCAGTACCGACCCCCTGACAGTGCGGCACTCCCTCAGTACTGAACGTCCGACAGTGCGGAAATCCCTCAGACTGACCCTCCGACAGTGTGGCACTCCCTCAGTACTGAACCTCCGAAATTCTGGCACTCCTTCAGTACTGACCCCCTGACAACGCGGTGCTCCCTCTGTGCTGACCATCAGACAGCGCAGTGCTCCGTCAGTACTGACCCTCCGACAGTGCGGCACTCCCTCAGTACTGACCCTCCGACAGTGCGGCACTCCCTCAGTACAGACCCTCCGACAGTGCGGCATTCCCTCAGTACTGACCCTCCGACAGTGCGGCATTCCCTCAGTACTGACCCTCCGACAGTGCGACACTCCCTCAGTACTGACCCTTCGACAGTGCAGCACTCCCTCAGTACTGACCCTCCGACAGCGCGCACTCCCTCGGTACTGACCCTCCAACAGTGCGGCATTCCCTCAGTACTGACCCTCCGACAGTGCGGCATTCCCTCAGTACTGACCCTCCGACAGTGCGGCACTCCCTCAGTACTGACCCTCCGACAGTGCAGCACTCCCTCAGTACTGACCCTCCGACAGTGCGGCATTCCCTCAGTCCTGACCCTTCAACAGTGCGGCGCTCCCTCAGTACTGACCCTCCGACAGTGCAGCACTCCCTCAGTACTGACCCTCCGACAGTGCGGCATTCCCTCAGTCCTGACCCTTCAACAGTGCGGCGCTCCCACAATACTGACCCTCCGACAGTGCGGCGTTCCCTCAGTACTGACCAGCAGACAGTGCGGCCCGCTCTCAGTATTCATCCCCTGACATTGTGGCACTCCCTCACTACCAACCCTCCGACAGTGCGGTGCTCCCTCAGGACTGACCCTCCGACAGTGCAGCACTCCCTCAGTACTGACCCTCCGACAGTGCGGCACTCCCTCAGTACTGACCCTTCAACAGTACGGCATTCCATCAGTACTGACACTCTGACAGTGCAGCACACCCTTAGTACTGACCCCCCGACAGCGCGGCTCTCTCTCAGTACTGACCCTCCAACAGGTTGGCACTCCCTCAGTACTGACCCTTCAACAGTGCGGCGCTCCCACAATACTGACCCTCCGACAGTGCGGCGTTCCCTCAGTACCGACCCCCTGACAGTGCGGCACTCCCTCAGTACTGAACGTCCGACAGTGCGGAAATCCCTCAGACTGACCCTCCGACAGTGTGGCACTCCCTCAGTACTGAACCTCCGAAATTCTGGCACTCCTTCAGTACTGACCCCCTGACAACGCGGTGCTCCCTCTGTGCTGACCATCAGACAGCGCAGTGCTCGTTCAGTACTGACCCTCCGACAGTGCGGCACTCCCTCAGTACTAACCATCAACATTGTGGAACTCCCCCAGTGCGGACCCTCCATCAGTACGGCACTCCCTCAGTACTGACCCTCCGACAGTGTGGCACTCCCTCAGTACTGAACCTCCGATAGTGCGGCACTCCCTCAGTACTGAACCTCCGAAAGTATGGATCTCCCTCAGTACCGACCCCCTGACAGTGTGGTGCTCCCTCAGTACTGACCCTCTGACAGTGCAGCACTCCCTCAGTACTTACCCTCCGACAGCGCGGCGCTCCCTCGGTACTGATCCACCGACATCGTGGCTGTCTCTCAGTACTGACCCTCTGACAGTGGGGCACTCCCTCAGTACAGACCCTCCGACAGTGCGGCACTCCCTCAGTACTGACCCTGCGACTGTGAGGCACTCCCTCAGTACTGAATCTCTGACAGTATGGCACTCCCTCAGTACTGAACCTCCGACAGTGCGGCAGTCCATCAGTACTGACCCTCTAACAGTGCAGCGTTCCCTCAGTACTGACCCTCTGACAGTGTGGCACTCCCTCAGTACAGACCCTCTGACAGTGCGGTGCTCCCTCAGTACTGACCCTTCAGCAGTGCGGCACTCCCTCCGTATTGAACATCCGACAATGCGGTGCTCCCTCAGTACTGACCCTTCGACAGTGCAGCACTCCCTCAGTACTGACCCTCCGACAGTGCGGCACTCCCTCAGTACTGAACATCCAACAGTGCGGCGCTCCCTCAGTCCTGACCCTTCAACAGTGCGGCGCTCCCACAATACTGACCCTCTGACACTGTGGTGCTCCCTCAGTGCTGACACTCCGACAGTGCGGCACTGCCTTAGTACTGACCCTCCGACAGTGCGGCACTCCCTCAGGACTGACCCTCCGACAGTGCGGCGTTCCCTCAGTACTGACCCTCCGACAGTGCGGCACTCCCTCAGTACTAACCATCAACATTGTGGAACTCCCCCAGTGCGGACCCTCCATCAGTACGGCACTCCCTCAGTACTGACCCTCCGACAGTGTGGCACTCCCTCAGTACTGACCCTCTGACAGTGCGGCACTCCCTCAGTACTGACCCTCCGACAGTGCGGCACTCCCTCAGTACTGACCCTCCGACAGTGCGGCATTCCCTCAGTACTGACCCTCCGACAGTGCGGCATTCCCTCAGTACTGACCCTCCGACAGTGCGACACTCCCTCAGTACTGACCCTTCGACAGTGCAGCACTCCCTCAGTACTGACCCTCCGACAGCGCGGCACTCCCTCGGTACTGACCCTCCAACAGTGCGGCATTCCCTCAGTACTGACCCTCCGACAGTGCGGCATTCCCTCAGTACTGACCCTCCGACAGTGCGACACTCCCTCAGTACTGACCCTCCGACAGTGCAGCACTCCCTCAGTACTGACCCTCCGACAGTGCGGCATTCCCTCAGTCCTGACCCTTCAACAGTGCGGCGCTCCCACAATACTGACCCTCCGACAGTGCGGCGTTCCCTCAGTACTGACCAGCAGACAGTGCGGCCCGCTCTCAGTATTCATCCCCTGACATTGTGGCACTCCCTCACTACCAACCCTCCGACAGTGCGGTGCTCCCTCAGGACTGACCCTCCGACAGTGCAGCACTCCCTCAGTACTGACCCTCCGACACTGCGGCACTCCCTCAGTACTGACCCTTCAACAGTACGGCATTCCATCAGTACTGACACTCTGACAGTGCAGCACACCCTTAGTACTGACCCCCCGACAGCGCGGCTCTCTCTCAGTACTGACCCTCCAACAGGTTGGCACTCCCTCAGTACTGACCCTTCAACAGTGCGGCGCTCCCACAATACTGACCCTCCGACAGTGCGGCGTTCCCTCAGTACCGACCCCCTGACAGTGCGGCACTCCCTCAGTACTGAACGTCCGACAGTGCGGAAATCCCTCAGACTGACCCTCCGACAGTGTGGCACTCCCTCAGTACTGAACCTCCGAAATTCTGGCACTCCTTCAGTACTGACCCCCTGACAACGCGGTGCTCCCTCTGTGCTGACCATCAGACAGCGCAGTGCTCGTTCAGTACTGACCCTCCGACAGTGCGGCACTCCCTCAGTACTGACCCTCCGACAGTGCGGCACTCCCTCAGTACTAACCCTCCGACAGTGCGGCATTCCCTCAGTACTGACCCTGCGACAGTGCGGCATTCCCTCAGTACTGACCCTCCGACAGTGCGACACTCCCTCAGTACTGACCCTTCGACAGTGCAGCACTCCCTCAGTACTGACCCTCCGACAGCGCGGCACTCCCTCGGTACTGACCCTCCAACAGTGCGGCATTCCCTCAGTACTGACCCTCCGACAGTGCGGCATTCCCTCAGTACTGACCCTCCGACAGTGCGACACTCCCTCAGTACTGACCCTCCGACAGTGCAGCACTCCCTCAGTACTGACCCTCCGACAGTGCGGCATTCCCTCAGTCCTGACCCTTCAACAGTGCGGCGCTCCCACAATACTGACCCTCCGACAGTGCGGCGTTCCCTCAGTACCGACCCCCTGACAGTGCGGCACTCCCTCAGTACTGAACGTCCGACAGTGCGGAAATCCCTCAGACTGACCCTCCGACAGTGTGGCACTCCCTCAGTACTGAACCTCCGAAATTCTGGCACTCCTTCAGTACTGAACCCCTGACAACGCGGTGCTCCCTCTGTGCTGACCATCAGACAGCGCAGTGCTCCCTCAGTACTGACCCTCCGACAGTGCGGCACTCCCTCAGTACTGACCCTCCGACAGTGCGGCACTCCCTCAGTACTGACCCTCCGACAGTGCGGCATTCCCTCAGTACTGACCCTCCGACAGTGCGGCATTCCCTCAGTACTGACCCTCCGACAGTGCGACACTCCCTCAGTACTGACCCTTCGACAGTGCAGCACTCCCTCAGTACTGACCCTCCGACAGCGCGGCACTCCCTCGGTACTGACCCTCCAACAGTGCGGCACTCCCTCAGTACTGAACCTCCGAAATTCTGGCACTCCTTCAGTACTGACCCCCTGACAACGCGGTGCTCCCTCTGTGCTGACCATCAGACAGCGCAGTGCTCCCTCAGTACTGACCCTCCGACAGTGCGGCACTCCCTCAGTACTAACCATCAACATTGTGGAACTCCCCCAGTGCGGACCCTCCATCAGTACGGCACTCCCTCAGTACTGACCCTCCGACAGTGTGGCACTCCCTCAGTACTGAACCTCCGATAGTGCGGCACTCCCTCAGTACTGAACCTCCGAAAGTCTGGATCTCCCTCAGTACCGACCCCCTGACAGTGTGGTGCTCCCTCAGTACTGACCCTCTGACAGTGCAGCACTCCCTCAGTACTTACCCTCCGACAGCGCGGCGCTCCCTCGGTACTGATCCACCGACATCGTGGCTGTCTCTCAGTACTGACCCTCCGACAGTGGGGCACTCCCTCAGTACAGACCCTCCGACAGTGCGGCACTCCCTCAGTACCGACCCTGCGACTGTGAGGCACTCCCTCAGTACTGAATCTCTGACAGTATGGCACTCCCTCAGTACTGAACCTCCGACAGTGCGGCAGTCCATCAGTACTGACCCTCTAACAGTGCAGCGTTCCCTCAGTACTGACCCTCTGACAGTGTGGCACTCCCTCAGTACAGACCCTCTGACAGTGCGGTGCTCCCTCAGTACTGACCCTTCAGCAGTGCGGCACTCCCTCCGTATTGAACATCCGACAATGCGGCGCTCCCTCAGTACTGACCCTTTGACAGTGCAGCACTCCCTCAGTACTGACCCTCCGACAGTGCGGCACTCCCTCAGTACTGAACATCCAACAGTGCGGCGCTCCCTCAGTCCTGACCCTTCAACAGTGCGGCGCTCCCACAATACTGACCCTCTGACACTGTGGTGCTCCCTCAGTGCTGACACTCCGACAGTGCGGCACTGCCTTAGTACTGACCCTCCGACAGTGCGGCACTCCCTCAGGACTGACCCTCCGACAGTGCGGCGTTCCCTCAGTACTGACCCTCCGACAGTGCGGCACTCCCTCAGTACTAACCATCAACATTGTGGAACTCCCCCAGTGCGGACCCTCCATCAGTACGGCACTCCCTCAGTACTGACCCTCCGACAGTGTGGCACTCCCTCAGTACTGACCCTCTGACAGTGCGGCACTCCCTCAGTACTGACCCTCCGACAGTGCGGCACTCCCTCAGTACTGACCCTCCGACAGTGCGGCATTCCCTCAGTACTGACCCTCCGACAGTGCGGCATTCCCTCAGTACTGACCCTCCGACAGTGCGACACTCCCTCAGTACTGACCCTTCGACAGTGCAGCACTCCCTCAGTACTGACCCTCCGACAGCGCGGCACTCCCTCGGTACTGACCCTCCAACAGTGCGGCATTCCCTCAGTACTGACCCTCCGACTGTGCGGCATTCCCTCAGTACTGACCCTCCGACAGTGCGACACTCCCTCAGTACTGACCCTCCGACAGTGCAGCACTCCCTCAGTACTGACCCTCCGACAGTGCGGCATTCCCTCAGTCCTGACCCTTCAACAGTGCGGCGCTCCCACAATACTGACCCTCCGACAGTGCGGCGTTCCCTCAGTACTGACCAGCAGACAGTGCGGCCCGCTCTCAGTATTCATCCCCTGACATTGTGGCACTCCCTCACTACCAACCCTCCGACAGTGCGGTGCTCCCTCAGGACTGACCCTCCGACAGTGCAGCACTCCCTCAGTACTGACCCTCCGACAGTGCGGCACTCCCTCAGTACTGACCCTTCAACAGTACGGCATTCCATCAGTACTGACACTCTGACAGTGCAGCACACCCTTAGTACTGACCCCCCGACAGCGCGGCTCTCTCTCAGTACTGACCCTCCAACAGGTTGGCACTCCCTCAGTACTGACCCTTCAACAGTGCGGCGCTCCCACAATACTGACCCTCCGACAGTGCGGCGTTCCCTCAGTACCGACCCCCTGACAGTGCGGCACTCCCTCAGTACTGAACGTCCGACAGTGCGGAAATCCCTCAGACTGACCCTCCGACAGTGTGGCACTCCCTCAGTACTGAACCTCCGAAATTCTGGCACTCCTTCAGTACTGACCCCCTGACAACGCGGTTCTCCCTCTGTGCTGACCATCAGACAGCGCAGTGCTCCCTCAGTACTGACCCTCCGACAGTGCGGCACTCCCTCAGTACTGACCCTCCGACAGTGCGGCACTCCCTCAGTACTGACCCTCCGACAGTGCGGCATTCCCTCAGTACTGACCCTCCGACAGTGCGGCATTCCCTCAGTACTGACCCTCCGACAGTGCGACACTCCCTCAGTACTGACCCTTCGACAGTGCAGCACTCCCTCAGTACTGACCCTCCGACAGCGCGGCACTCCCTCGGTACTGACCCTCCAACAGTGCGGCATTCCCTCAGTACTGACCCTCCGACAGTGCGGCATTCCCTCAGTACTGACCCTCCGACAGTGCGACACTCCCTCAGTACTGACCCTCCGACAGTGCAGCACTCCCTCAGTACTGACCCTCCGACAGTGCGGCATTCCCTCAGTCCTGACCCTTCAACAGTGCGGCGCTCCCACAATACTGACCCTCCGACAGTGCGGCGTTCCCTCAGTACTGACCAGCAGACAGTGCGGCCCGCTCTCAGTATTCATCCCCTGACATTGTGGCACTCCCTCACTACCAACCCTCCGACAGTGCGGTGCTCCCTCAGGACTGACCCTCCGACAGTGCAGCACTCCCTCAGTACTGACCCTCCGACAGTGCGGCACTCCCTCAGTACTGACCCTTCAACAGTACGGCATTCCATCAGTACTGACACTCTGACAGTGCAGCACACCCTTAATACTGACCCCCCGACAGCGCGGCTCTCTCTCAGTACTGACCCTCCAACAGGTTGGCACTCCCTCAGTACTGACCCTTCAACAGTGCGGCGCTCCCACAATACTGACCCTCCGACAGTGCGGCGTTCCCTCATTACCGACCCCCTGACAGTGCGGCACTCCCTCAGTACTGAACGTCCGACAGTGCGGAAATCCCTCAGACTGACCCTCCGACAGTGTGGCACTCCCTCAGTACTGAACCTCCGAAATTATGGCACTCCTTCAGTACTGACCCCCTGACAACGAGGTGCTCCCTCTGTGCTGACCATCAGACAGCGCAGTGCTCCCTCAGTTCTGACCCTCCGACAGTGCGGCACTCCCTCAGTACTAACCATCAACATTGTGGAACTCCCCCAGTGCGGACCCTCCATCAGTACGGCACTCCCTCAGTACTGACCCTCCGACAGTGTGGCACTCCCTCAGTACTGAACCTCCGATAGTGCGGCACTCCCTCAGTACTGAACCTCCGAAAGTATGGATCTCCCTCAGTACCGACCCCCTGACAGTGTGGTGCTCCCTCAGTACTGACCCTCTGACAGTGCAGCACTCCCTCAGTACTTACCCTCCGACAGCGCGGCGCTCCCTCGGTACTGATCCACCGACATCGTGGCTGTCTCTCAGTACTGACCCTCCGACAGTGGGGCACTCCCTCAGTACAGACCCTCCGACAGTGCGGCACTCCCTCAGTACTGACCCTGCGACTGTGAGGCACTCCCTCAGTACTGAATCTCTGACAGTATGGCACTCCCTCAGTACTGAACCTTCGACAGTGCGGCAGTCCATCAGTACTGACCCTCTAACAGTGCAGCGTTCCCTCAGTACTGACCCTCTGACAGTGTGGCACTCCCTCAGTACAGACCCTCTGACAGTGCGGTGCTCCCTCAGTACTGACCCTTCAGCAGTGCGGCACTCCCTCCGTATTGAACATCCGACAGTGCGGCAATCCCTCAGTACTGACCCTCCGACAGCGCGGCTCTCTCTCAGTACTGACCCTCCGACAGTGCGGCACTCCCTCAGTACTGACTCTCCGACAGTGCGGTGCTCCCTCAGTACTGACCCTCCGATAGTGCAGTACTCCTTCAGATCTGACCCTCCGACAGTTCGCTGCTCCCTCAGTACTGACCCTCTGACATGCGGCGCTCCCTCAGTACTGACACTCTGACAGCGCGGTGCTCCTCAGTACTGACCCTCCGACAGTGCGGCGCTCCCTCAGTAATGACCCTTCAACAATGCGGCGTTCCATCAGTGCTGACACTCTGACAATGTGGTGCTCCCTCAGGACTGACCCTTCGACAGTGTAGCACTCCTTCATTACTGACCCTCTGTCATTGCGGCGCTCCCTCATTACTGACCCTCCAACAGTGCGGTGCTCCCTCAGTACTGACCCTCCAACAGTGCGGTGCTCCCTCAGTACTGACCCTCCGACAGTGCAGCGCTCCCTCAGTACTGACCCTCCAACAGTGCGGTGCTCCCTCAGTACTGACCCTCGGACAATGCGGTGCTACCTCAGTACTGACCCTCCGACAGTGCGGCGCTCCCTCAGTACTGACCCTTCGACATTGCGGCATTCCCTCAGTACTGACCCTCCGACACTGTGGTGCTCCCTCAGTGCTGACACTCCGACAGTGCGGTGCTCCCTCACTACTGACCATCCGACAGTACAGTGCTTCCTCAGGACTGACCCTCCGACAGTGCGGTTCTCCTGCAGTACTGACACCCCCACAACGCGGTGCTCCCTCAGTACTGACCCTGCGACAGTGCGGCACTCCCTCAGTACTGACCCTCCGACACTGTGGTGCTCCCTCAGTGCTGACACTCCGACCGTGCGGCACTGCCTTAGTACTGACCCTCCGACAGTGTGGCACTCCCTCAGTACTGAACCTCCGACAGTGCGGCACTCCCTCAGTACTGAACCTCCGAAAGTATGGATCTCCCTCAGTACCGACCCCCTGACAGTGTGGTGCTCCCTCAGTACTGACTCTCCAACAGTGCGGCATTCCCTCAGTACTGACCCTCCGACAGTGCGGCACTCCCTCAGTACTGACCCTCCGACAGTGCAGCACTCCCTCAGTACTGACCCTCCGACAGTGCGGCACTCCCTCAGTACTGACTCTCCAACAGTGCGGCATTCCCTCAGTACTGACCCTCCGACAGTGCGGCACTCCCTCAGTACTGACCCTCCGACAGTGCGGCACTCCCTCAGTACTGACCCTCCGACAGTGCGGCATTCCCTCAGTACTGACCCTCCGACAGTGCGGCACTCCCTCAGTACTGACCCTCCGACAGTGCGACACTCCCTCAGTACTGAACCTCCGACTGTGTGGCATTCCATCAGTACTGACACTCTGACAGTGCGGTGCTCCCTCAGTACTGACCCTCTGACAGTGCAGCACTCCCTCAGTACTGACCCTCTGACAGTGCGGCACACCCTCAGTACTGACCCTCCTACAGTGCGGCGCTCCCTCACTACTGACCCTCCGACAGTGCGGTGCTCCCTCAGGATAGACCCTCCGACAGTGCAGCACTCCCTCAGTACTGACCCTCCGACAGTGCAGCACTCCCTCAGTACTGACCCTCCGACAGTGTGGCACTCCCTCACTACTGACCCTCCGACAGTGCGGTGCTCCCTCAGGACTGACCCTCCGACAGTGCAGCACTCCCTCAGTACTGACCCTCCGACAGTGCAGCACTCCCTCAGTACTGACCCTCCGACAGTGCAGCACTCACTCAGTACTGACCCTTCAACAGTGCAGCACTCCCTCAGTACTGACCCTCCGACAGTGCAGCACTCCCTCAGTACTGACCCTTCAACAGTGCAGCACTCCCTCAGTACTGACCCTCTGACATTGCGCTGCTCCCTCAGTACTGACCCTCCGACAGTGCGGCACTCCCTCAGTACTGACCCGCCGACAGTGCGGCACTCCCTCAGTACTGACCCTCCGACAGTGCGGCACTCCCTCAGTACTGACCCTCCGACAGTGCAGCACTCCCTCAGTACTGACCCTCCGACAGTGCGGCACTCCCTCAGTACTGAACCTCCGACAGTGTGGCGCTCCCTCAGTACTGACCCTCTGACTTTGTGGTACTCCCTCAGTACTGACCCCCTGACAGTGTGGCACTCCCTCAGTACTGACCCTCCGACAGTGCGGTTCTCCTGCAGTACTGACACCCCCACAACGCGGTGCTCCCTCAGTACTGACCCTGCGACAGTGCGGCACTCCCTCAGTTCTGACCCTCCGACAGCGCGGCGCTCCCTCAGTACTGACCCTCCGACATTGCGGCTCTCTCTCAGTACTGACCCTCCAACAGTGGGGCACTCCCTCAATACTGATCCTCCGACATTGCGGCTCTCTCTCAGTACTGAACCTCCGACAGTTCGGCATTCCTTCAGTACTGACCCCCTGACAACGCGGTGCTCCCTCTGTGCTGACCATCAGACAGCGCAGTGCTCCCTCAGTACTGACCCTCCGACAGTGCGGCACTCCCTCAGTACTAACCATCAACATTGTGGAACTCCCCCAGTGCGGACCCTCCATCAGTACGGCACTCCCTCAGTACTGACCCTCCGACAGTGTGGCACTCCCTCAGTACTGAACCTCCGACAGTGCGGCACTCCCTCAGTACTGAACCTCCGAAAGTATGGATCTCCCTCAGTACCGACCCCCTGACAGTGTGGTGCTCCCTCAGTACTGACCCTCTGACAGTGCAGCACTCCCTCAGTACTGACCCTCCGACAGCGTGGCACTCCCTCGGTACTGACCCTCCAACAGTGCGGCATTCCCTCAGTACTGACCCTCCGACAGTGCGGCATTCCCTCAGTACTGACCCTCCGACAGTGCAGCACTCCCTCAGTACTGACCCTCCGACAGTGCAGCACTCCCTCAGTACTGACCCTCCGACAGTGCAGCACTCCCTCAGTACTGCCCCTTCAACAGTGCAGCACTCCCTCAGTACTGACCCTCCGACAGTGCAGCACTCCCTCAGTACTGACCCTTCAACAGTGCAGCACTCCCTCAGTACTGACCCTCTGACATTGCGCTGCTCCCTCAGTACTGACCCTCCGACAGTGCGGCACTCCCTCAGTACTGACCCGCCGACAGTGCGGCACTCCCTTAGTACTGATCCTCCGACAGTGCGGCACTCCCTCAGTACTGACCCTCCGACAGTGCAGCACTCCCTCAGTACTGACCTTCTGACAGTGCGGCACTCCCTCAGTACTGAACCTCCGACAGTGTGGCGCTCCCTCAGTACTGACCCTCTGACATTGTGGTACTCCCTCAGTACTGACCCCCTGACAGTGTGGCACTCCCTCAGTACTGACCCTCCGTCAGTGCAGCACTCTCTCAGTTCTGACCCTCCGACAGCGCGGCGCTCCCTCAGTACTGACCCTCCGACATTGCGGCTCTCTCTCAGTTCTGACCCTCCGACAGTGGGGCACTCCCTCAATACTGATCCTCCGACATTGCGGCTCTCTCTCAGTACTGAACCTCCGACAGTCCGGCATTCCTTCAGTACTGACCCCCTGACAACGCGGTGCTCCCTCTGTGCTGACCATCAGACAGCGCAGTGCTCCCTCAGTACTGACCCTCCGACAGTGCGGCACTCCCTCAGTACTAACCATCAACATTGTGGAACTCCCCCAGTGCGGACCCTCCATCAGTACGGCACTCCCTCAGTACTGACCCTCCGACAGTGTGGCACTCCCTCAGTACTGAACCTCCGAAAGTGCGGCACTCCCTCAGTACTGAACCTCCGAAAGTATGGATCTCCCTCAGTACCGACCCCCTGACAGTGTGGTGCTCCCTCAGTACTGACCCTCTGACAGTGCAGCACTCCCTCAGTACTTACCCTCCGACAGCGCGGCGCTCCCTCGGTACTGATCCACCGACATCGTGGCTGTCTCTCAGTACTGACCCTCTGACAGTGCGGCACACCCTCAGTACTGACCCTCCTACAGTGCGGCGCTCCCTCACTACTGACCCTCCGACAGTGCGGTGCTCCCTCAGGACAGACCCTCCGACAGTGCAGCACTCCCTCAGTACTGACCCTCCGACAGTGCAGCACTCCCTCAGTACTGACCCTCCGACAGTGTGGCACTCCCTCACTACTGACCCTCCGACAGTGCGGTGCTCCCTCAGGACTGACCCTCCGACAGTGCAGCACTCCCTCAGTACTGACCCTCCGACAGTGCAGCACTCCCTCAGTACTGACCCTCCGACAGTGCAGCACTCACTCAGTACTGACCCTTCAACAGTGCAGCACTCCCTCAGTACTGACCCTCCGACAGTGCAGCACTCCCTCAGTACTGACCCTTCAACAGTGCAGCACTCCCTCAGTACTGACCCTCTGACATTGCGCTGCTCCCTCAGTACTGACCCTCCGACAGTGCGGCACTCCCTCAGTACTGACCCGCCGACAGTGCGGCACTCCCTCAGTACTGACCCTCCGACAGTGCGGCACTCCCTCAGTACTGACCCTCCGACAGTGCAGCACTCCCTCAGTACTGACCCTCCGACAGTGCGGCACTCCCTCAGTACTGAACCTCCGACAGTGTGGCGCTCCCTCAGTACTGACCCGCTGACATTGTGGTACTCCCTCAGTACTGAACCCCTGACAGTGTGGCACTCCCTCAGTACTGACCCTCCGACAGTGCAGCACTCTCTCAGTTCTGACCCTCCGACAGCGCGGCGCTCCCTCAGTACTGACCCTCCGACATTGCGGCTCTCTCTCAGTACTGACCCTCCGACAGTGGGGCACTCCCTCAATACTGATCCTCCGACATTGCGGCTCTCTCTCAGTACTGAACCTCGACAGTCCGGCATTCCTTCAGTACTGACCCCCTGACAACGCGGTGCTCCCTCTGTGCTGACCATCAGACAGCGCAGTGCTCCCTCAGTACTGACCCTCCGACAGTGCGGCACTCCCTCAGTACTAACCATCAACATTGTGGAACTCCCCCAGTGCGGACCCTCCATCAGTACGGCACTCCCTCAGTACTGACCCTCCGACAGTGTGGCACTCCCTCAGTACTGAACCTCCGACAGTGCGGCACTCCCTCAGTACTGAACCTCCGAAAGTATGGATCTCCCTCAGTACCGACCCCCTGACAGTGTGGTGCTCCCTCAGTGCTGACCCTCTGACAGTGCAGCACTCCCTCAGTACTGACCCTCCGACAGCATGGCACTCCCTCGGTACTGACCCTCCAACAGTGCGGCATTCCCTCAGTACTGACCCTCCGACAGTGCGGCATTCCCTCAGTATTGACCCTCCGACAGTGCAGCACTCCCTCAGTACTGACCCTCCGACAGTGCAGCACTCCCTCAGTACTGACCCTCCGACAGTGCAGCACTCCCTCAGTACTGACCCTTCAACAGTGCAGCACTCCCTCAGTACTGACCCTCCGACAGTGCAGCACTCCCTCAGTACTGACCCTTCAACAGTGCAGCACTCCCTCAGTACTGACCCTCTGACATTGCGCTGCTCCCTCAGTACTGACCCTCCGACAGTGCGGCACTCCCTCAGTACTGACCCGCCGACAGTGCGGCACTCCCTCAGTACTGACCCTCCGACAGTGCGGCATTCCCTCAGTACTGACCCTCCGACAGTGCAGCACTCCCTCAGTACTGACCCTCTGACAGTGCGGCACTCCCTCAGTACTGAATCTCCGACAGTGTGGCGCTCCCTCAGTACTGACCCTCTGACATTGTGGTACTCCCTCAGTACTGACCCCCTGACAGTGTGGCACTCCCTCAGTACTGACCCTCCGACAGTGCAGCACTCTCTCATTTCTGACCCTCCGACAGCGCGGCGCTCCCTCAGTACTGACCCTCCGACATTGCGGCTCTCTCTCAGTACTGACCCTCCGACAGTGGGGCACTCCCTCAATACTGATCCTCCGACATTGCGGCTCTCTCTCAGTACTGAACCTCCGACAGTCCGGCATTCCTTCAGTACTGAACCCCTGACAACGCGGTGCTCCCTCTGTGCTGACCATCAGACAGCGCAGTGCTCCCTCAGTACTGACCCTCCGACAGTGCGGCACTCCCTCAGTACTAACCATCAACATTGTGGAACTCCCCCAGTGCGGACCCTCCATCAGTACGGCACTCCCTCAGTACTGACCCTCCGACAGTGTGGCACTCCTTCAGTACTGAACCTCCGACAGTGCGGCACTCCCTCAGTACTGAACCTCCGAAAGTATGGATCTCCCTCAGTACCGACCCCCTGACAGTGTGGTGCTCCCTCAGTAATGACCCTCTGACAGTGCAGCACTCCCTCAGTACTTACCCTCCGACAGCGCGGCGCTCCCTCGGTACTGATCCACCGACATCGTGGCTGTCTCTCAGTACTGACCCTCCGACAGTGGGGCACTCCCTCAGTACAGACCCTCCGACAGTGCGGCACTCCCTCAGTACTGACCCTGCGACTGTGAGGCACTCACTCAGTACTGAATCTCTGACAGTTTGGCACTCCCTCAGTACTGAACCTCCGACAGTGCGGCAGTCCATCAGTACTGACCCTCTAACAGTGCAGCGTTCCCTCAGTACTGACCCTCTGACAGTGTGGCACTCCCTCAGTACAGACCCTCTGACAGTGCCCTGCTCCCTCAGTACTGACCCTTCAGCAGTGCGGCACTCCCTCCGTATTGAACATCCGACAATGCGGCGCTCCCTCAGTACTGACCCTTTGACAGTGCAGCACTCCCTCAGTACTGACCCTCCGACAGTGCGGCACTCCCTCAGTACTGAACATCCAACAGTGCGGCGCTCCCTCAGTCCTGACCCTTCAACAGTGCGGCGCTCCCACAATACTGACCCTCTGACACTGTGGTGCTCCCTCAGTGCTGACACTCCGACAGTGCGGCACTGCCTTAGTACTGACCCTCCGACAGTGCGGCACTCCCTCAGGACTGACCCTCCGACAGTGCGGCGTTCCCTCAGTACTGACCCTCCGACAGTGCGGCACTCCCTCAGTACTAACCATCAACATTGTGGAACTCCCCCAGTGCGGACCCTCCATCAGTACGGCACTCCCTCAGTACTGACCCTCCGACAGTGTGGCACTCCCTCAGTACTGACCCTCTGACAGTGCGGCACTCCCTCAGTACTGACCCTCCGACAGTGCGGCACTCCCTCAGTACTGACCCTCCGACAGTGCGGCATTCCCTCAGTACTGACCCTCCGACAGTGCGGCATTCCCTCAGTACTGACCCTCCGACAGTGCGACACTCCCTCAGTACTGACCCTTCGACAGTGCAGCACTCCCTCAGTACTGACCCTCCGACAGCGCTGCACTCCCTCGGTACTGACCCTCCAACAGTGCAGCATTCCCTCAGTACTGACCCTCCGACAGTGCGGCATTCCCTCAGTACTGACCCTCCGACAGTGCGACACTCCCTCAGTACTGACCCTCCGACAGTGCAGCACTCCCTCAGTACTGACCCTCCGACAGTGCAGCATTCCCTCAGTCCTGACCCTTCAACAGTGCGGCGCTCCCACAATACTGACCCTCCGACAGTGCGGCGTTCCCTCAGTACTGACCAGCAGACAGTGCGGCCCGCTCTCAGGATTCATCCCCTGACATTGTGGCACTCCCTCACTACCAACCCTCCGACAGTGCGGTTCTCCCTCAGGACTGACCCTCCGACAGTGCAGCACTCCCTCAGTACTGACCCTCCGACAGTGCGGCACTCCCTCAGTACTGACCCTTCAACAGTACGGCATTCCATCAGTACTGACACTCTGACAGTGCAACACACCCTTAGTACTGACCCGCCGACAGCGCGGCTCTCTCTCAGTACTGACCCTCCAACAGGTTGGCACTCCCTCAGTACTGACCCTTCAACAGTGCGGCGCTCCCACAATACTGACCGTCCGACAGTGCGGCGTTCCCTCAGTACCGACCCCCTGACAGTGCGGCACTCCCTCAGTACTGAACGTCCGACAGTGCGGAAATCCCTCAGACTGACCCTCCGACAGTGTGGCACTCCCTCAGTACTGAACCTCCGAAATTCTGGCACTCCTTCAGTACTGACCCCCTGACAACGCGGTGCTCCCTCTGTGCTGACCATCAGACAGCGCATTGCTCCCTCAGTACTGACCCTCCGACAGTGCGGCACTCCCTCAGTACTGACCCTCCGACAGTGCGGCACTCCCTCAGTACTGACCCTCCGACAGTGCGGCATTCCCTCAGTACTGACCCTCCGACAGTGCGGCATTCCCTCAGTACTGACCCTCCGACAGTGCGACACTCCCTCAGTACTGACCCTTCGACAGTGCAGCACTCCCTCAGTACTGACCCTCCGACAGCGCGGCACTCCCTCGGTACTGACCCTCCAACAGTGCGGCATTCCCTCAGTACTGACCCTCCGACAGTGCGGCACTCCCTCAGTACTAACCATCAACATTGTGGAACTCCCCCAGTGCGGACCCTCCATCAGTACGGCACTCCCTCAGTACTGACCCTCCGACAGTGTGGCACTCCCTCAGTACTGAACCTCCGACAGTGCGGCACTCCCTCAGTACTGAACCTCCGAAAGTATGGATCTCCCTCAGTACCGACCCCCTGACAGTGTGGTGCTCCCTCAGTACTGACCCTCTGACAGTGCAGCACTCCCTCAGTACTTACCCTCCGACAGCGCGGCGCTCCCTCGGTACTGATCCACCGACATCGTGGCTGTCTCTCAGTACTGACCCTCCGACAGTGGGGCACTCCCTCAGTACAGACCCTCCGACAGTGCGGCACTCCCTCAGTACTGACCCTGCGACTGTGAGGCACTCACTCAGTACTGAATCTCTGACAGTTTGGCACTCCCTCAGTACTGAACCTCCGACAGTGCGGCAGTCCATCAGTACTGACCCTCTAACAGTGCAGCGTTCCCTCAGTACTGACCCTCTGACAGTGTGGCACTCCCTCAGTACAGACCCTCTGACAGTGCCCTGCTCCCTCAGTACTGACCCTTCAGCAGTGCGGCACTCCCTCCGTATTGAACATCCGACAATGCGGCGCTCCCTCAGTACTGACCCTTTGACAGTGCAGCACTCCCTCAGTACTGACCCTCCGACAGTGCGGCACTCCCTCAGTACTGAACATCCAACAGTGCGGCGCTCCCTCAGTCCTGACCCTTCAACAGTGCGGCGCTCCCACAATACTGACCCTCTGACACTGTGGTGCTCCCTCAGTGCTGACACTCCGACAGTGCGGCACTGCCTTAGTACTGACCCTCCGACAGTGCGGCACTCCCTCAGGACTGACCCTCCGACAGTGCGGCGTTCCCTCAGTACTGACCCTCCGACAGTGCGGCACTCCCTCAGTACTAACCATCAACATTGTGGAACTCCCCCAGTGCGGACCCTCCATCAGTACGGCACTCCCTCAGTACTGACCCTCCGACAGTGTGGCACTCCCTCAGTACTGACCCTCTGACAGTGCGGCACTCCCTCAGTACTGACCCTCCGACAGTGCGGCACTCCCTCAGTACTGACCCTCCGACAGTGCGGCATTCCCTCAGTACTGACCCTCCGACAGTGCGGCATTCCCTCAGTACTGACCCTCCGACAGTGCGACACTCCCTCAGTACTGACCCTTCGACAGTGCAGCACTCCCTCAGTACTGACCCTCCGACAGCGCGGCACTCCCTCGGTACTGACCCTCCAACAGTGCAGCATTCCCTCAGTACTGACCCTCCGACAGTGCGGCATTCCCTCAGTACTGACCCTCCGACAGTGCGACACTCCCTCAGTACTGACCCTCCGACAGTGCAGCACTCCCTCAGTACTGACCCTCCGACAGTGCAGCATTCCCTCAGTCCTGACCCTTCAACAGTGCGGCGCTCCCACAATACTGACCCTCCGACAGTGCGGCGTTCCCTCAGTACTGACCAGCAGACAGTGCGGCCCGCTCTCAGGATTCATCCCCTGACATTGTGGCACTCCCTCACTACCAACCCTCCGACAGTGCGGTTCTCCCTCAGGACTGACCCTCCGACAGTGCAGCACTCCCTCAGTACTGACCCTCCGACAGTGCGGCACTCCCTCAGTACTGACCCTTCAACAGTACGGCATTCCATCAGTACTGACACTCTGACAGTGCAGCACACCCTTAGTACTGACCCGCCGACAGCGCGGCTCTCTCTCAGTACTGACCCTCCAACAGGTTGGCACTCCCTCAGTACTGACCCTTCAACAGTGCGGCGCTCCCACAATACTGACCCTCCGACAGTGCGGCGTTCCCTCAGTACCGACCCCCTGACAGTGCGGCACTCCCTCAGTACTGAACGTCCGACAGTGCGGAAATCCCTCAGACTGACCCTCCGACAGTGTGGCACTCCCTCAGTACTGAACCTCCGAAATTCTGGCACTCCTTCAGTACTGACCCCCTGACAACGCGGTGCTCCCTCTGTGCTGACCATCAGACAGCGCAGTGCTCCCTCAGTACTGACCCTCCGACAGTGCGGCACTCCCTCAGTACTGACCCTCCGACAGTGCGGCACTCCCTCAGTACTGACCCTCCGGCAGTGCGGCATTCCCTCAGTACTGACCCTCCGACAGTGCGGCATTCCCTCAGTACTGACCCTCCGACAGTGCGACACTCCCTCAGTACTGACCCTTCGACAGTGCAGCACTCCCTCAGTACTGACCCTCCGACAGCGCGGCACTCCCTCGGTACTGACCCTCCAACAGTGCGGCATTCCCTCAGTACTGACCCTCCGAAAGTGCGGCATTCCCTCAGTACTGACCCTCCGACAGTGCGACACTCCCTCAGTACTGACCCTCCGACAGTGCAGCACTCCCTCAGTACTGACCCTCCGACAGTGCGGCATTCCCTCAGTCCTGACCCTTCAACAGTGCGGCGCTCCCACAATACTGACCCTCCGACAGTGCGGCGTTCCCTCAGTACTGACCAGCAGACAGTGCGGCCTGCTCTCAGTATTCATCCCCTGACATTGTGGCACTCCCTCACTACCAACCCTCCGACAGTGCGGTGCTCCCTCAGGACTGACCCTCCGACAGTGCAGCACTCCCTCAGTACTGACCCTCCGACAGTGCGGCACTCCCTCAGTACTGACCCTTCAACAGTACGGCATTCCATCAGTACTGACACTCTGACAGTGCAGCACACCCTTAGTACTGACCCCCCGACAGCGCGGCTCTCTCTCAGTACTGACCCTCCAACAGGTTGGCACTCCCTCAGTACTGACCCTTCAACAGTGCGGCGCTCCCACAATACTGACCCTCCGACAGTGCGGCGTTCCCTCAGTACCGACCCCCTGACAGTGCGGCACTCCCTCAGTACTGAACGTCCGACAGTGCGGAAATCCCTCAGACTGACCCTCCTACAGTGTGGCACTCCCTCAGTACTGAACCTCCGAAATTATGGCACTCCTTCAGTACTGACCCCCTGACAACGCGGTGCTCCCTCTGTGCTGACCATCAGACAGCGCAGTGCTCGTTCAGTACTGACCCTCCGACAGTGCGGCACTCCCTCAGTACTAACCATCAACATTGTGGAACTCCCCCAGTGCGGACCCTCCATCAGTACGGCACTCCCTCAGTACTGACCCTCCGAAAGTGTGGCACTCCCTCAGTACTGAACCTCCGATAGTGCGGCACTCCCTCAGTACTGAACCTCCGAAAGTATGGATCTCCCTCAGTACCGACCCCCTGACAGTGTGGTGCTCCCTCAGTACTGACCCTCTGACAGTGCAGCACTCCCTCAGTACTTACCCTCCGACAGCGCGGCGCTCCCTCGGTACTGATCCACCGACATCGTGGCTGTCTCTCAGTACTGACCCTCCGACAGTGGGGCACTCCCTCAGTACAGACCCTCCGACAGTGCGGCACTCCCTCAGTACTGACCCTGCGACTGTGAGGCACTCCCTCAGTACTGAATCTCTGACAGTATGGCACTCCCTCAGTACTGAACCTCCGACAGTGCGGCAGTCCATCAGTACTGACCCTCTAACAGTGCAGCGTTCCCTCAGTACTGACCCTCTGACAGTGTGGCACTCCCTCAGTACAGACCCTCTGACAGTGCGGTGCTCCCTCAGTGCTGACCCTTCAGCATTGCGGCACTCCCTCCGTATTGAACATCCGACAATGCGGCGCTCCCTCAGTACTGACCCTTTGACAGTGCAGCACTCCCTCAGTACTGACCCTCCGACAGTGCGGCACTCCCTCAGTACTGAACATCCGACAGTGCGGCGCTCCCTCAGTCCTGACCCTTCAACAGTACGGCGCTCCCACAATACTGACCCTCTGACACTGTGGTGCTCCCTCAGTGCTGACACTCCGACAGTGCGGCACTGCCTTAGTACTGACCCTCCGACAGTGCGGCACTCCCTCAGGACTGACCCTCCGACAGTGCGGCGTTCCCTCAGTACTGACCCTCCGACAGTGCGGCACTCCCTCAGTACTAACCATCAACATTGTGGAACTCCCCCAGTGCGGACCCTCCATCAGTACGGCACTCCCTCAGTACTGACCCTCCGACAGTGTGGCACTCCCTCAGTACTGACCCTCCGACAGTGCGGCACTCCCTCAGTACTGACCCTCCGACAGTGCGGCACTCCCTCAGTACTGACCCTCCGACAGTGCGGCATTCCCTCAGTACTGACCCTCCGACAGTGCGGCATTCCCTCAGTACTGACCCTCCGACAGTGCGACACTCACTCAGTACTGACCCTTCGACAGTGCAGCACTCCCTCAGTACTGACCCTCCGACAGCGCGGCACTCCCTCGGTACTGACCCTCCAACAGTGCGGCATTCCCTCAGTACTGACCCTCCGAAAGTGCGGCATTCCCTCAGTACTGACCCTCCGACAGTGCGACACTCCCTCAGTACTGACCCTCCGACAGTGCAGCACTCCCTCAGTACTGACCCTCCGACAGTGCGGCATTCCCTCAGTCCTGACCCTTCAACAGTGCGGCGCTCCCACAATACTGACCCTCCGACAGTGCGGCGTTCCCTCAGTACTGACCAGCAGACAGTGCGGCCTGCTCTCAGTATTCATCCCCTGACATTGTGGCACTCCCTCACTACCAACCCTCCGACAGTGCGGTGCTCCCTCAGGACTGACCCTCCGACAGTGCAGCACTCCCTCAGTACTGACCCTCCGACAGTGCGGCACTCCCACAGTACTGACCCTTCAACAGTACGGCATTCCATCAGTACTGACACTCTGACAGTGCAGCACACCCTTAGTACTGACCCCCCGACAGCGCGGCTCTCTCTCAGTACTGACCCTCCAACAGGTTGGCACTCCCTCAGTACTGACCCTTCAACAGTGCGGCGCTCCCACAATACTGACCCTCCGACAGTGCGGCGTTCCCTCAGTACCGACCCCCTGACAGTGCGGCACTCCCTCAGTACTGAACGTCCGACAGTGCGGAAATCCCTCAGACTGACCCTCCGACAGTGTGGCACTCCCTCAGTACTGAACCTCCGAAATTATGGCACTCCTTCAGTACTGAACCCCTGACAACGCGGTGCTCCCTCTGTGCTGACCATCAGACAGCGCAGTGCTCCCTCAGTTCTGACCCTCCGACAGTGCGGCACTCCCTCAGTACTAACCATCAACATTGTGGAACTCCCCCAGTGCGGACCCTCCATCAGTACGGCACTCCCTCAGTACTGACCCTCCGACAGTGTGGCACTCCCTCAGTACTGAACCTCCGACAGTGCGGCACTCCCTCAGTACTGAACCTCCGAAAGTATGGATCTCCCTCAGTACCGACCCCCTGACAGTGTGGTGCTCCCTCAGTACTGACCCTCTGACAGTGCAGCACTCCCTCAGTACTTACCCTCCGACAGCGCGGCACTCCCCTCGGTACTGACCCTCCAACAGTGCAGCATTCCCTCAGTACTGACCCTCCGACAGTGCGGCATTCCCTCAGTACTGACCCTCCGACAGTGCGACACTCCCTCAGTACTGACCCTCCGACAGTGCAGCACTCCCTCAGTACTGACCCTCCGACAGTGCAGCATTCCCTCAGTCCTGACCCTTCAACAGTGCGGCGCTCCCACAATACTGACCCTCCGACAGTGCGGCGTTCCCTCAGTACTGACCAGCAGACAGTGCGGCCCCCGCCTCTCAGGGATTCATCCCCTGACATTGTGGCACTCCCTCACTACCAACCCTCCGACAGTGCGGTTCTCCCTCAAGGACTGACCCCTCCGACAGTGCAGCACTCCCTCAGTACTGGACCCTCCGACAGTGCGGCACTCCCTCAGTACTGACCCTTTCAACAGTACGGCATTCCATCAGTACTGACACTCTGACAGTGCAACACACCCTTAGTACTGACCCGCCGACAGCGCGGCTCTCTCTCAGTACTGACCCTCCAACAGGTTGGCACTCCCTCAGTACTGACCCTTCAACAGTGCGGCGCTCCCACAATACTGACCGTCCGACAGTGCGGCGTTCCCTCAGTACCGACCCCCTGACAGTGCGGCACTCCCTCAGTACTGAACGTCCGACAGTGCGGAATCCCTCAGACTGACCCTCCGACAGTGTGGCACTCCCTCAGTACTGAACCTCCGAAATTCTGGCACTCCTTCAGTACTGACCCCCTGACAACGCGGTGCTCCCTCTGTGCTGACCCATCAGACAGCGCATTGCTCCCTCAGTACTGACCCTCCGACAGTGCGGCAACTCCCTCAGTACTGACCCTCCGACAGTGCGGCACTCCCTCAGTACTGACCCCTCGACAGTGCGGCATTCCCTCAGTACTGACCTCCGACAGTGCGGCATTCCCTCAGTACTGACCCTCCCGACAGTGCGACACTCCCCTCAGACTGACCCTTCGACAGTGCAGCACTCCCTCAGTACTGACCCTCCGACAGCGCGGCACTCCCTCGGTACTGACCCTCCAACAGTGCGGCATTCCCTCAGTACTGACCCTCCGACAGTGCGGCACTCCCTCAGTACTAACCATCAACATTGTGGAACTCCCCCAGTGCGGACCCTCCATCAGTACGGCACTCCCTCAGTACTGACCCTCCGACAGTGTGGCACTCCCCTCAGTACTGAACCTCCGACAGTGCGGCACTCCCTCAGTACTGAACCTCCGAAAGTATGGATCTCCCTCAGTACCGACCCCCTGACAGTGTGGTGCTCCCTCAGTACTGACCCTCTGACAGTGCAGCACTCCCTCAGTACTTACCCTCCGACAGCGCGGCGCTCCCTCGGTACTGATCCACCGACATCGTGGCTGTCTCTCAGTACTGACCCTCCGACAGTGGGGCACTCCCTCAGTACAGACCCTCCGACAGTGCGGCACTCCCTCAGTACTGACCCTGCGACTGTGAGGCACTCACTCAGTACTGAATCTCTGACAGTTTGGCACTCCCCTCAGTACTGAACCTCCGACAGTGCGGCAGTCCATCAGTACTGACCCTCTAACAGTGCAGCGTTCCCTCAGTACTGACCCTCTGACAGTGTGGCACTCCCTCAGTACAGACCCTCTGACAGTGCCCTGCTCCCTCAGTACTGACCCTTCAGCAGTGCGGCACTCCCTCCGTATTGAACATCCGACAATGCGGCGCTCCCCTCAGTACTGACCCTTTGACAGTGCAGCACTCCCTCAGTACTGACCCTCCGCAGTGCGGCACTCCCTCAGTACTGAACATCCAACAGTGCGGGCGCTCCCTCAGGTCCTGACCCTTCAACAGTGCGGCGCTCCCACAATACTGACCCTCTGACACTGTGGTGCTCCCTCAGTGCTGACACTCCGACAGTGCGGCACTGCCTTAGTACTGACCCTCCGACAGTGCGGCACTCCCTCAGGACTGACCCTCCGACAGTGCGGCGTTCCCTCAGTACTGACCCTCCGACAGTGCGGCACTCCCTCAGTACTAACCATCAACATTGTGGAACTCCCCCAGTGCGGGACCCTCCATCAGTACGGCACTCCCTCAGTACTGACCCCTCCGACAGTGTGGCACTCCCTCAGTACTGACCCTCTGACAGTGCGGCACTCCCTCAGTACTGACCCTCCGACAGTGCGGCACTCCCTCAGTACTGACCCTCCGACAGTGCGGCATTCCCTCAGTACTGACCCCTCCGACAGTGCGGCATTCCCTCAGTACTGACCCTCCGACAGTGCGACACTCCCTCAGTACTGACCCTTCGACAGTGCAGCACTCCCTCAGTACTGACCCTCCGACAGCGCGGCACTCCCTCGGGACTGACCCTCCAACAGTGCAGCATTCCCTCAGTACTGACCCTCCGACAGTGCGGCATTCCCTCAGTACTGACCCTCCGACAGTGCGACACTCCCTCAGTACTGACCCTCCGACAGTGCAGCACTCCCTCAGTACTGACCCTCCGACCAGTGCAGCATTCCCTCAGTCCTGACCCTTCAACAGTGCGGCGCTCCACAATACTGACCCTCCGACAGTGCGGCGTTCCCTCAGTACTGACAGCAGACAGTGCGGCCCGCTCTCAGGATTCATCCCCTGGACATTGTGGCACTCCCTCACTACCAACCCTCCGACAGTGCGGTTCTCCCTCAGGACTGACCCCTCCGACAGTGCAGCACTCCCTCAGTACTGACCCTCCGACAGTGCGGCACTCCCTCAGTACTGACCCTTCAACAGTACGGCATTCCATCAGTACTGACACTCTGACAGTGCAGCACACCCTTAGTAACTGACCCGCCGACAGCGCGGCTCTCTCTCAGTACTGACCCTCCAACAGGTTGGCACTCCCTCAGTACTGACCCTTCAACAGTGCGGCGCTCCCACCAATACTGACCCTCCGACAGTGCGGCGTTCCCCTCAAGTACCGACCCCCTGACAGTGCGGCACTCCCTCAGTACTGAACGTCCGACAGTGCGGAATCCCTCAGACTGACCCTCCGACAGTGTGGCACTCCCTCAGTACTGAACCTCCGAAATTCTGGCACTCCTTCAGTACTGACCCCCTGACAACGCGGTGGCTCCCTCTGTGCTGACCATCAGACAGCGCAGTGCTCCCTCAGTACTGACCCTCCGACAGTGCGGCACTCCCTCAGTACTGACCCTCCGACAGTGCGGCACTCCCTCAGTACTGACCCTCCGGCAGTGCGGCATTCCCTCAGTACTGACCCTCCGACAGTGCGGCATTCCCTCAGTACTGACCCTCCGACAGTGCGACACTCCCTCAGTACTGACCCTTCGACAGTGCAGCACTCCTCAGTACTGACCCTCCGACAGCGCGGCACTCCCTCGGTACTGACCCTCCAACAGTGCGGCATTCCCTCAGTACTGACCCTCCGAAAGTGCGGCATTCCCTCAGTACTGACCCTCCGACAGTGCGACACTCCCTCAGTACTGACCCTCCGACAGTGCAGCACTCCCTCAGTACTGACCCTCCGACAGTGCGGCATTCCCTCAGTCCTGACCCTTCAACAGTGCGGCGCTCCCACAATACTGACCCTCCGACAGTGCGGCGTTCCCTCAGTACTGACCAGCAGACAGTGCGGCCTGCTCTCAGTATTCATCCCCTGACATTGTGGCACTCCCTCACTACCAACCCTCCGACAGTGCGGTGCTCCCTCAGGACTGACCCTCCGACAGTGCAGCACTCCCTCAGTACTGACCCTCCGACAGTGCGGCACTCCCTCAGTACTGACCCTTCAACAGTACGGCATTCCATCAGTACTGACACTCTGACAGTGCAGCACACCCTTAGTACTGACCCCCCGACAGCGCGGCTCTCTCTCAGTACTGACCCTCCAACAGGTTGGCACTTCCTCAGTACTGACCCTTCAACAGTGCGGCGCTCCCACAATACTGACCCTCCGACAGTGCGGCGTTCCCTCAGTACCGACCCCCTGACAGTGCGGCACTCCCTCAGTACTGAACGTCCGACAGTGCGGAAATCCCTCAGACTGACCCTCCTACAGTGTGGCCACTCCCTCAGTACTGAACCTCCGAAATTATGGCACTCCTTCAGTACTGACCCCCTGACAACGCGGTGGCTCCCTCTGTGCTGACCATCAGACAGCGCAGTGCTCGTTCAGTACTGACCCTCCGACAGTGCGGCACTCCCCTCAGTACTAACCATCAACATTGT
>JANJGN010000036.1:7838942-7863942 GCA_026770705.1 Isurus oxyrinchus
CGAGTTAATTGTCAATGAATGAAAACTCAGTTTGGATACTGCACTCAAGTCTCTGGAGTTAAAGGATTCAATAGGGTAGATGAATTGGACGTACTGGGACTTTTCACCTTGGGGAAGAGAAGGCTGAGAGGAGATTTGATAGAGGCGTTCAAAATCAGGAGGGATCTGGACAAAGTCGAGGGACAGAAACTGTTCTCGTTGGCAGAACGATCCAAGAATGAGAGGGCACGGGTTTAAAGTGATTGGCGCAAGGAGCAATGGCCATGTGAGGAGAGACTTTTTTTTAATGCAGTGAGCGGTTAGGATCTGGAACGCGCTGCCTGAGAGTGTGGGAGGGAGTCGGGGGCAGATTCAATCGAGGCTTTTGAGTGGGAGTCGGTTCGTTATCCGAAAGGGGGAAGATTTGCAGGACTGTTGGGGAGGAGAGTGGCTGGAGAGTCTCGGGCTACAACGCCCACTGTATCAACCCATCCAGCTCCTCCAGGCAAGATTCACGCTGTTCTCCCTTTCGAGGGACGCTTTTCAACTGGGGATCGGTTGCTGACCGACTGAGTCAGGAGGGAGCGGGGGAGAATAATGTCACAGTCGCCCAGCAACGATTTAGCTGTGGTGCTCTCAATTTATGTAGTGCCTTGGCAGCAGCAAGGAGGCATCCAACACAGGTTAGATACAGAGTAAAGCTCCCTCTACACTGTCCCCATCAAACACTCCCAGGACAGGTACAGCACGGGGTTAGATACAGAGTAAATCTCCCTCTACACTGTCCCCATCAAACACTCCCAGGGCAGGTACAGCACAGGGTTAGATACAGAGTAAAGCTCCCTCTACACTGTCCCCATCAAACACTCCCAGGACAGGTACAGCACGGGGTTAGATACAGAGTAAAGCTCCCTCTACACTGTCCCCATCAAACACTCCCAGGACAGGTACAGCACGGGGTTAGATACAGAGTAAAGCTCCCTCTACACTGTCCCCATCAAACACTCCCAGGACAGGTACAGCACGGGGTTAGATACAGAGTAAAGCTCCCTCTACACCTTCCCCATCAAACACTCCCAGGACAGGTACAGCACGGGGTTAGATACAGAGTAAAGCTCCCTCTACACCTTCCCCATCAACCACTCCCAGGACAGGTACAGCACGGGGTTAGATACAGAGTAAAGCTCCTTCTACACTGTCCCCATCAACCACTCCCAGGACAGGAGCTAGGCAAGCTGCTCTTGCAGAGAGCCAACACGGACTCGATGGGTTGAATGCCCTTGAATGCAACCATTTCTGTGGTTCTATGAAACTATTTCCTCCAATTGGGGGAGTGAGGTAGAAGGTGGGGGTGGGGGGGAGGGGGTCAATTTAAAATTTCCAAAATGCGATAGATGGATTTTTGGGGTATTAACGGAATTAAGGGGTTAAGAAACCAAGGCAGTGAGGTAGAGCTAGGGTACACATCAGCTGTGATCAGATTGATGGGCAGAACAGGATGGAGGGGCTGAATGGCCTTCTGTTTCTAAGTTTGAACCCATGAACTTCTGAGTCAAGAAGTGAGAATGAAGGGGCAAAGCCTTCGACTTTTTAAGTTGTTTTTACAAAAAGAAAAGCTTTGGAGGATTGATGTGGCCTGCGACCAGGGCAAGGCTGAAACAGGGCCAGTAGGCCCAATCTGAAGCCTGACTGGGCCGAGAGACAGCAACTCTCTTGATTCCCTTGGAAGCAGGGGAGGGGCTCCACAGGACAGCCTGCTGCCTTTTCCAGAGCTCGGCTGAGAGAATCACAGGGTGACTCAGGCTGTGAGCATTTCTCCATGTACCCAACCCACTTATTGGGCCGACTCCAGGAACAGGAATTGTCGGGCCGTGCAGCACCTCCTCCTCCTCTACGCCTGTAGCTGAAGGGGGTACTCCAGCTTCCAAATACAAACAGCTCAAGGAAACACACAACCAGCGTGTTCCGACACGAGAGCATTCACCAGAGATGCAGCGCACAGACGCCAGAATGACGAGCGATCCTGACAGCGATCCTGACCATCTGACTGACTACTGACTGCTTGTATGTGTAGAGAGAGCTTTAACCTGTATCTAACCCCGTGCTGTACCTGTCCTGGGAGTGTTTGATGGGGACAGTGTAGAGGGAGGTTTACTCTGTATCTTACCCCGTGCTGTACCTGTCCTGGGAGTGTTTGTCAGGGACAGTGTAGAGGGAGCTTTACTCTGTATCTAACCCCATGCTGTACCTGTCCTGGGAGTGTTTGATGAGGACAGTGTAGAGGGAGCTTTACTCTGTATCTAACCCCATGCTGTACCTGTCCTGGGAGTGTTTGATGAGGACAGTGTAGAGGGAGCTTTACTCTGTATCTAACCCTGTGCTGTACCTGTCCTGGGAGTGTTTGTCAGGGACAGTGTAGAGGGAGCTTTACTCTGTATCTAACCCCATGCTGTACCTGTCCTGGAAGCGTTTGATGGGGACAGTGTAGAGGGAGCTTTACTCTGTATCTAACCCTGTGCTGTAGCTGTCCTGGGAGTGTTTGATGGGGATGGTGTAGAGGGAGATTTACTCTGTATCTAACCCCTTGTTGTACCTGTCCTGGGTGTGTTTGATGGGGACGGTGTAGAGGGAGCTTTACTCTGTATCTAACCCCGTGCTGTATCTGTCCTGGGAGTGTTTGATGGGGACAGTGTAGAGGGAGCTTTACTCTGTATCTAACCCTGTGCTGTACCTGTCCTGGGAGTGTTTGATGGGGACAGTGTAGAGGGAGCTTTACTCTGTATCTAACCCTGTGCTGTACCTGTCCTGGGAGTGTTTGATGGGGACAGTGTAGAGGGAGCTTTACTCTGTATCTAACCCCGTGCTGTATCTGTCCTGGGTGTGTTTGATGGGGACAGTGTAGAGCGAGCTTTACTCTGTATCTAACCCCGTGCTGTACCTGTCCTGGAAGTGTTTGATGGGGACAGTGTAGAGGGAGCTTTACTCTGTATCTAACCCTGTGCTGTACCTGTCCTGGAAGTGTTTGATGGGGACAGTGTAGAGGGAGCTTTACTCTGTATCTAACCCCGTGCTGTATCTGTCCTGGGAGTGTTTGATGGGGACAGTGTAGAGGGAGCTTTACTCTGTATCTAACCCCGTGCTGTACCTGTCCTGGGTGTGTTTGATGGGGACAGTGTAGAGCGAGCTTTACTCTGTATCTAACCCCGTGCTGTACCTGTCCTGGAAGTGTTTGATGGGGACAGTGTAGAGGGAGCTTTACTCTGTATCTAACCCCGTGCTGTACCTGTCCTGGGAGTGTTTGATGGGGACAGTGTAGAGCGAGCTTTACTCTGTAACTAACCCCGTGCTGTACCTGTCCTGGGAGTGTTTGATTGCGACAGTGTAGAGCGAGCTTTACTCTGTATCTAACCCCGTGCTGTACCTGTCCTGGAAGTGTTTGATGGGGACAGTGTAGAGGGAGCTTTACTCTGTATCTAACCCCGTGCTGTACCTGTCCTGGGAGTGTTTGATGGGGACAGTGTAGAGGGAGCTTTACTCTGTATCTAACCCCGTGCTGTACCTGTCCTGGGAGTGTTTGATGGGGAAGGTGTAGAGGGAGCTTTACTCTGTATCTAACCTGTGCTGGATGCCTCCTTGCTGCTGCCAAGGCGCTATATAAATTGAGAGCACCACAGCTAAATCGTTGCTGGGCGACTGTGACATTATTCTCCCCCGCTCCCTCCTGACTCAGTCGGTCAGCACCGATCCCCAGTTGAAAAGCGTCCCTCGAAGAGGGAGCACTGTGTGAATCTTGCCTGGCGGAGCTGGATGGGTTAATACAGTGGGTGCTGTAACCCGAGACTCTCCTGTCTGGAGCAGCCTCTGTATTTTCCCACCGGACATGTTCATGCATCGTGGTGTGGGCTGGTGGAGGCAAGAGACGCCAACGTGATGTTGCTCTCCTGTCGTATAAACTGAACCACCCACCTCCTCTCTCTCTCTCTCTCTCTCTCTCTCTCTGAAGAAAGGCTGATCGATTTGCTAAGGCCCGGGGTGGGGGGGGGGTTGGGGAGAAAGGTCAGTCAGTGCCTGCGGCGGCCCAGCAGGGGTGTCAGTGTACTTCCCAGTGACGGAGGCTGGTCTGAGAGGGGGAGGTAAAGGCTAGGCCCAAAAGCCTCACTAGATTTGTATTTTGTTGTGTTTTGTTTTGGTTCGGTTCATCTCACCCTTGGGTTTATTCCTGACCTCTACACACACGAGCGCGCGTGCACACACACACACACACACCACACACAAGAGGGTGAAGGAGCTCAGTAATAATCGTCTGTAACAATCGCTGTTTACATAACTTCCTAAGAGAGGTGGCGTCCGAGGTGGAGCTGCATTTAACGGATCTGTTTGTTCTGAACGCTGAAAGCCTTCTGGCCTCTGCATTCTAAGATTCCTTTTTGTGTTTTAACCCCCAAATCACATCTGCCTGACGTTCTGTCCCCCTCCATCTCTCCATTGGGCCTTCCTGGCGATTCGGAACCTTTTTTAAAATTTTATTTTTATGTAGATATGTTCGTCCGCTGGAGGCCCAACTTGTTGCTCGTACCTCCACACCGTACCCCCACCCCCCGCCCCCCTCAAGAAGGCAGTGGTCAGCGGACACTCCGCAGTCCCCCAGGACTCTGTGGGCCTTTTAACCTGTGTCCCGCGGCAGTTTTGACACGACTTGAGTTAAGCCGCTTCCGTAGGGACGGTTAACAGCCAGATGCTGTGGCTGTGGGGACTGGAGTCATGTGTAGGCCAGACACGGGTAAGGACAACAGATTTCCTTCCCCTGAAGGGGCATTTGGTGAACCCAGATGGGGCAATGGTTTTGTAACCCGTCGACTTTTTTTTAAATTCCAGGTTTTTATTGAATTCAAATTCGAACCCGGGTTCCCAGAGCCTCTGGGATCTAGTCCAGTGACAATGCCGTTATGCCATTGCCTCTCTCCTCCCCACCCCTCCCTAAATATATACGCTTATTTGTAATTAAACGCCTTTGGTATTAAACAGACGCTGGTATTTTGGGCTAAGAATTGGCTAAGTACAGGAGGCAGGGGGTAGTGATGAAGGGTCTGTTTTCAGACAGCAGAGAAGCGTGTGGTTGTGTTCCTGCTCCAGCGTTGGTATTGCGGACCGTTGCTTAATTTTAAAAAAAATTTATTTTATTTGTTTATACGTGAGCTGGACTCGGGAGTTTCTAAACCTGCCGATGACGCCAAACTTGGCCACGTGACAGAGAGTGAGCCGGATTGGGCTAGTCCTCAGGAGGGTTCGAGGCAGGCTGGAGAAATGGGCCACTAAACGGCAAACGCAGGTTAAAGGTGAAGTGGCACGTGTGGGGGTTTTGGTGGGGGGCCGGGGGAGGGGGGAATATCCAACCTGGGGTGGCCAGTAAAATCCATCTCCTTTTAGAGAGGGGCGTAGGAACAGAGGGACCTCGAGACACACACTTGCAAATCCTTTGAAGTTGGTGAGCCAAACTGATGTGGTGGTTCAGAATGCCATCTTTTCCTGGTGCCAATATAGATCCCCGGTTAGGGCCCCAGCTGGAGCACGGTGTCCCATTGCAGGCCCCGGACTTTAGGAAGGAGGTCAAGGGCCTCGGAGGGAGGTTTACCCAGAAGGGATATGAGGGACTTCAGTTCACATGGAGAGACTGGGAGATGCTGGGATTGTTCTCCCCAGAGCGGAGAAGGTTAAGGGGGAGATTGAATCGAGGCGTTCGGAATCAGGAAGGGGGTTCGGACAGAGTAAATGAGGAGAAACTGTTTCCACTGGGCAGGAGGGTCGGTAACCAGAGGGGACACAGATTGAAGAGAATCGGGGAAAGAACCAGAGGGGGAGAGATGAGAATTTTTGTCACGGATGGACACACACACACACCTGGAACGCACTGCCTGGGGGTGGGGGTGGGGGGTAAGAATCCAATTCTGGGAGAGTTTTGGGTGGGTAATTGGTCTCGTAGTTGAAGGGGGGGAACCGCTGACCCACTTTCGAAACGTGACTGCCACACATCTAACTGTCATGAACACACTCTCTCTCTCTCTCTCTCTCTTTCTCTCTCTCGCTCACTCTTTTTCTCTCTCTCTCTCTCTCTCTTTTCCCGGAACCACTCCATCCGATTCGGGATCGAGGGGAGTCGGAGACAATCCCGATGGGCGCGAGGTGGAGTACACCCAAATGGGGAAATGGATAATGACCTCGATCCATCTGGTGTTTTTCTCCCAGTAATGTTGGTTGAGGGGTAGATATTGGGGAGGTGGGGTGTGGGGGGTTGAGGGGGAGGGTGGGAGATGCTTTCCTCCTCCTCCCTACCGCCCCTCCTTAACCGTTTCCTAGATCGACACGTTTTGGATTCTCGGGTTAAGCACATAAGAAATGGGAGCAGGGGTTGACCATTCAGCCCATCGAGCTTGTTCCACCTTTTCAAGACCGTCATGGCTGACCTTAGGCTTCTACTCCGCTTTCCCACCCGCTCCCCCCATTTCCCTTAATTCCCTTGAGAGAATCTCTCTCCGGCTTTATTTATTTATTTATTTTTAAAGTTACTTGGGTTGTTGTCGCTGGGCTAGGCCCAGCATTTATTGCCCATCCCTAATTGCCCCTTGAGAAGGTGGGGGTGAGCCGCCTTCTTGAGCCGCTGCAGTCCCTGTGGTGTAGGTACACCCACCGTGCTGTTAGGGAGGGAGTTCCAGGATTTGGACCCAGCGACAGTGAAGGAACGGCCGATATATTTCCAAGTCAGGATGGTGAGGGGCTCGGAGGGGAACTTGCAGGTGGTGGTGTTCCCCATGTGTCTGCTGCCCCTTGTCCTTCTAGATGGTAGAGGTCGTGGGTTTGGAAGGTGCTGTCGAAGGAGCCTTGGTGAGTTGCTGCAGTGCATCTTGTAGATGGTACACACACTGCTGCTACTGTGCGTCGGTGGTGGAGGGAGTGAATGTTTGTGGATGGGGTGCCCATCAAGCGGGGCTGCTTTGTCCTGGATGGTGTCGAGCTTCTTGAGTGTTGTTGGAGCCGCACTCATCCAGACAAGTGGGGAGTATTCCATCACACTCCTGATTTTGGAGGTGGGGCCGGTGGGTGGGGGTGGTGGTCAGGAGGTTGCTTTTATTATTTGTTCAGGGTTTGTGGGGTTCAGGGTTTATTGCCCATCCCTAATCTCCCCCCCCCCCCACCTTGAGAAGGTGGTGGTGAGTCAACTCACTGCAAAGTGAGACGGCTATTATAAATGTTGCACGCCAGTTATCAGTCCCAGTGTTGCAAGTTCCCCAGGCCCTGCTGTGTGTGAGTACGACAGAGATTAATCATTGTAGCTAGTTAAGGAGGCTGTTACTAGTTGAGATTAATGAGTGTAGCTAGTTAATGACGCTGTTACTGTTTGGATAAATGGTTGTTAGGCTGGTAGAAACCAGATGGATATAGAAGTTTTGTCTGTGTCTTTATGAAATATTGAGGTGCTCCAAAGCGACCTAGTGCCCAACTCCTCAATGTCCATAGCCAAGTTTCCCTGTTTATACCCACCCAGCCTACCCCGCACCTTCCACTGTTGTGCACCATGGTAAAGTGAGGTACCCTGCTCCTTTAAGAGAATGGCACCGATGAATCACCGTACAGCGCGGGCAGCTGGGAACTCTCGTTCTGGAGGTTTCCGAGTGAGCACGTATGACCTGGTGCTCTGCCCTTTGTCTCCATAAACCACCACCGTGGATTCTTACACCAGTCTCTCCCCATTATTGATTGCAAGCAGCAATTGATGGGAACGTAGGAAGGCGTGCAGTTGCAGTTCGACTGGCCCAAGAGCTCATTTACCTGAGACGGTGGAGGGGTCACAGTGGTTAGCGCCTCACAGCGCCAGGGACCCAGGTTTGATCCTGTCTGTACGGGGTTGTCCCCGTGACCCGGTGCTCCAAATTGTCCTCGAGAGCGTGCGCGCCTGGGTGTACCCCCGCCTGGTGCCCCACGGCCTATCGGGATAGGCTCCGACTCCCCGGGACCCTGAATTGGAAGAAGCAGGTTCCAGAAAGGGAGCGAGGTGTGAGACAATAGATATAAAAACGTTGAAAATTGACGGGGGGGGGGGGTGGGTGGGCGGGGGGGGGAGGCTGAGGGGCCTTGGAGCGAATTGTGACGATGCCTCCAGGAATACATTTAATCACAGTTGGTAACCCTAAACCCTACTCTCCCATCACCATTTGGGGAAAGGCCATGCCTCTGTTTGAACCCGTGGGTTGCAGATGTGACGAGCTGGAGGAGCGTAAGTCGGACACGGTTTGACAGAGTCCGCGGGAGGCACGACAAGGCAGATGACCCAGGGCTCGGTCAATGGGCTGGGCTTAAAGGAGGAGATAGACAGAGAGGGGCGGAGAGACCATAACACCACAGGAGCAGAAATCAGGCCATTCGGCCCATCGAGTCTGCTCCGCCATTCAATCGCGGCAGATTAAAGTTTCTCAACCCCATCCTCCCGCCTTCTCCCCGTAAGAGAGGTTGAGGGAGGGAATTCCAGAGCTCAGCCCCCCCACCCCCCCCCCCCCCACCCCACCGGCCTAGGCAGCTGAAGGCACGGCCACCAATGGTGGAGCGATTTGGAAACTAAGGAGCGAGAACTCCATTCTGAAGCGGCAGTGGACCAGCCCGTGTGGGGTCAGCGAGCGCAAGCCCAGGGATGGGTGAGCAAGGTTTGGTTGCACACGGACTTCGTGCCCTTGACTCCGAGCGGCGAGGTCCCTTCCCTTGGGATCCAACGAAAATGCTTGATTCCTGGGCCTGGTAAACTGACAGCCTTGGGCCTAGAAGGCCCTTAATTCCTGTCCCCCCTCTTCTCCACAAGGACTGAATCGTCCCAGCAGTCAATACCTCCCCAGGATGTTACACACACTCGCTCAGTTATTATTTCCATAAACAATTCTAAGCACAGGAGCAGATTTCCCATGGCATGACTCTCGTGGGTCATGCTGTTATACAATTTTTGTTTAAAAACAAACTATGTTCATGGGACGTGGGTGTCACTGGGCTGGGCCCGGCATTTATCACCCATCCCTAATTGCCCCCTTGAGAAGGTGGGGGTGAGCTGCCTACTTGAGCCGCTGCAATCCCTGTGGTGTAGGTACGCCCACAGTGCTGTTAGGGAGGGAGTTCCAGGATTTGGACCCAGCGACAGTGAAGGAACGGCCGATATATTTCCAAGTCAGGATGGTGAGGGGCTCGGAGGGGAACTTGCAGGTGGTGGTGTTCCCCATGTGTCTGCTGCCCTTGTCCTTCCAGATAGTAAAGGTCAACTTTTATAATAACCACAGCAATGATTAAGTAAGTATGATGGGGAAAGTATTACATTATGAATCATCTCCTTTTATTGGCAGCTAAAAGGCAGATTCCAGCTCTGACTCAGTGGAGTGTCTCTACTGAATCAGGAGCTCGTGGGTTTGAATCCCCACTCCCAAGGTCTGGGCACAAAAATCCAGGCTGGCACTGCCAGTACTGAGGGAGCGGCGCGCTGTCGGAGGGTCAGCGCTGAGGGAGCGGCGCGCTGTCGGAGGGTCAGCGCTGAGGGAGCGGCGCGCTGTCGGAGGGTCAGCGCTGAGGGAGCGGCGCGCTGTCGGAGGGTCAGCGCTGAGGGAGCGGCGCGCTGTCGGAGGGTCAGCGCTGAGGGAGCGGCGCGCTGTCGGAGGGTCAGCGCTGAGGGAGCGGCGCGCTGTCGGAGGGTCAGCGCTGAGGGAGCGGCGCGCTGTCGGAGGGTCAGCGCTGAGGGAGCGGCGCGCTGTCGGAGGGCCGGCCTTTCAGGATGAGACGTTAAACTGAGGGCCTCGATTGCCCCCTCAGGTGGATGTTAAAGACCTCATGGCCAATGTTGGAAGAAGAGCAGGGGCTATCACGGGTGGGGGAGGGGGAGAGTTCCCCCCAAGTGTTCTGGTGCCAATGTTTTTACCTCCAAATGATGTGGTCATTATCACATTGCTGTTTGTGGGATCTTGCTGTGCACAAATTGGCTGCCACTTTTCCTACATTACAACAGGTACCTCACTCCAAAAAAGAGAGAGTACTTCATTGGCTGGAAAGCGCTGTGGGAGGTCCTGAAGCTGTGGTAAGGGGCCCTAGAAATGAAATTCTTCCTATTGTGTAATCCCACCCCCCCCAATCCCACAGCACCCCCCCCACCCCCCTCAATCACCCCCACCCCCCCAATCCCACAGCCCCCACCCCCTCAATCCCACCCCCCAACCCCCCCCCAAACCCACAGCCCCCACCCCATCCTGCCATTGAAGCTTTAGCAGAGGATGTTTGTTCTCTTCAGTCTCTGTGTCTGATGTGCTTATCGACCAGCGGGACACTGGCACAGAAACAGGTCATTCGGCCCCTCTGCTCCGTGCCGGTGTTTCTGCTCCACACCAGCCTCCTCCCACACCCCTCTTCATCTCTCCCCCCCATCACCATATCCTTCTATTCCTGTCTCCCTCGTGTGTTTATCCAGCTTCCCCCCCCTTCAATCCATCTCTGTGATTCACCTCGACCTCTCCCCGTGGGAGCGAGTCCCACATTCTCCCCGCTCCCCGTGGGACAGAGTCCCACATTCTCCCCGCTCCCCGTGGGACAGAGTCCCACATTCTCCCCACTCCCCGTGGGAGCGAGTCCCACATTCTCCCCACTCCCCGTGGGAGCGAGTCCCACATTCTCCCCACTCCCCGCGGGAGCGAGTCCCACATTCTCCCCCACTCCCCGCGGGAGCGAGTCCCACATTCTCCCCACTCCCCGCGGGAGCGAGTCCCACATTCTCCCCACTCCCCGCGGGAGCGAGTCCCACATTCTCCCCACTCCCCGCGGGAGCGAGTCCCACATTCTCCCCACTCCCCGCGGGAGCGAGTCCCACATTCTCCCCACTCCCCGCGGGAGCGAGTCCCACATTCTCCCCACTCCCCGCGGGAGCGAGTCCCACATTCTCCCCACTCCCCGCGGGAGCGAGTCCCACATTCTCCCCACGGGAGCGAGTCCCACATTCTCCCCACTCCCCGTGGGAGCGACTCCCACATTCTCCCCACTCCCCGTGGGAGCGAGTCCCACATTCTCCCCACTCTCTGGGTAAAGAGGTTTCTCCTGAATTCCCCATCGGATTTATCAGTCTTATATTGATGGCACCCCCTAGTTCTGGTCTTGTGTCTGTATCTCTCTCTCTGTCTGTGTCTGACTGTCTGTCTCTCTCTGTGTCTCTAATCTATAAACCTTTCATCATTTTAAAGACCTCGAGAGGGTGCGGAGGGAGATTTACCAGAACGGTTCCAGGGCTGAGGGGCTTTTTAGCGACAGGGTTAGGCTGGAGGAGCCGGGGCTTGTTCTCCTCGGAGCGAAGGAGATTGAGGGGAGATTTGATAGAGGGGGACATGATGGTGACAGGTTTAGGTAAGGTAGACAGAGAAAAGCTGTTCCCATTGGCTGATGGTACAGGGACCGGGGGTGTTTGGGGGGTGGGGTGATAGATTTAAGGGTTTGGGGCAAGAGATGCAGTGGGTGGGTGGGGGGGAGAAATGAGAGGAAGCACTTTTTTTACACAGCGCGTGGTAACGGCCTGGAACCCGCTGCCCACGGGGTGGGGGTGGGGGGTGGGGTGGAAGCGGAGTCGATGACTGAGGTCAAAAGGAAATTGGACAGGGGCTTGAGGGAAATGACCTGGGAGAGTTGGGGGGGAGGGGAGGGGGGTAATGGGACCGACTGGGCTGCTCTACTGAGAGCCAGCATGGACGCCATCGGGCTGAGTGGCCTCTCTCTGTGCTGTAAAGGCCCTCCGGCTCCGGTTCGGTCCTGGTATGGTAGAGGAGGGGGGCAGGCTGGAGTGACTAACCGCTGCCTCTGCTCTTCCCCGGCAGGATGTATGAAACGATATACGACTGGTTCTGGTGGGACCGTCTCTGGCTTCCATACAACCTGACATGGGCTGACCTGGAGGATCGCGATGGACGCATCTACGCCAAGGCGAGCGACCTCTACGTCACGATACCCTGCGCCTTTGTGTTTATGATCGTCCGCTATGTTTTCGAAAGGTACCCACGTTTTGCCTCGAGGGCTGGCTCTTGTGGACAGGGGGTGGGAAGAGGGCAGGTCGGTGATGGACGTTCCCCATGTGACTCGAGTGTTGGTTCCCCCCCCCCCTCAGATCTGGCTGGGGCGCTTGGAACGCTGGACTTTTTGACTCCTTGCCTTCTAGGCCTCGGGCCTAATTGGGGCACCCGGTCAAACTGCTGGACAACGGGGCTCGCTCTCCGTTGACCTGAGCGCCAGGCCGCAGTGTCCCTGGTCAACGGCGAACGAGGGCTCCCGGGGGGGGTGGGATGAACTGAAGGCTCCTTCGACAACACGGCTACTTCAGGGGCCTCCTGAAGCAGGCTTGAGGCCTTTCTCCCAGGCCCGGGGGTCTCGCGGTTGGGGGAGTGGGGGACTGGGGAGGGTGGGGGGCAGAATTGAGTCAGTCGGTCTTGACGTTGCCCCATTCCCGAAGATGTTACAAGTTGGCCTCTTCCCTTTCTCTGTCCCGCCCTGTTTCTAGGCCTCTGGTGTAGAGGAACGGAAGGGTTCAGTGCAGTGACTTAACCTTAGGAACGGGGGGGGGTGTGGGGAACGTGGGAACCAGCTACCGGGAGAAAGTTGGGATTGGGGATGTGGTGAGAAGGTGGTCGGTAGGATGAAAATCAGTTTTGTTGGGGAAGGGGGGAGCTGGTGGGACAATGATGGTCGCCATCAGTTAGGATGTCATGGTGACACTATTTCCTTATTATCCTTTCCTGGGATGTGGGCGTCACTGGGGCAAAGGCCAGCGTTTTTTAATGCCCGTCCCCAATTGCCCCTCGAACTGAGCAGTTCAAGAGGGGCAGTTGTTAAGAGCCAATCACACGTGGCTGTGGGGTCTGGAGTCACGTGTAGGCCGGAGCGGGTAAGGACAGCAGATTTCCCTTCCCTAAAGGGGACATGAGTGAACCGGATGGGTGTTTTTTTTCCCCAACAAAAATTAATTCACAATCATCAGATTTTTTTTTTTTTTTGAATGAATTCAAACATCGGTGAGATTCGAACCCGGGTCCCCCAGAGCGTTACCCCGGGTCTCTGGGTCCAGTGACAAGTGCCAGCGCCTCCCAATTCGACACTGGGATTGGCAGCCACTTGTGTTTCCTGCTCGCGGGTCCACCTGCCCCTAGGGACATGGCCAGGCGGGCAATTGCTGGTCTGGATGCCTCCCCGCTCTGACCCCTTCTCCCGCGATCGCCTGTTGACCAGCTTATCTGCGTCTGTCTCTCTCTCTCTCTCTCCAGGTCTGTCGCCACGTACTGTGCACGAGCACTGGGTATAAAGGAGAAAGTGCGGTTAAAGGTCAAACCCAACCCGATTCTAGAAAGGTCGTTTGCGGCCTCCTCGAAACACCCCAAACAGGTAGGGGGCCGCTCTGGCTAAAATGTGTGGTTCTTTGTCACCCTGCTTCTCGGGCGCTGATTCACTTCTCCTGCCCCCTTTGCTGAGACGTCCTGTGTGATCTGCTTTCCGATGTTGTATAAATGTTCCCTCTGTTCCCCCCAACCCAACCCCCAACCCCAACCCCCAACCCAACCCCCAACCCAACCCCCAACCCAACCCCCAACCCAACCCCCAACCCAACCCCCAACCCAACCCCCAACCCAACCCCCAACCCAACCCCCAACCCAACCCCCAACCCAACCCCCAACCCCCAACCCCACCCCCAACCCAACCCCCAACCCAACCCCCAACCCCCAACCCCCAACCCCACCCCCAACCCAACCTCCAACCCCACCCCCAACCCACACCCAACCCCACCCCCCAACCCCACCCCCCAACCCCACCCCCCAACCCCACCCCCCAACCCCACCCCCCAACCCCACCCCCCCCAACCCCACCCCCCAACCCCACCCCCCAACCCCACCCCCAACCCAACCCCCAACCCAACCCCCAACCCCACCCCCAACCCCACCCCCAACCCAACCCCCACCCCAACCCCCACCCCAACCCCCACCCCAACCCCCAACCCAACCCCCAACCCAACCCCCAACCCCAACCCCAACCCCCAACCCAACCCCCAACCCAACCCCCAACCCCCAACCCAACCCCCAACCCCCAACCCAACCCCCCAACCCAACCCCCAACCCCACCCCCCAACCCAACCCCCAACCCCCAACCCCCAACCCCCAACCCCCCAACCCCCAACCCCCCAACCCAACCCCCCAACCCAACCCCCCAACCCAACCCCCCAACCCAACCCCCCAACCCAACCCCCCAACCCAACCCCCCAACCCAACCCCCCAACCCAACCCCCAACCCCCAACCCCACCCCCAACCCCACCCCCAGCCCCACCCCCAGCCCCAGCCCCACCCCCACCCCCAACCCCCAGCCCCAACCCCCAGCCCCAACCCCCAACCCCACCCGCAACCCCACCCGCAACCCCACCCGCAACCCCACCCGCAACCCCACCCGCAACCCCACCCGCAACCCCACCCGCAACCCCACCCGCAACCCCACCCGCAACCCCACCCGCAACCCCACCCGCAACCCCACCCGCAACCCCACCCGCAACCCCACCCGCAACCCCACCCGCAACCCCACCCCCAACCCCACCCCCAACCCCACCCCCAACCCACCCACCGTACCCTAAAAATGCTCGGCTGTATTTCTGGTTGGGTTGATCCACAAACTCTGCTGGCCCAAGACTTAGACACAGACACAGACACAGACAGGCATAGACACACCCGAGTCCCATTCACCTCTCTCCTGCCCCTGTGCTCGCTGACCTACACTGGCCCCCAGTCCAGAAAGGATCAGCTTTCAAAATTCTTCTCTTGTTTTCCAATCCCTCAATGCACCCCCCCCCACCCCAGCCACAATCTCTGTAACCGCCTCCAGCCCCCCTACACCCCCCTCCCTATCTCTGTAACCTCCTACAGCCCCTACACCCCTCCCTATCTCTGTAACCTCCTCCAGCCCCTACACCCCTCCCTATCTCTGTAACCTCCTCCAGCCCCTACACCCCTCCCTATCTCTGTAACCTCCTCCAGCCCCAACAACCCTCCCTATCTCTGTAACCTCCTCCAGCCCCTACACCCCTCCCTATCTCTGTAACCTCCTCCAGCCCCAACAACCCTCCCTATCTCTGTGACCTCCTCCAGCCCCTACACCCCTCCCTATCTCTGTAACCTCCTCCAGCCCCTACAACCCTCCGAGATCTCTGTAACCTCCTCCAGACCCTACACCCCTCCCTATCTCTGTAACCTCCTCCAGCCCCTACACCCCTCCCTATCTCTGTAACCTCCTCCAGCCCCTACAACCCTCCGAGATCTCTGCGCTCCTCCAATTCCGGCCTCTTGCCCATCCCCCGATTCCCATCGCTCCACCATTGGCGGCCGTGCCTTCAGCTGCCTGGGGGGGGGGGGGCCCTGAGCTCTGGAATTCCCTCTCTAAACGTGTGTGAGTGTGAGTGTGTCGCTTCACTCCTCACTCGCGCTCTCTCACTCTCGCCCCCCCCCACTCCGTTTCTCTCTCTCTCTCTTTTCCCCCCCCACCCCACCCCCGTCTCTCTCTCTCTCTCTCCCCTTCGTGTTGCTCCTTTAAAGCCAGCCTCTCTGCGCTAAGATTTTGATCACTGCTCCCTCCTCCTGTGGCGAGGTTTCGTTGGGTAACGTGACTGCGGGCGGAGGGCTTTGGGATGTATTTTTACTCGGCTGGGAGAGGGTACCGGTGTGAGCCTTCCCGGTCGGGCCAAGGAGCAGCCATTGAACTTCCACGTGGAACGTAGGGGAGTGGGAGCAGGCCATTCGGCCCCTCCAGCCTGCTGCGCCCGTGCAAGGGGGATAGTAAGAGGCTTTTTGGGTGGAACGGGCAGGCACCAGGTCAGATGAGGGGTAACGCAGCGAGCGATAGGCTTTTGGCAGGAATGTGGAGAGGCAATAGGGACTAAATGCTGCAATTCCAAAGTGGGGGGGGTCCGGGGGGGGTTTCAGGAACAGAGACCCTAGGCTCGGGGACAGGCCTGTGGATGCGCACAACTCTTTGGAGATGACAGGCAACTGGCAAGACCTACGGTTGGGGCCTGCGCTCACTGGAGTTTAGAAGAATGAGGGGGGATCTCATTGAAACATCTCACATTCTGAGGGGGGTGGGGGGGGGGTGGTCGACAGGGTGGATGCTGAGAGGGTGTTTCCCCCCCCCACCCCCTCCCCACAATCCTTCGTTGGGGGAGTCTAGAACGAGGGGGGGGGGGGGGGGCACAGTTTCAAGATAAGGGGTCGTCCATTCAAGGTGGAGGTGAGGCGGAATCTCCTCTTGAGGGTTGTTAATCTTCCAGTTCTCCCCCCCCCCCCCCCACCACCCCTCCCCCCCCCCCACCTCCCCCCCACCCCTCCCCTCCCCCCCCAACCCCCAGAGAACAGTGGACAACGGGTCATTGAATATATTCAAGGTTGCGATAGGTCCTCTTGAGTTGTAGGGGAGCCGAGGGCTTTGAGGAAAGTGGAGGCGTGGCCAAGACTGGAGCAGGCGCGATTCTATAGGATGGCAGAGGAACAGGCTCGAAGGGCTGAATGGCCTCCTGCTCCCTTTTGGTGTTAGTGCTCCTTCGCGGAGCAGAGGGGGTTAAGGGGCAGATTGAATCGAGGCCTTCATAAATCGTGGGGTTCGGACGGAGTCAATAAGGAGAGACTGTTTTTCCAGTGGGTGGGAGGGTCGGTCACCAGAGGGGGACAGATTGAAGAGAATTGGCAAAAGATTGGTGGGGGGGGGGGTGGAGCCAGCACAGGCAAGATGGGCCGAATAGCCTCCTCTTTCTTCGTTTGTGCTAGGGGAGGATTGAGATTCCAAACCTGCTCTCTTGCAGACCGACGTCGAAGGCCTCGCCAAGAAGTGCGGCCTCGCCCCGCGGCAAGTGGAGCAATGGTTTCGCCGGAGACGGAATCAAGACAGGCCCAGCGTGCTCAAGAAGTTTCGGGAAGCCTGGTAAGAGCCAGAGAGAGAGAGACTCACAGGAGCAAGGGGCAATGCAAAAGTGTTTGCACGTTCCATGGGCGTCATTGGGCAGGGCCAGCGTTGGCTGCCCCCTCCCCATCCCCTAATTGCCCCTTGAGCTGAGTCTCCTCGCTCGGCCATTTCGGAGAGCGGGGGGGCCGTTAAGAGTCGACCGGGTGGGCTGTGGGGCCTGGGGTCACGTGTAGGGCCAGACCGGGGGTAAGGACGGCAGACTTCCCTCCCCTAAAGGGGGCATTGGCGAACCAGACGGGGGGGTTTTTACGGCAGCCGACGACGGTCGTCGTGGTCACCGTCACCGAGACTCGCTTTTGGATTGCGGGTTCTGCTCGTTCCAGGGAGAACAAGCCCCCCAGCTCCTCCAACCCAACCTTGTCCCTAAAGCCCCCTCCTCCCCGGGGACCGAGCTGGTCAATCTCCCTCCGCGCCCTCTCGAGGACCCTCGTGTCCTTCTGAAAGTGTTTTTATTATTTGGGGGGTAGGTGGGTGCCACAGGGCCTTGTGGGGTTGCCAACTTGAGTTGAGTTGCCAACTGGAGCTTTCGTTACATCCCCCCCACCCACCCCGGCCCCTGCCAATCCTGGGGAGTTGGCAACCCCTTGGCGCAAAGTGTTGCCGGAACCTTCCTTGCTTAATTGGGGGGGTTGGTGGGGAGGGGAGGGGGGGGGGGGGGGGGGAGATGGGGGGCAGATAGAAAACCGTTGCCCCTTGATAAGCCCTTTCTCCACCGCAGGGACGTCCCTCCCACCAGTTGATTTTCTTTCCAAGTGTGGTCAGGAAGCGTGGCACAGCAAGATCCCGCTGAGAGAGCAGTTTGAGGCTAACAGCCCAGATTCTCTGAATCTTAAGTGATGTTGGCAGAGGGATTAGGACACCCGGGGACAGCTCCCTCGCCCTCTGACCCCACTCCTCTTCAACAGCGGGATTTTTTTTCTCTTTAACAACCACCCGAGAGAGACCCTCCGTTTAGTATCTCGTCCCGAAAGACGGCACCTCTGACAGCGCAGCACTCCTTCCGGTGCTGCTGCTCGAGAGTGTCGGCCTGCGGTGGGGTAACCGAGATAGGGAACTCGCCGCGGAAGGAGTGCCCCCTAAGCCGGTTGGGTGGGGGTCTCGGGGGGTGGCGGGGTTGGGGGGGGGGCAGTAAAGGTGGTGAGGGTGGTGGGGGTGGAAGGAGTCAGTGGGGGTGGTGAGTGGTTGAGGGAGGGGCGGTGGGGTAGTGAGGGTGTTGGTGCCGGTGAGGGCATTGGGGGGGGGCCAGTGAGGGCATTGGGGGGGGTGGGGGGCAGTGAGGGCATTGGGGGGGGCAGTGAGGGCATTGGGGGGGGGCAGTGAGGGCATTGGGGGGGGCAGTGAGGGCATTGGGGGGGGGTCAATGAGGGCGTTGGGGGGGGGGGTCAGTGAGGGCGTTTTGGGGGGGGTCAGTGAGGGTGTGGGGGGGTTGGGGGGGTCGGTGAGGGCATGTGGGTGTCGGGGTTGGGGGTCAGTAAGGGCGTTGGGGGTTGGTAAGGGTGGTGGGAGTTGGGGTGGTTGTCAAAGGCATTGGGGGTCAGTAAGGGTGGTGGGGGTCGGGGATGGGGGTCAGGAAGGGCGTTGGGGGTCAGGAAGGGCGTTGGGGAGTCAGTGAGGGGGTTGGGGAGTCAGTGAGGGGGTTGGGGAGTCAGTGATGGGGTTGGGGGGTGTCAGTGGGGTTGGTTGGGGGATGGGTGTTGGGGGTCGGGGGATTGGGGTCAGTAAGGGTGGTGTGCGGTTGGGGGTGGGGACTCTGTGTTGAAATAGTGTTTGGGGAGGGGGCTGTTTAAACTCCGGGTTAGTTTGGAAGTTGTGTTTGTTCACTCTTGGATGTGGCCTGTGTTGGGAGGACTGTACCTTCTGGATGTGGCCTGTGTTGAGATGACTGTACCTTCTGGATGTGGCCTGTGTTGGGAGGACTGTACCTTCTGGATGTGGCCTGTGTTGGGAGGACTGTACCTTCTGGATGTGGCCTGTGTTGGGAGGACTGTACCTTCTGGATGTGGCCTGTGTTGGGAGGACTGTACCTTCTGGATGTGGCCTGTGTTGGGAGGACTGCACCTTCTGGATGTGGCCTGTGTTGGGAGGACTGTACCTTCTGGATGTGGCCTGTGTTGGGAGGACTGTACCTTCTGGATGTGGCCTGTGTTGGGAGGACTGTACCTTCTGGATGTGGCCTGTGTTGGGAGGACTGTACCTTCTGGATGTGGCCTGTGTTGGGAGGACTGTACCTTCTGGATGTGGCCTGTGTTGGGAGGACTGTACCTTCTGGATGTGGCCTGTGTTGGGAGGACTGTACCTTCTGGATGTGGCCTGTGTTGGGAGGACTGTATCTTCTGGATGTGGCCTGTGTTGGGAAGAATGTACCTTCTGGATGTGGCCTGTGTTGGGAGGACTGTACCTTCTGGATGTGGCCTGTGTTGAGATGACTGTACCTTCTGGATGTGGCCTGTGTTGGGAGGACTGTACCTTCTGGATGTGGCCTGCGTTGGGAGGACTGTACCTTCTGGATGTGGCCTGCGTTGGGAGGACTGTACCTTCTGGATGTGGCCTGCGTTGGGAGGACTGTACCTTCTGGATGTGGCCTGGGTTGAGATGACTGTACCTTCTGGATGTGGCCTGCGTTGAGAGGACTGTACCTTCTGGATGTGGCCTGTGTTGAGATGACTGTACCTTCTGGATGTGGCCTGTGCTGGGAGGACTGTACCTTCTGGATGTGGCCTGTGCTGGGAGGACTGTACCTTCTGGATGTGGCCTGTGCTGGGAGGACTGTACCTTCTGGATGTGGCCTGTGTTGGGAGGACTGTACCTTCTGGATGTGGCCTGTGTTGGGAGGACTGTACCTTCTGGATGTGGCCTGTGTTGAGATGACTGTACCTTCTGGATGTGGCCTGTGTTGAGATGACTGTACCTTCTGTTACAGCTGGAGGTTCACCTTTTACCTGCTAGCTTTCACTGCTGGCATGGCCGTCATAGTGGATGTAAGTACCTACCCCACCCTTACTCTACTGCTCGCATTGTGGGGGGGAGGAGGAGGGGGTATACTGCGCGGGCCGAAGGTGCAGGCCTGAGGTCAGAGTCCCTTCTGGTCAGAAGGTGCCACCGACGATTGGGGAAGTAGGAGGACGAGGTGTGGAGAGGGGAGCAGGGGGAGACCATTCAGCCCCTTGAGTCTGTCCCACCATTCAATCCGATCGTGACTTGCCCCGTAACTTGAGTTGCCAACTGCGCTCCGATGCACCCCTGGAGGTTTGTGTCCCGTGACCTGCCCAACCATTAGTCGGCCAACGCATCCATCCTGGTGACGCGCAGGCTTCCAGCACCAATAGCAAAGCAAAAAGACCCCTTACCCAATGGCGGGGGGGGGGGGGGTGGGTGGGAGCGCCGGCCAATGGGGGGCAGGTGGGTGGGAGCGCCGGCCAATGGGGGGCGGGTGGGTGGGAGCGCCGGCCAATGGGGGGCGGGTGGGTGGGAGCGCCGGCCAATGGGGGGCGGGTGCGAGGGAGCGCTGGCCAATGGGGGGGCAGGTGGGTGGGAGCGCCGGCCAATGGGGGGCGGGTGCGAGGGAGCGCCGGCCAATGGGGGGGGGCAGGTGGGTGGGAGCGCCGGCCAATGGGGTGGGTGCGAGGGAGCGCCGGCCAATGGGGTGGGTGCGAGGGAGCGCCGGCCAATGGTGGGGCGGGTGCGTGGGAGCGCCGGCCAATGGTGGGGCGGGTGGGTGGGAGCGCCGGCCAATGGGGGGGGCGGGTGGGTGGGAGCGCCGGCCAATGGGGGGCGGGTGGGTGGGAGCGCCGGCCAATGGGGGGGGGCGGGTGGGTGGGAGCGCCGGCCAATGGGGGGGGCGGGTGGGTGGGAGCGCCGGCCAATGGGGGGGGCGGGTGGGTGGGAGCGCCGGCCAATGGGGGGGCGGGTGGGTGGGAGCGCCGGCCAATGGGGGGGCGGGTGGGTGGGAGCGCCGGCCAATGGGAGGGCGGGTGGGTGGGAGCGCCGGCCAATGGGGGCGGGTGGGTGGGAGCGCCGGCCAATGGCGGGCGGGTGGGTGGGAGCGCCGGCCAATGGGGGGCGGGTGGGTGGGAGCGCCGGCCAATGGGGGGCGGGTGGGTGGGAGCGCTGGCCAATGCGGGGTGCGGGTGCGTTTTTCTATCTGGTAAAGAGAAATGTTTTAAGAAAACCCCCAAAAGACGATATTTTCTCTCTTTGTTTTTAATGTCCCTACGAATTTGCCCCAGGACTGTGGCCTGGACATTGACCAGCAGCTCCTGGGGGCTCCAGACCAATCCTGGAGGGTTGGCAACCCCTCTGTCCGCCCCCCCCTTTGATTCTGTCACCTTTACACCCCAACAAATAAAACGTCTGCCCATCTCCATTCTGACATTTTCAATTGACTGCTGACCACCCCCCCCCCACCCCCCCACCACAGGGGGGAGTACCAGATTTCTACTCCCCCCCCCCCAGTTTGTGTGAAAAGGTGCTTCCTGATCGGTCCTGGCTCTCACTTTAAGGTTCCCACGGGGAGTCGTCGAGGTGAATCGCTGAGACGGATTGAAGTGGGGGGTGTGGGGGAGGGGAAGCTGGATAAACACACGAGGGAGAGAGGAATAGAAGGATACGGTGGTGGGGGCGAGATGAAGAGGGGGGTGGGAGCGGAGCCTCGTGTGGAGTAGGAACACCAGCACACAGCAGAGGGGCTGAATGGCCTGCATAAATTTCCAGGTGGATTGTCCCCATCAAACACTCCCAGGACAGGTACAGCACGGGGTTAGATACAGAGTAAAGCTCCCTCTACACTGTCCCCATCAAACACTCCCAGGACAGGTACAGCACGGGGTTAGATACAGAGTAAAGCTCCCTCTACACCGTCCCCATCAAACACTCCCAGGACAGGTACAGCACGGGGTTAGATACAGAGTAAAGCTCCCTCTACACCGTCCCCATCAAACACTCCCAGGACAGGTACAGCACGGGGTTAGATACAGAGTAAATCTCCCTCTACAACCGTCCCCATCAAACACTCCCAGGACAGGTACAGCACGGGGTTAGATACAGAGTAAAGCTCCCTCTACACTGTCCCCATCAAACACTCCCAGGACAGGTACAGCACGGGGTTAGATACAGGTTAAAGCTCCCTCTACACTGTCCCCATCAAACACTCCCAGGACAGGTACAGCACGGGGTTAGATACAGAGTAAAGCTCCCTCTACACCGTCCCCATCAAACACTCCCTGGACAGGTACAGCACGGGGTTAGATACAGAGTAAAGCCATGCCTTTATCCACTATATTGGGGACTGGCAGGAGTTTAGAACATTATCATTTAGTCAACACGTTTCAAAGCCTTTTGTTAACATTTTAATTTGGCTTTGAGGGTGATACCCTGGTGCGTGAAGGAGCACAGTGTGACTGAGGGAGGGGTTGGGGGGAGGGGAGGACATATCATGGACCCTAATAAATCCCATCGGTTCACTATCGGTTTTGAAGGCACAAAACTGATGGGGAGGGAGAGGCTGAAATCGGGGCCTTTGTTAACATGGCTGCCCTCGCACCCGGTGATCACTTAGAGGGTGTTGACGGATTGGCTGTTTTTTTTTAATGAGGACATTGTGTAACGAGGGAGCGCCTGAAAACCAGCCAACTGCCCTTTAATTTCTGATTAATTGAGCGCCAGGGAACAGTGGTCCTCTCTGTGTCTCTGCATCGCAAGCTGCAGAGCTCCAGGAATTCATGACGGGCCTTGCCTATAAATGCCCGGTTACCATAGTAACAGGGCCTAGCACATGCCCAACCCAACCCTTTCATTTCCGCACCCCCCACCCCCCCCCCCCCACCCCACTTTCCTCCCCTCTCCAAACTAACCCTTTTAATGCGCTTTGCCATTTCTCTGTTTTAGAAACCATGGTTTTATGACCTGCGAGAAACGTGGAAGGGGTTCCCGATACAGGTTGGTGGCAATTGCGTTCCGGGGTTCGTATGTTTTGGCTCTTGTTCCACTCCAATCTGAGTTTTTTTTTGTTATAATAGTTGTGCCACTTTATCAGTAATTCTGGGATCGTTCTCCTCAGAGCGGAGAAGGTTAAGGGGGGGATTGAATCGAGGCGTTCGGAATCAGGAAGGGTTCTGGATAATTCTCAGATCTCTGAAGGCGTTGGGGCATGTTAGTGGGGTGGTGAAAAAGAGATACGGGACTCTTGCCTTTATCAATCGAGGCATAGATTACAAAAGTCGGGAGGTCATGTTGGAGTTGTATAGAACCTTGGTGAGGCCACAGCTGGAGTACTGTGTGCAGTTCTGGTCGCCACATTATAGGAAGGATGTGATTGCACTGGAGGGGTTGCAGAGGAGATTCACCAGGATGTTGCCTGGGATGAAACATTTAAGTTATGAAGAGAGATTGGATAGACTTGGGTTGTTTTTGTGGGAGCAGAGAAGACCGAGGGGCGACCTGATCGAGGTGTACAAGATTATGAGGGGCATGGACAGGGTGGGTAGGGAGCAGCTGTTCCCCTTAGTTGAAGGGTCAGTCACAAGGGGACATAAGTTCAAGGTGGGGGGGCAGGAGGTTTAGGGGGATGTGAGGAAAACTTCCTTACCCAGAGGGTGGTGAGGGTCTGGAATGCACTGCCTGGGAGGGTGGTGGAGGTGGGTTGCCTCACATCCTTTAAAAAGTACCTGGCCGAGCACTTGGCACCTCATAACATTCAAGGCTATGGGCCAAGTGCGGGTAAATGGGATTAGGTGGGTAGGTAGGTCAGGTGTTTCTCATGTGTCGGTGCAGACTCGATGGGCCGAAGGGCCTCTTCTGCACTGAGAGATTCTGGGACAGAGTAAATAAGGAGAAACTGTTTCCACTGGGCAGGAGGGTCGGTAACCAGAGGGGACACAGATTGAAGAGAATTGGGGAAAGAACCAGAGGGGGAGATGAGGAGGATTTGTTTTTATTTACACAGCGAGTTGCTGTGATCTGGAAGGCGCTGCCTGAAAGGGCGGTGGAAGCAGATTCAATAGGAACTTTCAAAAGGGGGAATCGGATAAATACTGGAAGGGGAAACATTTGCAGGGGGATTTTGGGGGGGGAAGAGCGAGTAGGGGGGGGGGAGTTGGGAGGGGGAGTGGGCTGAATTGCACAGCTCTTTCAAAGAGCCAGCAGCAGCGCAACGGGCTGAACGGCCTCACCCCCCCCACCCCCCCCCCCCCCGCCCCCCGCCCCCCCCACCCCCCCCCGCGCGCTGTCTCGCTTTACGATCCGGGAGAAACGAAGAGGCCCGGATTCCGACGTGGCCTTTCACAGTCGCGCCAAGTCCCGACGCGCTTCCCGGAGCGCCCACCGAACCCACGCGCGCTTCCCGGAAGCTGTTGTAGCGCCGGGGAATGCGTGCACAGCAAGCTGCCGGGGTGGGGGGGGGGCTAACGGGTTATCTGTCCCTCGGCCAACATCGGCGGGGCGGACGGTCTGGGCCCACCGGTCACCTCGCTGGCTGTGGGAGCTTGCTGTGCGCCAATGTGGCGTTTCCCACATTGGCAGCACTTCCCCCACACCGCCGTCGTCGGTGAAAGCGCTTTGGGATGTCCAGCCCAGCTCCTTTCACCCTTTTTTTTTTCATTTAAAAAAATAAAGTCTCTGTTTCTTCTCTCCCCGGACAGACTATGTTACCGTCGCAATATTGGTATTACATGATCGAGCTGGGTTTCTACTGGTCCCTCCTCTTCAGTGTTGCTTTTGATGTTAGAAGGAAGGTAAAGTGGCCTAAATGTGTAAAGGGTATTTGTGTATTTAAGACCGAGATAGATAGGCTCTTGATTGGTAAGGGGGTCAAAGGTTACGGGGAGAAGGCAGGAGAATGGGGTTGAGAAACTTATCAGCCATGATTGAATGGCGGAGCAGACTCGATGGGCTGAATGGCCCAATTTCTGCTCCTATGTCTTATGGTCTTAAATGGGAAGTTTTGTTTGTTTACCGGCCAAATTACCTCACTCCACCGCCCCCCCCACACCTCCT
>JANJGN010000036.1:7865117-7887617 GCA_026770705.1 Isurus oxyrinchus
CTCCCTCGTGCGCGCTCATTCTGGTCTCTCTCCCTCGCACGCGCGCACGCTCTCCCTCTCTCTCCCTCTCGCGCGCACCCTCTCGCTCTCTCTCCCTCTCCCTCTCGCGCGCACGCTCTCGGTCTCTCTCCCTCTCACGCACACCCTCTCGCTCTCTCTCCCTCTCGCGCGCACACGCTCTCCCTCTCGCGCGCACACGCTCTCCCTCTCGCGCGCACACGCTCTCCCTCTCGCGCGCACACGCTCTCCCTCTCGCGCGCACACGCTCTCCCTCTCGCGCGCACACGCTCATGCACGCTCTCTCTCACACGCGGGCACGCACTCTCTCACACGCGGGCACGCACTCTCTCACACGCGGGCACGCACTCTCTCACACGCGGGCACGCACTCTCTCACACGCGGGCACGCACTCTCTCACACGCGGGCACGCACTCTCTCACACGCGGGCACGCACTCTCACACGCGGGCACGCACTCTCCCTCTCTCGCGCACACACTCATGCACGCCCTCTGTCACGCGCACGCACTCTCTCTCACGCGCACGCACTCTCTCTCACGCGCACGCACTCTCTCTCACGCGCACGCACTCTCTCTCACGCGCACGCACTCTCTCTCACGCGCACGCACTCTCTCTCACGCGCACGCACTCTCTCTCACACGCACGCACTCTCCCTCACACGCACACACTCTCTCTCTCTCCCTCACACGCACACACTCTCTCTCTCTCCCTCACACGCACACACTCTCTCTCTCTCCCTCACACGCACACACTCTCTCTCTCTCCCTCACACGCACACACTCTCTCTCCCTCACACGCACACACTCTCTCTCTCTCCCTCACACGCACACACTCTCTCTCTCTCCCTCACACGCACACACTCTCTCTCTCTCCCTCACACGCACACATTCTCTCTCTCTCCCTCACACGCACACACTCTCTCTCTCTCCCTCACACGCACACACTCTCTCTCTCTCCCTCACACGCACCACACTCTCTCTCTCTCCCTCACACGCACACACTCTCTCTCTCTCCCTCACACGCACACACTCTCTCTCTCTCCCTCACACGCACACACTCTCTCTCTCTCCCTCACACGCACACACTCTCTCTCTCTCCCTCACACGCACACACTCTCTCTCTCTCCCTCACACGCACACACTCTCTCTCTCTCCCTCACACGCACACACTCTCTCTCTCTCCCTCACACGCACACACTCTCTCTCTCTCCCTCACCACGCACACACTCTCTCTCTCTCCCTCACACGCACACACTCTCTCTCTCTCCCTCACACGCACACACTCTCTCTCTCTCTCTCTCACACGCACACACTCTCTCTCTCTCCCTCACACGCACACATTCTCTCTCTCCCTCACACGCACACACTCTCTCCCTCACACGCACACACTCTCTCCCTCACACGCACACTCTCTCCCTCACACGCACACTCTCTCCCTCACACGCACACACTCTCTCCCTCACACGCACACACTCTCTCCCTCACACGCACACACTCTCTCCCTCACATGCACACACTCTGTCTCTCCCTCACACGCACACACACACACACTCATGCACGCTCTCTCTCACACACGCACACATGCACACTCTCTCGCTCTCTCTCTCCCCCTCTCTCACACACATACTCCTTCCAGCAAGGGTTAGCAATCAGGAGCAGGAACCGGACTGATTTCCATCTCCTCCGCAACCCTCCCCCAACTCACAAAAAACCCGTGGCCACTGTGCAATGGGTGGGTAAATTGTCACGAAACATCCCTTTAAGCCGGTTCAAGCCTTGGGAGGGAGCGGGGCCTGGGATGTCCCAGTCTCCACACTGAGCAAATCCAGAAAACCCTAAAAGGGGTTCCCTCTCCCAAAATTGTACAAAGAGCCTCCCCACCTTCTTACCAAGGAGCAAAGAGGGACAGGCAATAAATGCTGGCCGAGCTAGCAACATCCACATCCCGTCAACAAAGAAAAGGAAGGGCACAGCAAGAGGCAAGATTTTAACCGAGCACATTCTCCCCATTTCATAATTAGCACTTAATTGTACGGATAAGCGTAAACGGCACATGGGGTTGCAAGTGTTTTTCGAGGGTGTAACACTGGAAGGCAAGAGAAAACAGGATCAATCAGCTCCGCCTCCCCCCTGTGCTCATATAGTCAGCCCATACTTGCCCAGTCCTTTCATGTCCCTGACCTGCTCCAGCCCTCCCCCAACTGGAGCACTATACTCCTAGAGTCTCTGGGTCTCCCTCATTCAGAATCACAGAACTGCCACGGCACAGAAGGAGGGAGGGCCTTTAGGCCCATCATTTCTGTACCGGCTCTCCAAAGGAACAACTCGCCCAGTTCCATTCCCCCACCTTCTACCCGAAGCCCGGCACGTTCTTCCTTTTTGGACGATGGCCCAGTTCCCTCTCGAAAGCGTCGATTGGACCTGCCTCCCCCTCACTCACAGGCAGCGCGTTCCAGACCCTAACCACGCGCTGCGTGAAAAAGTTCATGTCTCCACTGCTTCTTTTGCCAATTGGTGTCCCCTCATTCTCCGCCAGTGGGAACCGTTTCTCCCTATCTCTTGTGATTTTGAACACCTCTATTTTTACACAATTTTTTTAAGCTATATATTTTTTTCTTTTCCCCCCCCACACCCCGCAACAGGGCCAGCTGTCACGTGTTTTTATGGTGTGCTTTCACAGAGCTCTGACCCCTTGTTCTGAATATTAACACATCCTGCTATCTTACTTTGTGCTACTGTCAGCACCATCTTTAGTCTTTAACATTACGCATTAACACTCCCTTTGTCTTAAGTCCATGACATCTTTGCCAACCTTTCCTTTGCTCCCACCTTCCGCTGACCTTCGATTTTGCTCCACCTGCTCCAACCCCCCCCCCTCCTAAACTGTATAAAACCCAGCCCACCGCTGCTCCTCTTTAACTCCGAAGAAGAGTCACACCGGACTCGAAACGCTAACTCTGTTTCTCTCTCTCCGCAGACGCTGCCGGACCTGCTGAGTTTTTCCCCAGCATTTTCTGCTTTTATTCCGGATTCCCAGCATCCGCATATTGTGCTTTTATTTACTCTATTTGATTTATTGTGGTGGAGGTGCATTCAGCCATACCTCAAAAATTCCTCTTTCCAACATCAAAAACCTTTCATGGGCTTTTGGTCACTTCTTGTGTGGAGCTTTTTAAGATATTTTTCCATGCTAAAGGAACAACACAAACATGAGTTGCTGTTCTCTTGAACCCACATATGCTCGCACGCTTATTCCTTTATCCGTTCACAGCTATGGGCATCACCGGCTGGGCCCAGCATTTATAGCCCATCCCTAATTGCCCCCTTGAGAAGGTGGTGGGTGAGCCGCCTTCTTGAGCCGCTGCAGTCCCTGTGGTGTAGGTACACCCACCGTGCTGTTAGGGAGGGAGTTCCAGGATTTGGACCCAGCGACAGTGAAGGAACGGCCGATATATTTCCAAGTCAGGGATGGTGAGTGGCTCGGAGGGGAACTTCCAGGTGGTGGTGTTCCCCATGTGTCTGCTGCCCTTGTCCTTCTAGGTGGTAGAGATCACAGGTTTGGAAGGTGGTGTCTAAGGAGCCTTGGTGAGTTGCTGCAGTGCATCTTGTAGATGGTACACACACTGCTGCTACTGTGCGTCGGTGGTGGAGGGAGTGAATGTTTGTGGATGGGGTGCTGATCAAGCGGGGCTGCTTTGTCCTGGATGGTGTCGAGCTTCTTGAGTGTTGTGGGAGCTGCACCCATCCAGGCAAGTGGAGAGTATTCCATCACACACATGCATATACACACACGCACGCACACACATACACACATCCCTAATTTCCCCTTGAGAAGGTGGTGGTGAGCTGCCTTCATTGTCACCACTGTTGTCCATGTGGTGTAGGTACACCCACAGTGCTGTTAGGGAGGGAGTTCCAGTGACAATGAAGGAACGGCCAATATTGTTCCAAGATGTTAGGTGACTCTTATGGGACGAGTTTCCAGCTCTTAAGGCAAGTGTCAATTTATTCCATGGCTTCAGAAAAGAGAGCTGGACCATTTCAGGGCTGCAGTAGTAATCACACCATATAAAAGCAGGTGCCAAGTAATATGATACAAGCACAATACATGCTGCTGGGCCAGTATCCATCTCCTGGGAGGCTGGTAGTGACGGGAGCCAGGATTGGGGTGGGGGGAGTTTTCGGAGGAGAATTCTGAGGGGTTTTCCACCTCCCTTCAGGTTGTCAGTGGGTAACTCTCATGTCTCTGTGTCAACAATTCCGAGGTTCAAGACATTTCACTCCAGAGACCTGAGCACAAATTTCAGGCCAACGCTTCCATGTGGCACCGAGGGGAGTGCCGCACTGCCCTACCGGAGGGTCAGTACTGAGGGAGTGCCACACTGCACTGCCAGAGGGTCAGTACTGAGGGAGTGCCGCACTGCACCGCCGGAGGGTCAGTACTGAGGGAGTGCCACACTGCACTGCACTGCCGGAGGGTCAGTACTGAGGGAGTGCCGCACTGCACTGCACCGCCGGAGGGTCAGTACTGAGGGAGTGCCGCAATGCACCGCCGGAGGGTCAGCACTGAGGGAGTGCCACACTGCACCGCCGGAGGGTCAGTACTGAGGGAGCGCCGCACTGCACCGCTAGAGGGTCAGTACTGAGGGAGTGCTGCACTGCACTGCACCATCGGAGGGTCAGTACTGAGGGAGTGCTGCACTGCACCACCGGAGGGTCAGTACTGAGGGAGTGCCGCACTGCACCGCTGGAGGGTCAGTACTGAGGGAGTGCCGCACTGCCCTGTCGTAGGGTCAGTACTGAGGGAGTGCCGCACTGTCGGAGGGTCAGTACTGAGGGAGCGCCGCACTGTCGGAGGGTCAGTACTGAGGGAGCGCCGCACTGTCGGAGGGTCGGTACTGAGGGGAGTGCCGCACTGCACTGCACCGCCGGAGGGTCAGCACTGAGGGAGTGCCGCACTGCACTGCACCGCCGGAGGGTCAGCACTGAGGGAGTGCCACACTGCACTGCCGGAGGGTCAGTACTGAGGGAGTGCCGCACTGCACTGCACTGCCGGAGGGTCAGTACTGAGGGAGTGCCGCACTGCACCGCCGGAGGGTCAGCACTGAGGGAGTGCCGCACTGCACCGCCGGAGGGTCAGCACTGAGGGAGTGCCGCACTGCACCGCCGGAGGGTCAGCACTGAGGGAGTGCCGCACTGCACCGCCGGAGGGTCAGCACTGAGGGAGTGCCGCACTGCACCGCCGGAGGGTCAGCACTGAGGGAGTGCCGCACTGCACCGCCGGAGGGTCAGCACTGAGGGAGTGCCGCACTGCACCGCCGGAGGGTCAGCACTGAGGGAGTGCCGCACTGCACCGCCGGAGGGTCAGCACTGAGGGAGTGCCGCACTGCACCGCCGGAGGGTCAGCACTGAGGGAGTGCCGCACTGCACCGCCGGAGGGTCAGCACTGAGGGAGTGCCGCACTGCACCGCCGGAGGGTCAGCACTGAGGGAGTGCCGCACTGCACCGCCGGAGGGTCAGCACTGAGGGAGTGCCGCACTGCACCGCCGGAGGGTCAGCACTGAGGGAGTGCCGCACTGCACTGCACCGTCGGAGGGTCAGTACTGAGGGAGTGCTGCACTGCACCGCTGGAGGGTCAGTACTGAGGGAGTGCCGCACTGCACCGCCGGAGGGTCAGTACTGAGGGAGTGCTGCACTGCACTGCACCGCCGGAGGGTCAGTACTGAGGGAGTGCCGCACTGCACCACCGGAGGGTCAGTACTGAGGGAGTACCGCACTGCACTGCCGGAGGGTCAGTACTGAGGGAGTGCCGCACTGCACCGCCGGAGGATCAGTACTGAGGGAGTGCTGCACTGCACCGCTGGAGGGTCAGTACTGAGGGAGTGCTGCACTGCACCACCGGAGGGTCAGTACTGAGGGAGTGCCGCACTGCCCTGTCATAGGGTCAGTACTGAGGGAGTGCTGCACTGCACCGCTGGAGGGTCAGTACTGAGGGAGTGCCGCACTGCACTGCCGGAGGGTCAGCACTGAGGGAGTGCCGCACTGCACCGCCGGAGGATCAGCACTGAGGGAGTGCCGCACTGCACCGCCGGAGGGTCAGCACTGAGGGAGTGCCGCACTGCACCGCCGGAGGGTCAGCACTGAGGGAGTGCCGCACTGCACTGCACCGTCGGAGGGTCAGTACTGAGGGAGTGCTGCACTGCACCGCCGGAGGGTCAGTACTGAGGGAGTGCCGCACTGCACCGCCGGAGGGTCAGTACTGAGGGAGTGCTGCACTGCACTGCACCGCCGGAGGGTCAGTACTGAGGGAGTGCCGCACTGCACCACTGGAGGGTCAGTACTGAGGGGAGTACCGCACTGCACTGCCGGAGGGTCAGTACTGAGGGAGTGCCGCACTGCACCGCCGGAGGGTCAGTACTGAGGGAGTGCTGCACTGCACCGCTGGAGGGTCAGTACTGAGGGAGTGCTGCACTGCACCACCGGAGGGTCAGTACTGAGGGAGTGCCACACTGCCCTGTCGTAGGGTCAGTACTGAGGGAGTGCTGCACTGCACCGCTGGAGGGTCAGTACTGAGGGAGTGCCGCACTGCACTGCCGGAGGGTCAGTACTGAGGGAGTGCTGCACTGCACTGCACCGCCGGAGGGTCAGTACTGAGGGAGTACCGCACTGCACTGCCGGAGGGTCAGTACTGAGGGAGTGCCGCACTGCACCGCCGGAGGGTCAGTACTGAGGGAGCGCCACACTGTCGGAGGATCAGTGTTGAGGAAGCACCTCACTGTCGGAGGGTCAGTACTGAGGGAGTGCCACACTGTCGGAGGGTCAGTACTGAGGGAGTGCCGCACTGTCAGAGGGTCAGTACTGAGGGAGTGCCACACTGTCGGAGGGTCAGTACTGAGGGAGTGCCGCACTGTCAGAGGTACTGTTTCTCAAGATGAGACTTAAATGGAGCCCCACACCCCACCATCCATCTACCCTCTCAGTTGGAAGTAAGAATAAGTTGGGGGTTGGGGTAAGGGAGCAGGGGAGCTCTCCCTGGTGTGTGCTGGGGCCAATACTTATCCCTCAACCAGCATCACTAAAAAAAAGAATCCCGTTGCTGTTTGTGGGATCTTGCTGTGCACAGATGCCAGCTCTCCTGTATGACAACAGTGACTGTCATACTTCAATGGTTGTAAAACTCCTTGGGACATCTAGAGGCTGCGAAAGGCACCACAGAAATGCAAGTCTTTCTCGAAATGCCACTGGGACAAGTAACAGAGAGAGCCCAGACTGTACCCCCAACACAGATTTCAGCAGAGAAAGCTTGACACAATTTAGCTTTCCCTGAGAGGAAGCGAGTATTTGGGTCACGAAGCTGCGGAAACCGAGCTCCGAGAAACAACACTTAAAATAAACCCGTTAAATATTTAACGGCACACGGACCCACAGAACACAAATGGTGAAAATATTTGGCTTCAAAACAATCGAGGTGGGGTGTGTGAGCTTTTGAGTCATGAGCTCGAGGGCAAGGGAGTGAAAACATGTCAGAATCTTCTGAACACATACAGTTGACAGAGTGACTTAGCGCTCCTGGCTCTTAATCTAACAATGCACAACTTTAACCCTGCTGAATAAACAGTTACTCCAAGCAGTTACCTCGTGCTGAGTAACACTGAGAGTGACACTTACCCTGAATAAAAATGAACTCTGTACAAATCCTTACCCTGCTGAATAAACATTAACTCTTTACCATTATGCTGTAAGTGACTCCCTACCCTGAATAAACAGTAATTCCCTACAGTTACCAGTAACCCTCACCCTGCTGAATAAACAGAACTCTGTAACGTTACAGTGAGGTATCTTCACCCTTCTGAATAAACGGTAACAGAGTAATCCTTATCCTGCTGAATACACAGTAACACTGAGTAACCCTTAACATGCTGAATAAACAGTAACACAGAGTAATCTTTACCCTGCTGAATACACAGTAACAAAGAGTAATCCTTACCCTGCTGAATAAACAGAACTCTGTAACGTTACAATGAGGAATCTTTACCCTTCTGAATAAACGGTAACAGAGTAATCCTTATCCTGCTGAATACACAGTAACACTGAGTAACCCTTAACATGCTGAATAAACAGTAACACAGAGTAATCTTTACCCTGCTGAATACACAGTAACAAAGAGTAATCCTTACCCTGCTGAATAAACAGAACTCTGTAACGTTACAATGAGGAATCTTTACCCTTCTGAATAAACGGTGACAGAGTAATCCTTATCCTGCTGAATACACAGTAACACTGAGTAATCCTTATCCTGCTGAATACACAGTAACACTGAGTAACCCTTAACATGCTGAATAAACAGTAACACAGAGTAATCTTTACCCTGCTGAATACACAGTAACACAGAGTAATCCTTACCCTGCTGAATAAACAGTAACACAGAGTAATCCTTACCCTTCTGAATAAACAGTAACACGGAGTAATCTTTAGATAAAAACAAAAAAATTGCGGACGCTGGAAATCCAAAACTAAAACAGAATTACCTGGAAACACTCAGCAGGTCTGGCAGCATCGGCGGAGAAGAAGAGTTGATGTTTCGAGTCCTCATGACCCTTCAACAGAACTGTTCTGTCGAAGGGTCATGAGGACTCGAAACGTCAACTCTTTTCTTCTCCGCCGATGCTGCCAGACCTGCTGAGTTTTTCCAGAGTAATCCTTACCCTGCTGAATAAACAGTAACACAGAGTAATCCTTACCCTGCTGAATACACAGTAACACTGAGTAATCCTTACCCTGCTGAATAAACAGTAACACTGAGTAATCCTTACCCTGCTGAATAAACAGTAACACTGAGTAATTCTTACCCTGCTGAATACACAGTAACACAGAGTAATCCTTACCCTGCTGAATAAACAGTAACACAGAGTAATCCTTACCCCGCTGAATACACAGTAATACAGAGTAATCCTTACCCCGCTGAATAAACAGTAACACAGAGTAATCCTTACCCTGCTGAATAAACAGTAACACAGAGTAATCCTTACCCTGCTGAATAAACAGAACTCTGTAACATTACAATGAGGAATCTTTACCCATCTGAATAAACGGTAACAGAGTAATCCTTATCCTGCTGAATACACAGTAACACTGAGTAACTCTTAACATGCTGAATAAACAGTAACACAGAGTAATCCTTACCCCGCTGAATACACAGTAACACAGAGTAATCCTTACCCCGCTGAATACACAGTAACACAGAGTAATCCTTACCCTGCTGAATAAACAGTAACACTGAGTAATCCTTACCCTGCTGAATAAACAGTAACACAGAGTAATCCTTACCCTGCTGAATAAACAGAACTCTGTAACATTACAATGAGGAATCTTTACCCATCTGAATAAATGGTAACAGAGTAATCCTTATCCTGCTGAATACACAGTAACATTGAGTAACTCTTAACATGCTGAATAAACAGTAACACAGTAATCCTTACCCTGCTGAATACACAGTAACAAAGAGTAATACTTAGATAAAAACAAAAAAACTGCGGAGGCTGGAAATCCAAAACAAAAACAGAATTACCTGGAAAAACTCAGCAGGTCTGGCAGCATCGGCGGAGAAGAAAAGAGTTGATGTTTCGAGTCCTCATGACCCTTCCACAGAACAGTTCTGTCGAAGGGTCATGAGGACTCGAAACGTCAACTCTTTTCTTCTCCGCCGATGCTGCCAGACCTGCTGAGTTTTTCCAGGTAATTAAGAGTAATCCTTACCCTGCTGAATAAGCAGTAACACAGAGTAATCCTTACCCTGCTGAATAAACAGTAACACAGAGTAACACTTACCCTGCTGAATAAACAGTAAAACAGAGTAATCCTTACTCTGCTGAATAAACAGTAAAACAGAGTAATCCTTACTCTGCTGAATAAACAGTAAAACAGAGTAATCCTTACTCTGCTGAATAAACAGTAACACAGAGTAACCCTTACCCTGCTGAATAAACAGTAAGAGTAACACTTACCCTGCTGAATAAACAGTAAAACAGAGTAATCCTTATTCTGCTGAATAAACAGTAACAGAGTAATCCTTACTCTGCTGAATAAACAGTAACACAGAGTAACCCTTACCCTGCTGAATAAACAGTAACACAGAGTAATCCTTACTCTGCTGAATAAACAGTAACACAGAGTAACCCTTACCCTGCTGAATAAACAGTAACACAGAGTAATCCTTACTCTGCTGAATAAACAGTAACACAGAGTAATCCTTACTCTGCTGAATAAACAGTAACACAGAGTAATCCTTACTCTGCTGAATAAACAGTAAAAGAGTAATCCTTACCCTGCTGAATACACAGTAACACTGAGTAACCCTTAACATGCTGAATAAACAGTAAAACAGAGTAATCCTTACTCTGCTGAATAAACAGTAAAACAGAGTAATCCTTACTCTGCTGAATAAACAGTAACACAGAGTAACCCTTACCCTGCTGAATAAACAGTAAGAGTAACACTTACCCTGCTGAATAAACAGTAAAACAGAGTAATCCTTATTCTGCTGAATAAACAGTAACAGAGTAATCCTTACTCTGCTGAATAAACAGTAACACAGAGTAACCCTTACCCTGCTGAATAAACAGTAACACAGAGTAATCCTTACTCTGCTGAATAAACAGTAACACAGAGTAACCCTTACCCTGCTGAATAAACAGTAACACAGAGTAATCCTTACTCTGCTGAATAAACAGTAACACAGAGTAATCCTTACTCTGCTGAATAAACAGTAACACAGAGTAATCCTTACTCTGCTGAATAAACAGTAACACAGAGTAATCCTTACTCTGCTGAATAAACAGTAACACAGAGTAATCCTTACTCTGCTGAATAAACAGTAACACAGAGTAATCCTTACTCTGCTGAATAAACAGTAAAACAGAGTAATCCTTACTCTGCTGAATAAACAGTAACACAGAGTAATCCTTACCCTGCTGAATAAACAGTAACACTGAGTAATCCTTACCCTGCTGAATACACAGTAACACTGAGTAATCCTTACCCTGCTGAATAAACAGTAACACTGAGTAACCCTTAACATGCTGAATAAACAGAGACACCGAATGAAGTTCAGTACCAGAGATATCTGGACCTGCTCCATGTGCCATATGAACATTTTAACTTGCAATATGAGTCCACTCTGTCCCACATCAATACAGATCAGATCCATGCTCCAGTAGTTTACCGACTCCTCCCAACACCTGCAGAAATATATTTCTGTCACGTGGTTGGGTAGCTCACTGCTCGAGGACACACACAGCATGGACGTGCTCGCTCTGGGGAGTTAACTGCAGGCGTCCTACAATTGGTTCAAGGTTTCTAACTCGCGCCCAGACTTTCGTCAATGATATCCTTTCATTTTTCACCCAGGTAACCACATTTGGATTGTGAACATTGGCAAGCTATTCAACTTTAGAGGGCCTCATGGCAGAGCTTGCTCTGCTGCCCCGCCTTCGACCCACCCATACCCCTCATAAACCTGAACTCATCTGGAGCTCTGCCAGCCCGTGTCCTAATGCACTTCCAAGTCCCTGTTGCCTCCCCTCTCTGACCCCCAACCCAGCTGTACTCGCTGACCTACACTGGCTCCCGGTCCAGCAACACCTCCATTGTAAAACTCTCATCCTTGTTTTCAAATCCATTGATGGTCTCCCCTCCATCCCTATCTCTGTAAGCTCCTCCAGCCCCTACAACCCTCCCTATCTCTGTAACCTCCTCCAGCCCCTACACCCCTCCCTATCTCTGTAACCTCCTCCAGCCCCCACACCCCTCCCTATCTCTGTAACCTCCTCCAGCCCCTACACCCCTCCCTATCTCTGTAACCTCCTCCAGCCCCTACACCCCTCCCTATCTCTGTAACCTCCTCCAGTCCCGAGACACCTCCCTATCTCTGTAACCTCCTCCAGCCCCGACACCCCTCCCTATCTCTGTAACCTCCTCCAGCCCCTACACCCCTCCCTATCTCTGTAACCTCCTCCAGCCCCTACACCCCTCCCTATCTCTGTAACCTCCTCCAGCCTCTACACCCCTCCCTATCTCTGTAACCTCCTCCAGCCCCTACACCCCTCCCTATCTCTGTAACCTCCTCCAGCCCCTACACCCCTCCCTATCTCTGTAACCTCCTCCAGCCCCTACACCCCTCCCTATCTCTGTAACCTCCTCCAGCCCCTACACCCCTCCCTATCTCTGTAACCTCCTCCAGCCCCTACACCCCTCCCTATCTCTGTAACCTCCTCCAGCCCCTACACCCCTCCCTATCTCTGTAACCTCCTCCAGCCCCTACACCCCTCCCTATCTCTGTAACCTCCTCCAGCCCCTACACCCCTCCCTATCTCTGTAACCTCCTCCAGCCCCTACACCCCTCCCTATCTCTGTAACCTCCTCCAGCCCCTACACCCCTCCCTATCTCTGTAACCTCCTCCTGCCCCTACACCCCTCCCTATCTCTGTAACATCCTCCAGCCCCTACACCCCTCCCTATCTCTGTAACCTCCTCCAGCCCCTACACCCCTCCCTATCTCTGTAACCTCCTCCAGCCCCTACACCCCTCCCTATCTCTGTAACCTCCTCCAGCCCCTACATCCCTCCCTATCTCTGTAACCTCCTCCAGCCCCTACACCCCTCCCTATTCTCTGTAACCTCCTCCAGCCCCTACACCCCTCCCTATCTCTGTAACCTCCTCCAGCCCCTACACCCCTCCCTATCTCTGTAACCTCCTCCAGCCCCTACACCCCTCCCTATCTCTGTAACCTCCTCCAGCCCCTACACCCCTCCCTATCTCTGTAACCTCCTCCAGCCCCTACACCCCTCCCTATCTCTGTAACCTCCTCCAGCCCCTACACCCCTCCCTATCTCTGTAACCTCCTCCAGCCCCTACACCCCTCCCTATCTCTGTAACCTCCTCCAGCCCCTACACCCCTCCCTATCTCTGTAACCTCCTCCAGCCCCTACACCCCTCCCTATCTCTGTAACCTCCTCCAGCCCTACACCCCTCCCTATCTCTGTAACCTCCTCCAGTCCCTACACCCCTCCCTATCTCTGTAACCTCCTCCAGCCCCTACACCCCTCCCTATCTCTGTAACCTCCTCCAGCCCCTACACCCCTCCCTATCTCTGTAACCTCCTCCAGCCCCTACACCCCTCCCTATCTCTGTAACCTCCTCCAGCCCCTACACCCCTCCCTATCTCTGTAACCTCCTCCAGCCACTACACCCCTCCCTATCTCTGTAACCTCCTCCAGCCCCTACACCCCTCCCTATCTCTGTAACCTCCTCCAGCCCCTACAACCCTCCGAGATCTCTGTAACCTCCTCCAGCCCCTACACCCCTCCCTATTCTCTGTAACCTCCTCCAATCCCGGCCTCTTGCCCATCCCCCGATTCCCATCGCTCCAGCATTGGCGACCGTGCCTTCAGCTGCCTGGGGGGGGGACCCTGAGCTCTGGAATTCCCTCCCTAAACCTCTCTCTCTCTCTCCCCCCTCCTTTTAGACACTGCCTAAAGCCGACCTCTTTGACCGAGCTTTTGATCACCCATCCCTAATATCGCCTGTCATGCCTCAGTGTTGAAGTCGGCCTGATAACACTCCTGTGAATCACCTTGGGAGGTTTCACAAAATTAAAAGGTGCTATATAAATGCAAGTTGTCATGTTTGACGGACAGGATTAAAAAAAATGAAAGAGACTTGGATGTACTGTAGTACCATACGTTACTCGTTTGCAACCACGGCTGTGTGAACATTTGATCCATGCACATCGCTTAGGCCCTGGTAAAGTGTGTAGCTCGCAGGAAACACAGGGCAGAGTGCCCAGGATCTTGGCCTTCAGAGACCAGCTGGGAACGAGACAGCCTCATGGACCACAAGACAGACATGCTTCAATCTTTGTCCCAGTCAATACCCGGATATCTCCATAGTATAATCCTGCACAGGTGGAGGCCATTCGGCCCATCATGCCTCAGTTGGCTCTATAAGCACCCCCAGCTCTTTCCCCCATCCCCTTGCATATATTTTCCCTTCGAGTATTTATCCGATTTCCCCCCCTTTTGAAAGTTCCTATTGAATCTGCTTCCACCGCCCTTTCAGGCAGCGCCTTCCAGATCACAACAACTCGCTGTGTAAATAAAAACAAATTCTCCTCATCTCCCCCTCTGGTTCTTTCCCCGATTCTCTTCAATCTGTGTCCCCCTCTGGTTACCGACCCTCCTGCCCAGTGGGAACAGTTTCTCCTCATTTACTCTGTCCGAACCCCCTTCCTGATTCCGAACGCCTCGATTCAATCTCCCCCTTAACCTTCTCTGGCACTGGGCTGCAAGGTAGAGTTGGTAAACAGAATCTAACTGGCTGCTTATATAGTTACAAAGCTTCATTAACTTGTTCCCATTTCATTAAGTTAACAATGAATCTTCTTAAAAGGAGATAGAGACGCGGAGAAGATTAGGGAGGGAATTCCAGTGTTTAGGGCTCCCAGGCAGCTGGAGGCATGGCCAGCAATGGTGGAGCGATGGGAATCGGGGGATGTACAACAGGAACACAGAGATAGGGAGGGGTGTAGGGGCTGGAGGAGGTTACAGAGATAGGGAGGGGTGTAGGGGCTGGAGGAGGTTACAGAGATAGGGAGAGGTGTAGGGGCTGGTGGAGGTTACAGAGATAGGGAGGGGTGTAGGGGCTGGAGGAGGTTACAGAGATAGGGAGGGGTGTAGAGGCTGGAGGAGGGTACAGAGATAGGGAGGGGTGTAGGGGCTGGAGGAGGTTACAGAGATAGGGAGGGGTGTAGGGGCTGGAGGAGGTTACAGAGATAGGGAGAGGTGTAGGGGCTGGTGGAGGTTACAGAGATAGGGAGGGGTGTAGGGGCTGGAGGAGGTTACAGAGATAGGGAGGGGTGTAGAGGCTGGAGGAGGGTACAGAGATAGGGAGGGGTGTAGGGGCTGGAGGAGGTTACAGAGATAGGGAGAGGTGTAGGGGCTGGAGGAGGTTACAGAGATAGGGAGGGTGTTGGGGCTGGAGGAGGTTACAGAGATAGGCAGGGGTATAGGTGCTGGGAGGAGGTTACAGAGATAGGGATAGGTGTAGGGGCTGGAGGAGGTTACAGAGATAGGGAGGGGTGTAGGGGCTGGAGGAGGTTACAGAGATAGGGAGAGGTGTAGGGGCTGGTGGAGGTTACAGAGATAGGGAGGGGTGTAGGGACTGGAGGAGGTTACAGAGATAGGGAGGGGTGTAGAGGCTGGAGGAGGGTACAGAGATAGGGAGAGGTGTAGGGGCTGGAGGAGGTTACAGAGATAGGGAGGGTGTTGGGGCTGGAGGAGGTTACAGAGATAGGCAGGGGTATAGGTGCTGGGAGGAGGTTACAGAGATAGGGATAGGTGTAGGGGCTGGAGGAGGTTACAGAGATAGGGTGTAGGGGCCGGAGGGGGTTACAGAGATTGGGAGGGGTGTAGGGGCTGGAGGAGGTTACAGAGTTAGGGAGGGGTGTAGGGGCTGGAGGAGGTTACAGAGTTAGGGAGGGTGCAAGGCCATGGAGGGATTCATGAACAAGGATGAGCATTTTAAAGTTGAGCCATTGCTGGACTGGGAGCCAGTGTGGGTCAGCGAGCACAGAGGGTTATGGATGAACGGGACTCGGTGCTAGTCAGGATACAGGCCGGCAGAGCTTTAGAGATAAGTTTATGGAGGGAGTTAGCTGGGAGGTCGGTGCATTGGTCAATCCTAGAGGTAGCACAGAGGAATCGTTTCAGCAGCAGAAAGAGCTGACCGAGGAGCAGACATATGAGAAAAGCAAGTCAGTCTGACTCTGTTAGGTTTCCTGTTACACAGGGAAAGCAAAAGGCTCCTGAGAACCGCCCAGTGAGTCGATGAACACAACATTACTGGGCCCCGTCCCAGGTCCAGTCCCTGGTCTGTGTCGTACTTTCCGACTTGAGCTGGAAGGCAGTCAGAAAGCGCCCTGTGTTGCAGTGAAACGTCAGGCAGGGTTCTTTTCTGCTGCTCAGTGGCTCCTACTGGAAGTGGGGGGAGGACAGTCAGAGAGTCAGAGAGTCACACAGCACAGAAACGGGCCCTTCGGCCCATCGTGCGCTACAGTGGCGTCCATTCTCTGGAGTTTAGAAGAACGAGATATAATCCTGAGGGGACTCGAGAGGGCGAGTGTGGAGAGGTGGTCTCCTCTTGTGTGGGGGTGCGGGGGGCGGAAATATAGAACTGGGTCGGGAGGGATGGTGCGGTCACTGTTTAAAAATAAAGGGGTCATCCGTTTAAGACCGAGATGAGGAGAAATATTTCCACTCAGAGGGCCTTGAGTCTTCGGGACACCCTTCCTCAAAAAGCAGAGCCCGTGAATATTTGTAAGGCAGAGCTAGATAGGTTCTGGATAAGCAAGGGGGGGGGTGGGGGGGGGGGTGCAAACTTAATCAGGCCGGGGGTGGGGGTAGGTGGGAAGGCGGATGTCAGGCTACAGTCAGCTCAGCCATGTTATCGCCGAATGTTGGAGCAAGGAAAGGGGTAACTAGATTAATTAGTGCTTCGACTAAGGGAGAAAAGAAAGCAATTTTCTTTTTTAAAAAAAGAGAAATTAATTGAAAGGTGACCCAGAATGTGTCGGGCCTACCTGCTGGTGTGGGGCCTACCTGGGGTGGGGCCTGCCTGGTGCCGGGCCTACCTGCTGGTGTGGGGCCTGCCTGCTGGTGCCGGGCCTGCCTGCTGGTGCCGGGCCTACCTGCTGGTGCGTGGCCTGCCGCCTGGTCTGGGGCCTGCCTGCTGGTCTGGGGCCTGCCTGCTGGTCTGGGGCCTGCCGCCTGGTGCGGGGCCTGCCGCCTGGTGCGGGGCCTGCCGCCTGGTGCCGGGCCTGCCTGCTGGTGCCGGGCCTGCCTGCTGGTGCCGGGCCTGCCTGCTGGTGCCGGGCCTGCCTGCTGGTGCCGGGCCTGCTGGTGTGGAGCCTGCCTGCTGGTGCGGGGCCTACCTGCTGGTGCGGGGCCTGCCGCCTGGTGTGGGGCCTGCCTGCTGGTGTGGGGCATGCCTGCTGGTGTGGGGCCTGCCTGCTGGTGCGGGGCCTGCCTGCTGGTGCCTTGGCTGCCAGCGGAGTCACGAGAAACAGAAAGACGAGCTTAAGACCCAGCCAGAGGGGCAGGCATTCACGGGCTGTCAAAGCCCCCAATCCGCGCCCCCCCCCCCCCCCCCACCCCCCTCAGATGCACTCAGCCACTGCCGGGCGGTCGCCCTCAGGGCGCCAGGGAGAAACCCCGCCAGGAAAACCCGGCCCTGCGCGGGGCATCGGGTGAGCACAGGCCCCAGCTCGAATGGGCACCCCCTCCTCCCCACTGAACAGACACGGGAGGGCGCCGGCTGCCGGGGCTGGGGGGGGTGGGGGGGGGGGGGGGGGGGGGGGGGGCACACACACTCTCTCTGCCCCACAGGGAGTCGACGTCTGTGGGGAGACAAGGGCAGGAAAGCTAGGGGGCTGTGGGGTCGTGGCGGGAGGGGAGAAAGTTAACATTTTAATCCAGCGTAACTGGCAGGGACGTTTATTGCCCCCCCACCTCCCCCTCCCCCTCCCCCTCCCCCCTCCCAGGCTTCCCCTCAAGGACGAGGTGGCGAGACGCCTTCCTGAGCCGCTGCAGACTGCGCGACTGAGGCTGATATACTCCAGTCCCACGTCGGTGAAGTCAGGACACGCGGACGTAGGAATCAGGAGTGGGCTATTCGGCCCCTCGAACCTGCACTGCCACATTCCCTAAGATCACGGCCGATCAGACTGTGGCTGCAACCCCCACCTGTTAACCTGCAACTCCCTCGGCAGCCAAAGGTCTAACCACCTCTGCCTTAAAAATATTCGCTGACCCTGCCTCCACTGCTCTCTGGCTGGGGGTGGGGGGTGGGGGGTGGGGGTGGGGGGTGGGGGAGGGGGGTGGGGGGTGGGGGTGGGGGGGAGGGGGAGGAAAGAGAGTTCCAAAGACGCGCGACCCACTTGAGAGAAAGAGATTTCTTCTCACCTCCGCCCTCAATGGGAGGCCCCTTATTTTTAAACGGCGTTGGGGTTTTTTTTATAAACAGCAACCCCGGATATGACAGGCAGCGTGCAAGGGATGGGGGGTGGGGGGGGGTGGGCAATGGGCCGAATGGCCTTCCACTGCGCCATACGACCGTCTCGCATCCTTTTGTTCAAACATTCAGGCAAAACTCCCGCACAACCAACTACGATCGGCCGGGCCCTGTGTCCAAATGGTCAAAAAGCGTCTCCCCGGCCAGCTCTCCTGTTTTCTGAACTCTCAGAGGGGCCAATGTTGCCCCGGGGCGGTGGGGTGGGGGAGGGGAGGGGAGGGGAGGAGGGCAAAGGGGACACTTCAAAAGGGGCCCTTTCCCAAGGTCCCCTTAATGCCCGGCCGCATTGACGTCCGTGAGAGGGAGGAGCCTCACCAGCCACCGGTCAAGATGGCGACAACTCGAACCCCCCCACCCCCGTCAAGCTGGATCACACCTCCGAGTCACGACGGTCTCAGTGACGCGGCAGGGAAGGGAAGGAAGGGAGAGGGGGTGGGGGGGGTGGGGGGTGCAGGGGGGTAGATCCTGCACTCCAGATACCCGCCGCCTCGTGGGACGTCCTGCTCCCTGGGCCCCAAAGGTCGGCGGGTCGAGAGTCGGCCCATCCCGGCCTCATGATCCTGATTAGACGTCAACCTCGAATCGAGGGACAATGATTGTGTTTCGGTTACAGGACGTAGGCGTCGCTGGGCTGGGCCCAGCATTTGTTGCCCATCCCTAATTGCCCCTCGAGAAGGGGGTGGGTGAGCCGCCTCCTTGAGCCGCTGCAGTCCCCGGGTGGGGTAGGTACACCCACCGTGCTGTTAGGGAGGGAGTTCCAGGATTTGGACCCAGTGTTGTCACCAGGTTTTAGTTTTCGAAACAAGAATTCTTACAAATCCCTGGTGGGATTTGAACTCTCCATTCTCTGGACGATACTTTCAGGCCTCTAGATTATTCATCAGGCTACATGTCATTCCAGGAAAGACTTGTACACACAGAGGGCGGTGGAAGTTTGGAAATCTCTTCCGCAAATGCCAATCGGGGCTCAGTCAATCGTTAACTTTAAAATCCGAGACTGATAGATGGTCACGATCCCATCGAACGGGAGCGGAACAGGCTCGAAGGGCTGAACGGCCTCCTCCTGTTCCTATATTCCAATCCCAAAGCGCTTGACAGACAATGAGGTACTTTCCTGATGTGTGGTCACTGTTGTCATGTAGGAAACGCGACAGCCAATTTGCACACAGCAAGTTCCCACAAACAGCAAAGATATAATGACCCAGATCATCTGTTTTTGTTGCTGTTGGTCAAGGGATAAATATCGGCCCGAGGACAGCGGGGATAACTCCCTGCCTGCCACCAGCCCCCCTCACCCTGCTCTCCTTCCAACAGTGGCCGTGGGGTCTTTTATAGACAGCCGAGGGGGCAGGCGGAACCTCGGTTTAATGTCTCAACCCGAAGACAGCACCTCCAACAGTGCAACACTCCCTCAGTACTGACCCTCTGACAGTGCGGCACTCCCTCAGTACTGACCCTCCGACAGTGCGGCGTTCCCTCAGTACTGACCCTCCGACAGTGCGGCGCTCCCTCAGTACTGACCCTCCGACAGTGCGGCGCTCCCTCAGTACTGACCCTCCGACAGTGCGGCGCTCCCTCAGTACTGACCCTCCGACAGTGCGGCGCTCCCTCAGTACTGACCCTCCGACAGTGCGGCGCTCCCTCAGTACTGACCCTCCGACAGTGCGGCGCTCCCTCAGTACTGACCCTCCGACAGTGCGGCGCTCCCTCAGTACTGACCCTCCGACAGTGCGGCGCTCCCTCAGTACTGACCCTCCGACAGTGCGGCGCTCCCTCAGTACTGACCCTCCGACAGTGCGGCGCTCCCTCAGTACTGACCCTCCGACAGTGCGGCGCTCCCTCAGTACTGACCCTCCGACAGTGCGGCGCTCCCTCAGTACTGACCCTCCGACAGTGCGGCACTCCCTCAGTACTGACCCTCCGACAGTGCGGCGCTCCCTCAGTACTGACCCTCCGACAGTGCGGCGCTCCCTCAGTACTGACCCTCCGACAGTGCGGCGCTCCCTCAGTACTGACCCTCCGACAGTGCGGCACTCCCTCAGTACTGACCCTCCGACAGTGCGGCGCTCCCTCAGTACTGACCCTCCGACAGTGCGGCGCTCCCTCAGTACTGACCCTCCGACAGTGCGGCACTCCTTCAGTACTTAACTCTTGCGCTGCGTCAGCCCTGATTGTAGGGCCTAAACCATGCAGTGGGGCAAACCTACGACCTTCTGGCTGGGAGGGGGGTGGTGAGCCTGAACCGCACTGAGCCACAGCTTTAGGCAGCCAGGGATTCCCGGGGATGTCCTCCGCTCTGGGGGTGCTGCAGAGGAATAACAAAGTCCTGGGAGGGACTGGTTCCTGCTGAGCTGCAAGGCCCCTCCTCAATACATGTCAGTTGAATCTGTCAAATAGGGGAGAGGAGGGGAGCGAGAGAGTGACTGTAACACTCTGCTACTAAAACCCTGCCTTAGGGTCCGGGTAGAGTTCGCCAGAGCTCCTGCTCCTCATTGGCATCAGAGTTCCGTGCGGATATTTCAGGAGAGACAGCGGTGATGTGGCTGGGCTAGTAATCCAGAGGCCCAGGCTAATACTCTGGGGACACGGGTTCAAATCCCACCACGGCAGCAGCTGGTGGAATTTAGATTCCGTTAATAAAAGCTCCAGGATAAAGTTGGTCTCAGTAATGGTGACTGTGAAACTATCATTGATTGTTGCAAAAACCCCGTTTGGGTCACTCATGCCCCCTTTAGGGGAGGGAAATCTGCCGTCCTTACCCGGTCTGGCCTACACGTGACTCCAGACCCCACAGCCCATGTGGTCGACTCTTAACTGCCCCCTCTGAAATGGCCCTGGTAAGAGATTTAGTTCAGGGGCAATTAGAGATGGGCAACAAATGCCAGCCTCTCCATATCCCATGAAAGTTGGAGATTGGAGGGGGTGGGGGCACGGAGTGGAGGGAGAGGGGCGCAGCGGCCACAGTTGAATAGCCTACCACCGAGGCAGGCTGGGGAGGGGAGCAGCCGCATGGAACCCAGCGGGAGGCTAATGGGGGAGAGAGGACGGGGCAGGGTCTGAGCTCCGAGAGGGGGAGGTGGGGGGGCAGGGGGGGGGGGAGGGGGGCTAACCCTCCCACGATGGGAAGGAGGAACGAGGCAAGGGGTTAAATCCACAACAGCAACGCGCTTCCTGACGAATATGAATCAGGAAGAGAGAGAGAGAGAGTCCAGACATTGAATGAAGATCAAGCAGAGAGTCAAACGTTACACGAACGCTAATTAATCCCAGATTCTCCCAGAGTCTTGATCTACCCCTACCACCCTCCCCTCCCCCCCCACCACCACCACACTGCAGCACCGCCCCCCCCATCCCCCACCCCACCGACCCCTCCCCACAAGACGCTTGGCTGGATTCACTGCCCCTGCTTGTCTTTGATGTGGAAAGCCCCTCTTTGCACGCAGGGCCTTCTTCGCGCTGAGTCCCAATGAGCCCTCCTGCTGTAAGACCATCACTCAAAACACTTCGCCCTCGGTGCCTGAGCACTTCTTGTACGAGCGGACTCCCCTCCCTGTCCTGCCCCTGTCCTCGAGCCTGGAAGAGCACCCAGAAGCCTCGGCGTTGGCGTGGCGCCCCCCCCCCCCCCCCACCCCCCATCCCCTTCCCCACCCCCACAACCCCGCCACCGTCACATCTTTCTAGAAACTTCCGCGGCCCTCCTCGCGGCATCGGGCATGGTTGATGTCGAATTGAGATCGCGCGCACACTGGGTGAGCAGTTAGTCAGAGAGGGCCGTCACCTCTCTTAGTTACATTGGTGGAGGGCTAAATGTTCACCCAGGGCATCAGGCTGGGGGAGAGGAGGGGCGGGGATCAACTCTCTTCTCCCCCCCCCCCCCCCCACCAACTACTGCTTCCCTTCTCAATTACCCTCTTGGGATCTTTCTCATCCATCTGGACTGACATCACCGGGGGCTGGAGGAGGTTACAGAGATAGGGAGGGGTGTAGGGGCTGGAGGAGGTTACAGAGATAGGGAGGGGTGTAGGGGCTGGAGGAGGTTACAGAGATAGAGAGGGGTGTAGGGGCTGGAGGAGGTTACAGAGATAGGGAGGGGTGTAGGGGCTGGAGGAGGTTACAGAGATAGGGAGGGGTGTAGGGGCTGGAGGAGGTTACAGAGATAGGGAGGGTTGTTTGGGCTGGAGGAGGTTACAGAGATAGAGAGGGGTGTAGGGGCTGGAGGAGGTTACAGAGATAGGGAGGGGTGTAGGGGCTGGAGGAGGTTACGGAGATAGGGAGGGGTGTAGGGGCTGGAGGAGGTTACGGAGATAGGGAGGGGTGTAGGGGCTGGAGGAGGTTACAGAGATAGGGAGGGGGTGTAGGG
>JANJGN010000036.1:7895117-7917617 GCA_026770705.1 Isurus oxyrinchus
CAGATTCAATAGGAACTTTCAAAAGTGGGGGGAATCAGATAAATACTCGAAGGGGTAAAATTGGCAGGGAGATGGGGGGAAAAGAGCGGGGGTTCGGTGAGTGGGACTAATTCAATGGCTCTTCAATAGGCACGATGGGCCGAATGGCCTGCTCCAGAGCGGAGAGATTCTACGTTCCTGAGCCAGGAGGAGATCCCAAGTTTGGCCCTGCCAGGATTGGCCAAGCTACCTGACCTGCAAAGGTTTGGTGGCTACGAATAGCAAATAGTCTCTCGAGCCGCTGTGGGCAGGGTTGAGGGATGGGGGTGCGGAGATGAGCAGTTTTTCAAAAATAAAAAAAGCACAGCTGGCACTCCCGATCACCACTGCTGCTGGAAGCGTGCACGTGCATGGGTGTGTGGACGGCTAGCGAGTGGGGGGAGGGGGGGTCAGCTTCTCCGCCCCTCCCCACCCCCACCCCCAGCGAGACTCACCGACGAGACTCTCCCACACAAAAGAACGGGCACTTGTGCCGTAGGGTACCTAGCGCCCGCGGACCTGTACCCCAGGACGTCTGCTGAGGGTGGGTTAAGGTGGGGGGGGGGGAAGGAACAAGACGGAGAGATTATAAAAAGGTGGTTGTGAGAACGTGGTAGGTAAACTAGGCTTTGGATGAAAAAAAATTAAAGAAACACGAGTCTAGTTGTAGCCAAAACCAAATAATGTTTCCCTTAAACATGATTTGGAGTATGGGTTGGTGCCCATGGGGGTGGAGGGACAGGAGTTAGCTACCTGATTTCTATCACCCAGCGACTTTTCTCCTGCACTTCAGTGAAAGTTTCTGGACCAGTGATCAATGACAGAGTTATTCAGGAGCAAAGAGATGGTCGGTCACACATCCAACGGCACAAAATTACACCGGGAGGGAGGGGGGGTCATACTGTCCACAACATTCACCTAACCGCTTGTATAGCAGCACTGCTGTCAAAATACATTAGCTGTGTGTGGCTAATTGACAATCCAGATGTGGCCAATTACATTTGTTTAGTAAAATAAAAGGAAGGTAACAGGCACCATCAATTGGCTTGTGATCATTAAATTCGCTGTGCATCAGTTTGTAAACAACAAAATGAAATGCAGGATGGTATCCTGTCTGTCATTTCCCCAACCCTTACAAAACTCCCTATCCCTGTAACCTCCTCCAGCCCCTACACCCCTCCCTATCCCTGTAACCTCCTCCAGCCCCTACACCCCTCCCCTATCTCTGTAACCTCCTCCAGCCCCTACACCCCCTCCCTAACTCTGTAACCTCCTCCAGCCCTCTACACCCCTCCCTATCTCTGTAACCTCCTCCAGCCCCTACACCCCTCCCTATCTCTGTAACCTCCTCCAGCCCCTACACCCCACCCTATCTCTGTAACCTCCTCCAGCCCCTACACCCCTCCCTATCTCTGTAACCTCCTCCAGCCCCCTACACCCCCTCCCTAACTCTGTAAACCTCATCCAGCCTCTACACCCCTCCCTATCTCTGTAACCTCCTCCAGCCCCTACACCCCTCCCTATCTCTGTAACTTCCTCCAGCCCCTACACCCCTCCCTATCTCTGTAACCTCCTCCGGCCCCTACACCCCTCCCTATCTCTGTAACCTCCTCCGGCCCCTACACCCCTCCCCATCTCTGTAACATCCTCCAGCCCCTACACCCCTCCCTATCCCTGTAACCTCCTCCAGCCCCTACACCCTCCCTATCTCTGTAACCTCCTCCAGCCCCCACACCCCCTCCCATCTCTGTAACCTCCTCCAGCCCCTACACCCCTCCCCATCTCTGTAACCTCCTCCAGCCCCTACACCCCTCCCCATCTCTGTAACCTCCTCCAGCCCCTACACCCCTCCCTATCCTGTAACCTCCTCCAGCCCCTACACCCCTCCCTATCCCTGTAACCTCCTCCAGCCCCTACACCCCTCCCTATCTCTGTAACCTCCTCCAGCCCCTACACCCCCTCCCTAACTCTGTAACCTCCTCCAGCCTCTACACCCCTCCCTATCTCTGTAACCTCCTCCAGCCCCTACACCCCTCCCTATCTCTGTAACCTCCTCCAGCCCCTACACCCCACCCTATCTCTGTAACCTCCTCCAGCCCCTACACCCCTCCCTATCTCTGTAACCTCCTCCAGCCCCTACACCCCCTCCCTAACTCTGTAACCTCATCCAGCCTCTACACCCCTCCCTATCTCTGTAACCTCCTCCAGCCCCTACACCCCTCCCTATCTCTGTAACCTCCTCCAGCCCCTACACCCCTCCCTATCTCTGTAACCTCCTCCAGCCCCTACACCCCTCCCCATCTCTGTAACCTCCTCCGGCCCCTTACACCCCTCCCCATCTCTGTAACCTCCTCCAGCCCCTACACCCCTCCCTATCCCTGTAACCTCCTCCAGCCCCTACACCCCTCCCTATCTCTGTAACCTCCTCCAGCCCCTACACCCCTCCCCATCTCTGTAACCTCCTCCAGCCCCTACACCCCTATCTCTGTAACCTCCTCCAGCCCCTACACCCCTCCCTATCTCTGTAACCTCCTCCAGCCCCTACACCCCTCCCTATCGCTGTAACCTCCTCCAACCCCTACACCCCTCCCTATCTCTGTAACCTCCTCCATCCCATACACCCCCTCCCTATCTCTGTAACCTCCTCCAGCCCCTACACCCCTCCCTATCTCTGTAACCTCCTCCAGCCCCTACACCCCTCCCTATCTCTGTAACCTCCTCCCTATCTCTGTAACCTCCCTATCTCTGTAACCTCCCTATCTCTGTAACCTCCCTATCTCTGTAACCTCCCTATCTCTGTAACCTCCCTATCTCTGTAACCTCCCTATCTCTGTAACCTCCCTATCTCTGTAACCTCCCTATCTCTGTAACCTCCCTATCTCTGTAACCTCCTCCAGCTCCTACACCCCTCCCTATCTCTGTAACCTCCTCCAGCCCCTACACCCTTTCCTATCTCTAAACTCCTCCAGCCCCTATACCCCTCCCTATTTCTGTAAGCTCCTCCAGACCCTACACCCCTTCCTATCTCTGTAACCTCCTCCAGGCCTTACACCCCTCCCTATCTCTGTAACCTCCTCCAGTCCCTACACCCCTCCCTATTTCTGTAACATCCTCCAGCCCCTACAGCCCTCCCTATTTCTGTAACATCCTCTAGCCCCTACACCCCTCCCTATTTCTGTAACCTCCTCCAGCCCCTACACCCCTCCCTATTTCTGTAACCTCCTCCAGCCCCTACACCCCTCCCTATCTCTGTAACCTCCTCCAGCCCCTACACCCCTCCCTATCTCTGTAACCTCCTCCAGCCCCTACACCCCTCCCTATCTCTGTAACCTCCTCCAGCCCCTACACCCCTCCCTATCTCTGTAACCTCCTCCAGCCCCTACACCCCTCCCTATCTCTGTAACCTCCTCCAGCCCCGACACCCCTCCCTATCTCTGTAACCCCCCCTCCAGCCCCTACAACCCCCCCGAGATCTCTGCACTCCCCCAATTCTGGCCTCTTGCGCATCCCCCGATTTTCTTCACTCCACTATTGGCGGCCGTGCCTTCAGCTGTCTGGGCCTCAGGCTCTGGAATCAGTGGAGACAGTGGTGTAATGTTACTGGACTAGTAATCCCACCACGACCACTGATGGGATTTAAATTCAATGAATAAAATCTGGAATTGGAAAGCGAGTCTCAGTGATGGTGACCGGGGCAACCATCATGGATTGCCGTTAAAAACCCCATCTGGTTCACTAATACCCCTTTAGGGAGGGAAATCTGCCGTCCTTACCCGGTCCGGCCTACACGTGACTCCAGACCCCACAGCAATGCAGTCAACTCTAACTGCCACTCTGAAATGGCCAAGCCAGCCTCTCAGTTGAAGGGGGCAATTAGGGATGGGCAACAAATACTGGCCTTGCCCAGCGACGCCTGCATCCCATGATAGAATACAAAAACATCCCATTGTAAACCTTTCCGCCTCCCTCTCTCCTCCTGCATGAGCCCCCTTAACAACTAACAACTTGACCGAGCTTTTGGTCACTTGTCCCTCGGGGTCAGATTTTTTTGTCCGATAATGTTCCTGTAAAGCAGCTTGGGACATTTCGCTATGCTAAAGGCACTAAAGATATACAGGCTCGGGTGTAACATGGGCACAATGTGGACCATGAGCACCATGGAAACCTCAACATTGATTGGACAGAAGCGATTACATCATGGTCAGCTAGACCAATCAGGTTCACTGCTCTGGGCCAGCCATAATCCAGCCACTAGCAAGCGGCTCTATCAGGGCAAAGGGCAGGCAGCACCCAATCACATTGAGGTTTGGGAGCAAGGTGGTCTCCTGGCATAATCACAGATTTATGACTGATGACATTCAGGAGGTCATAGGTTCGCACTGTCGGAGGGTCAGGGCGCTGAGGGAGCGCCGCACTGTCGGAGGGTCGGCGCTGAGGGAGCGCCGCACTGTCGGAGGGTCGGCGCTGAGGGAGCGCCGCACTGTCGGAGGGTCGGCGCTGAGGGAGCGCCGCACTGTCGGAGGGTCGGCGCTGAGGGAGCGCCGCACTGTCGGAGGGTCGGCGCTGAGGGAGCGCCGCACTGTCGGAGGGTCGGCGCTGAGGGAGCGCCGCACTGTCGGAGGGTCGGCGCTGAGGGAGCGCCGCACTGTCGGAGGGTCGGCGCTGAGGGAGCGCCGCACTGTCGGAGGGTCGGCGCTGAGGGAGCGCCGCACTGTCGGAGGGTCGGCGCTGAGGGAGCGCCGCACTGTCGGAGGGTCAGTACTGAGGGAGGATGCACTGTCGGAGGGTCAGTACTGAGGGAGGATGCACTGTCGGAGGGTCAGTACTGAGGGAGCGCCGCACTGTCGGAGGGTCAGTACTGAGGGAGCGCCGCACTGTCGGAGGGTCAGTGCTGAGGGAGCGCCGCACTGTCGGAGGGTCAGTACTGAGGGAGCGCCGCACTGTCAGAGAGTCAGTACTGAGGGAGCGCCGCACTGTCAGAGAGTCAGTACTGAGGGAGCGCCGCACTGTCTGAGGGTCAGTACTGAGGGAGCGCCGCACTGTTGGAGGGTCAGTGCTGAGGGAGCACCGCACTGTCGGAGGGTTAGTGCTGAGGGAGTACTGCACTGTCGGAGGGTCAGTACTGAGGGAGCGCCGCACTGTCGGAGGGTCAGTACTGAGGGAGCGCCGCACTGCTGGAGGGTCGGGGCTGAGGGAGCACCGCACTGTCAGAGGGTCAGTGCTGAGGGAGCGCCGCACTGCTGGAGGGTCGGGGCTGAGGGAGCGCCGCTTTTTGAGTGAGACGTTAAAACGAGGCTCCCGCCTGCCCCCTCAGGTGGATGTAAAAGATCCCACAGCCGCAATTGGAAGGGGTGAGGTTGGGGAGGGGGTGGGTGGGGGGGTCTCCCCGGTGCCCTGGGGCCAATATACTCAGCCAACATGACTAAAAACAGATGATCTGGATCATTATCACATCGCTGTTTGTGGGATCTTGCTGTGCACAAATTGGCTGCCGCATTTCCTACATTCCAACAGTGACAACATGTCAAGAAAAAAAGTAATTTGTTGTTGAGCATTTTGGGATGACCTGACGTCATAAAAGGCGCTACTGAAATGCAAGTGGGAGCGGTGGAGGAAGATCGGCCTAGGCTCTTGCTCCTGTTCACTGTCTCAGCTCAGACACAACTGCAGGTCACCTGAATGAGGACCTGATATCCCTTCACCAAAGCAAGTTTAGGATTAGAGAGAGGCCAGGGGGATAGCGAGGGGGAGGGAAAGAGAGAGGTGGAAGGGGGAGAGAGAGAGAGAGAGAGAGAGAGAGGGCAGAAGCGAGAGAGGGAGAAGTGGGAGGGGGGGAGAAAGAGAGGAATAGAGGGAATGTTGAGGGAGAGAGACAGGAAAGGGTGAGAGAGTGCGGGTGAGACAGTGAGAAAGAGCTGGTGACAGAGGCTGAGGGAAAAGAGAGAGAGATAGGAAAGAGGAGAGAGATTGAGGGCGAGAACACAAGCATGGGGGACAGAGAGAGAGAGAGAGAGAGAGAGAGAGAGGAGAGCGGGCGCGATAGAGAGAGGAGAGCGGGCGTGAAAGAGAGAGGGGAGAGGGCGCGATAGAGAGAGGGGAGAGGGCGTGAAAGAGAGAGGGGAGAGGGTGTGAAAGAGAGAGGGGAGAGGGCGTGAAAGAGAGAGGAGAGAGGGCGTGAGAGAGGAGAGAGGGTGTGAGAGAGGGTGGAGAGAGGGCGCGAAAGAGAGAGGGGAGTGGGCGCGATAGAGAGAGGAGAGTGGGCGCGATAGAGAGAGGAGAGTGGGCGCGATAGAGAGAGGAGAGTGGGCGCGATAGAGAGAGGAGAGTGGGCGCGATAGAGAGAGGAGAGTGGGCGCGATAGAGAGAGGAGAGTGGGCGCGATAGAGAGAGGAGAGTGGGCGCGATAGAGAGAGGAGAGTGGGCGCGATAGAGAGAGGAGAGTGGGCGCGATAGAGAGAGGAGAGTGGGCGCGATAGAGAGAGGAGAGTGGGCGCGATAGAGAGAGGAGAGTGGGCGCGATAGAGAGAGGAGAGTGGGCGCGATAGAGAGAGGAGAGTGGGCGCGATAGAGAGAGGAGAGTGGGCGCGATAGAGAGAGGAGAGAGGGCGTGAAAGGGAGAGGGGAGTGGGCGTGAAAGAGAGAGGGGAGTGGGCGCGAAAGAGAGAGGGGAGTGGGCGCGATAGAGAGAGGAGAGTGGGCGCGATAGAGAGAGGAGAGAGGGCGTGAAAGAGAGAGGAGAGAGGGCGTGAAAGAGAGAGGGGAGTGGGCGTGATAGAGAGAGGAGAGTGGGCGTGAAAGGGAGAGGGGAGAGGGCGTGATAGAGAGAGGGGAGTGGGCGTGAAAGAGAGAGGGGAGTGGGCGTGATAGAGAGAGGGGAGTGGGCGTGAAAGGGAGAGGGGAGTGGGCGTGAAAGAGAGAGGAGAGAGGGTGTGAGAGAGAGAGGGGAGAGGGTGTGAGAGAGAGAGGGGAGAGGGTGTGATAGAGAGAGGAGAGAGGGTGTGAAAGAGAGAGGGGAGAGGGCGTGAGAGAGAGAGGAGAGAGGGCGTGATAGAGAGAGGAGAGAGGGTGTGATAGAGGGAGGAGAGAGGGTGTGATAGAGGGAGGAGAGAGGGTGTGATAGAGGGAGGAGAGAGGGTGTGAAAGAGAGAGGGGAGAGGGTGTGAAAGAGAGTGGGGAGTGGGTGCGATAGAGAGAGGAGAGAGGGTGTGAGAGAGAGAGGGGAGAGGGTGTGAGAGAGAGAGGGGAGAGGGTGTGAGAGAGAGAGGGGAGAGGGTGTGATAGAGAGAGGGGAGAGGGTGTGATAGAGAGAGGGGAGAGGGTGTGATAGAGAGAGGAGAGAGGGTGTGAGAGAGAGAGGAGAGAGGGTGTGAGAGAGAGAGGGGAGAGGGTGTGAGAGAGAGAGGGGAGAGGGCGTGAGAGAGAGAGGGGAGAGGGTGTGAGAGAGAGAGGGGAGAGGGTGTGAGAGAGAGAGGAGAGAGGGTGTGAGAGAGAACGATAACTAAGGATTGGGAATAGAATGAGAGAAAATGAGCAAGAGGCAGCAAACAAGGTGGGGGATGTTAATGTCCCCAGGACGATACAGACTGTCCCCACACTGATTCCTGCTGGGAGAGTTTTCCACTGAGATTGAGTTCGGGCTGACCCCAGAACCTCTCTCAATCTCTCTGTTAACAGGCGTGGAGAGACGCTGAATAGGAGAGTCTGTTTGGAGATAATGAAGCCATTCATCATCCCATCCCCAATTCAGAGCCGCCTGTCAAAAGTGGGCCCCGAGCAAGCTCACTTTGTGCAGGAGCAGCTCCAGACACGGGTTTAACCCTCTCCGCCCTTCAGACGGACCCCAAAAGCCTCAGGACACTGGGAGTGATACACTGTCTCCTCCCAGGTCGTGGGACTTCCACCCCACCCAGGACCCCCGCCCAAAACACCCAAACCGGCCCAGGACCTCTGCCTCACTCGGGGGAAGCCAGCCCCACTCGGGACCCCCACCCAAACCGGCCCAGGACCCCTGCCTCGCTCCGGGGAAGCCAAGACCTCTCGGGACCTGTCAGCCTTGCCAGTGATGCACACATCCTAAGAATTAGTTAACAAGAAAAAATTATATCCATTTTTGATTTACCTCATCTTTTTAACCTGTTGCAGTACCCTAAAGGCAGCACTAACTTGCATTTACATAAAGTATTAACACAGTATTAAAGGTGCTTCACAGGATCGCTAACAGACAAAATTTAACACCGGCCACATGAGGAGATATAGAGAGGTGGGCTTTAAGGAGCGTCTTAAAAGGAGGGAGAGAGAGAGACAGACAGACAGAGAGACAGAGAGACAGAGAGACAGAGAGACAGAGAGACAGAGAGACAGAGACAGAGGTTTAGGGAGGGAATTCCAGAGCTCAGGGCCCCCCCAGGCAGCTGAAGGCACGGCCGCCAATGGTGGAGCGATGGGAATTGGGGGATGGGCAAGAAGCCGGAATTGGAGGAGAGCAGAGATCTCGGAGGGGTGTAGGGGCTGGAGGTGGTTACAGAGATAGGGATGGGTGTAGGGGTTGCAGGAGGTTACAAGGATAGGGAGGGGTGTAGGGGCTGGAGGAGGTTACAGAGATAGGGAGGGGTGTAGAGGCTGGAGGAGGTTACAGAGATAGGGAGGGGTGTAGGGGCTGCAGGAGGTTACAAGGATAGGGAGGGGTGTAGGGACTGGAGGAGGTTACAGAGATAGGGAGGGGTGTAGGGGCTGGACGTGGTTACAGAGATAGGGATGGGTGTGGGGGTTGGAGGAGGTTACAAGGATAGGGAGGGGTGTAGGGGCTGGAGGAGGTTACAGAGATTGGAGGGGTGTAGGGGCTGGAGGAGGTTACAGATAGGGAGGGGTGTAGGGGTTGGAGGAGGTTACAGAGATTGGGAGGGGTGTAGGGGCTGGAGGAGGTTACAGAGATAGGGAGGGTCTAGGGGCTGGAGGAGGTTACATAGATCGGGAGGGGGTGTAGGGGCTGGAGGAGGTTACAGAGATAGGGAGGGTCTAGGGGCTGGAGGAGGTTACAGAGATAGGGAGGGGTGTAGGCGCTGGAGGAGGTTACAGAGATAGGGAGGGTCTAGGGGCTGGAGGAGGTTAGAGAGATAGGGAGGGGGTGTAAGGGCTGGAGGAGGTTACAGAGATAGGGAGGGGTGTAGGGGCTGGAGGAGGTTACAGAGATAGGGAGGGGTGTAGGGGTTGGAGGAGGTTACAGAGATTGGGAGGGGTGTAAGGGTTGGAGGAGGTTACAGAGATTGGGAGGGGTGTAGGGGCTGGAGGAGGTTACAGAGATAGGGAGGGTCTAGGGGCTGGAGGAGGTTACATAGATCGGGAGGGGGTGTAGGGGCTGGAGGAGGTTACAGAGATAGGGAGGGTCTAGGGGCTGGAGGAGGTTACAGAGATAGGGAGGGGTGTAGGCGCTGGAGGAGGTTACAGAGATAGGGAGGGTCTAGGGGCTGGAGGAGGTTACAGAGATAGGGAGGGGTGTTGGGGCTGGAGGAGGTTACAGAGATAGGGAGGGGTGTAGTGGCTGGAGGAGGTTACAGAGATCGGGAGGGGGTGTAGGGGCTGGAGGAGGTTACAGAGATAGGGAGGGGTGTAGGGGCTGGAGGAGGTTACAGAGATAGGGAGGGGTGTAGGGGTTGGAGGAGGTTACAGAGATTGGGAGGGGTGTAGGGGCTGGAGGAGGTTACAAAGATAGGGAGGGTCTAGGGGCTGGAGGAGGTTACATAGATCGGGAGGGGGTGTAGGGGCTGGAGGAGGTTACAGAGATAGGGAGGGTCTAGGGGCTGGAGGAGGTTACATAGATCGGGAGGGGGTGTAGGGGCTGGAGGAGGTTACAGAGATAGGGAGGGTCTAGGGGCTGGAGGAGGTTACAGAGATAGGGAGGGGTGTAGGCGCTGGAGCAGGTTACAGAGATAGGGAGGGTCTAGGGGCTGGAGAAGGTTACAGAGATAGGGAGGGGTGTAAGGGCTGGAGGAGGTTACAGAGATAGGGAGGGGTGTAGGGGCTGGAGGAGGTTACAGAGATAGGGAGGGGTGTAGGGGTTGGAGGAGGTTACAGAGATTGGGAGGGGTGTAGGGGCTGGAGGAGGTTACAGAGATAGGGAGGGTCTAGGGGCTGGAGGAGGTTACATAGATCGGGAGGGGGTGTAGGGGCTGGAGGAGGTTACAGAGATAGGGAGGGTCTAGGGGCTGGAGGAGGTTACAGAGATAGGGAGGGGTGTAGGGGTTGAAGGAGGTTACAGAGATAGGGAGGTGTGTAGGGGTTGGAGGAGGTTAGAGAGATAGGGAGGTGTGTAGGAACTGGAGGAGGTTACAGAGATAGGGAGGGGTGTAGGGGCTGGAGGAGGTTACAGGGATAGGGAGGGGTGTAGGGGCTGGAGGAGGTTACAGAGATAGGGAGGGGTGTAGGGGCTGGAGGAGGTTACAGAGATAGGGAGGGGTGTTGGGGCTGGAGGAGGTTACAGAGATAGGGAGGGGTGTAGTGGCTGGAGGAGGTTACAGAGATCGGGAGGGGGTGTAGGGGCTGGAGGAGGTTACAGAGATAGGGAGGGGTGTAGGGGCTGGAGGAGGTTACAGAGATAGGGAGGGGTGTAGGGGTTGGAGGAGGTTACAGAGATTGGGAGGAGTGTAGGGGCTGGAGGACGTTACAGAGATAGGGAGGGGTGTAGGGGTTGGAGGAGGTTACAGAGATTGGGAGGGGTGTAGGGGCTGGAGGAGGTTACAGAGATAGGGAGGGTCTAGGGGCTGGAGGAGGTTACATAGATCGGGAGGGGGTGTAGGGGCTGGAGGAGGTTACAGAGATAGGGAGGGTCTAGGGGCTGGAGGAGGTTACAGAGATAGGGAGGGGTGTAGGCGCTGGAGGATGTTACAGAGATAGGGAGGGTCTAGGGGCTGGAGGAGGTTACAGAGATAGGGAGGGGTGTAAGGGCTGGAGGAGGTTACAGAGATAGGGAGGGGTGTAAGGGCTGGAGGAGGTTACAGAGATAGGGAGGGGTGTTGGGGCTGGTGGAGGTTACAGAGATAGGGAGGGGTGTATGGGCTAGAGGAGGTTACAGAGATAGGGAGGGGTGTAGGGGCTGGAGGAGGTTACAGAGATAGGGAGGGGTGTAGAGGCTGGAGGAGGTTACAGAGATAGGGAGGGGTGTAGGGGCTGGAGGAGGTTACAGAGATAGGGAGGGGTGTAGTGGCTGGAGGAGGTTACAGAGATCGGGAGGGGGTGTAGGGGCTGGAGGAGGTTACAGAGATAGGGAGGGGTGTAGGGGCTCAAGGAGGTTACAGAGATAGGGAGGGGTGTAGGGGTTGGAGGAGGTTACAGAGATTGGGAGGGGTGTAGGGGCTGGAGGACGTTACAGAGATAGGGAGGGGTGTAGGGGTTGGAGGAGGTTACAGAGATTGGGAGGGGTGTAGGGGCTGGAGGAGGTTACAGAGATAGGGAGGGTCTAGGGGCTGGAGGAGGTTACATAGATCGGGAGGGGGTGTAGGGGCTGGAGGAGGTTACAGAGATAGGGAGGGTCTAGGGGCTGGAGGAGGTTACAGAGATAGGGAGGGGTGTAGGCGCTGGAGGAGGTTACAGAGATAGGGAGGGTCTAGGGGCTGGAGGAGGTTACAGAGATAGGGAGGGGTGTAAGGGCTGGAGGAGGTTTCAGAGATAGGGAGGGGTGTAAGGGCTGGAGGAGGTTACAGAGATAGGGAGGGGTGTAGGGTCTGGAGGAGGTTACAGAGATAGGGAGGGGTGTAGGGGCTGGAGGAGGTTACAGAGATAGGGAGGGGTGTAGGGGCTGGAGGAGGTTACAGAGATAGGGAGGGGTGTAAGGGCTGGAGGAGGTTACAGAGATAGGGAGGGGTGTAAGGGCTGGAGGAGGTTACAGAGATAGGGAGGGGTGTAGGGGCTGGAGGAGGTTACAGAGATAGGGAGGGGTGTAGGGGCTGGAGGAGGTTACAGAGATAGGGAGGAGGTGTAGGGGCTGGAGGAGGTTACAGAGATAGGGAGGGGTGTAGGGGCTGGAGGAGGTTACAGAGATAGGGAGGGGTGTACGGGCTGGAGGAGGTTACAGAGATAGGGAGGGGTGTAGGGGCTGGAGGAGGTTACAGAGATAGGGAGGGGGTGCAGGGGCTGGAGGAGGTTACAGAGATAGGGAGGGGTGTAGGGGCTGGAGGAGGTTACAGAGATCGAGGATGAGAATTTTAAAATGAAGGTGTTGCCGGTCTGGGAGCCGGTGATGGTCAGCGAGCACAGGGTGGGTGATGGGTGAATGGGAGTCGAAGCGAGTTGGGATATGGGCTGGAGGGGGTCAGCAGCGTTTTCGATGAGCTGAAATGACCTTAGGCTACTCTCTTTTAAAAAAAAATATACTGGTTAAATCCTCCGCAGTGGACGGAGAATGCAGCAGGAAGCACTAAAAGCAGACAGGTCCCATGAACTGTTCTTACTCTAGGCCTAATCTCAGCCCAAGTGCCGCAATCCTGAGTAAAGCTCGGCTAGGGACAGAGAGCAAACATTTCTTGCGATGGGTAGAGGGGTCTGCTCCTCACTGCTTCTAAGACAAGCCGGAAAGATCCAATCCAAGTGAAACGCACAGCCGTGACTTCGATTTCCCCAAAGCCTTTCGTTGGCAGGGAGAGGAGCTAGGCTGTTACCGAACGAAGGAGGCTGGGGATGGTGGGATGGCACGGAGGAGAGTGGGGGGGGGGGGGGGGGTGGCGGAGTTGAAGAGGGGAGGCCAGGAGGGGCAGTGCAGATACAGAGGCCGGGGGGAGGGGGGCGAAATTAAGGCACAGCCGAAGGCGAGGGATTGTCGCTTCTCGAGATGGAGGTGGACAGGTTGTGGGGAGGGAGGAGGAGGAACGAGGCTATCCCGGAGGGGGACATCGAGGCTGGTGGTAGGGGAGAGGTAGGAGCGAGGAGGGTACCGAGCGCACACCGTTAACTGTAAAACACTTTGGCGTCTCCTGAGACGGTGAACAGCACAGTAAGAACGGGGAGATGCTCTTCCCAGGCAGCTGATGCATTCACTCCATTGCAAACCAGTGCTGGCTCAAATTCCGCTCGGAGAACGACATCCCTGCAAACGGAGCGAAGTGTTTCCAGGTGCCACTCCCCGCCGAATCCCGACAAAAAGACACCCGAGCTGTTCCGACACAGATCGCCAACAGAGGCAGGGTCGCCAGAAAGCGGGAGGCGATTGGTCATAACGCTTTGACATCACACGCCAAAAAGATGGCACCTCAGGCAGTGCGGCACTCCCTCCGTGTGGCGCTATAGCTGATGGGTCTGGATTTTGGCCCTCAAGTCTCTGCGGAGCGGGACCTGCGGCTTGCCAGCTCCCCACTGGATCCCTCAGAAGCGTCCCAGCTCCCTCCTGCCGTAGCTGAGGCGACATAACAAGATCCCAAGTGCAGCCCCCGGCACAGTCTGCACCAACTGGTCTGTGGGCCACCTCAGGCCGGGTGGGGTGGTGGTGGGGGCATGGAAGGGACGCACACACCCCAGTGAGTAACCTGTGACCCCCCCCCCCAGCTGGAAAACAAGCAAGGTGCTGCCCCACACGGTCGAATGCACTGCCAAGAGTCAAGTGCCTAGGCTCACGTGAAGAAAGATTTGTATTTCTCTCGTGCATTTCACAGCCTCAGGACATCCCAGAGGGTTTCACAGTCAAAGAAGTACTTTCACTTTTTTTTTTGAAGTGCGGTCACTGTTGTAATGTAGGAAGTACAGCAAGATCCCACAAACAGCCACCTGAATAATGACCAGATAGCTGGTCAGGACACTGGAGGGAATTGACCCCCCCCACCCTGAACCTCCGACAGCGCGGCGCTCCCTCAGTACTGACCCTCCGACAGCGCGGCGCTCCCTCAGCACTGACCCTCCGACAGCGCGGCGCTCCCTCAGCACTGACCCTCCGACAATGCGGCATTCCCTCAGTACTGAGCCTCCGACAGTGCGGCGCTCCCTCAATATAGACATTCCGACAGTGCGGCGCTTCCTCAGCACTGACTCTCCGACAGTGCGGCGCTTCCTCAGCACTGACTCTCCGACAGTGCGGCGCTCCCTCAGCACTGACCCTCCGACAGCGCGGCGCTCCCTCAGCACTGACCCTCCGACAGCGCGGCGCTCCCTCAGCACTGACCCTCTGACAGTGCGGCTCTCCCTCAGTACTGACCCTCCGACAGTGCGGCTCTCCCTCAGTACTGACCCTCCGACAGTGCGACGCTCCCTCAGTACTGAACCTCCGACAGTGCGGCGCTCCCTCAGTACTGACCCTCTGACAGTGCGGCACTCCCTCAGTACTGACCCTCTGACAGTGCGGCACTCCCTCAGTACTGACCCTCCGACAGTGCGGCACTCCCTCAGTACTGACCCTCCGACAGTGCGGCGCTCCCTCAGTACTGACCCTCCGACAATGCGGCATTCCCTCAGTACTGAGCCTCCGACAGTGCGGCGCTCCCTCAATATAGACATTCTGACAGTGCGGCGCTTCCTCAGCACTGACTCTCCGACAGTGCGGCGCTTCCTCAGCACTGACCCTCCGACAGTGCGGCGCTCCCTCAGTACTGACCCTCCGACAGTGCGGCGCTCCCTCAGTACTGACCCTCCGACAGTGCGGCACTCCCTCAGTACTGACCCTCCGACAGTGTGGTGCTCCCTCTGTACTGACCCTCCGACAGTGCAGCGTTCCCTCAGTACTGACCCTCCGACAGTGCGGCACTCCCTCAGTACTGACCCTGCGACAGTGCGGCGCTCCCTCAGCACTGACCCTCCAGTAGTGCAGCATTCCCTCAGTACTGACCCTCCGACAGTGTGGCACTCCCTCAGTACTGACCCTCCAACAGTGCGGCACTCCCTCAGTACTGACCCTGCAACAGTGCGGCGCTCCCTCAGTACTGACCCTCCGACAGTGCGGCACTCCCTCAGTACTGACCCTCCGACAGTGCGGCACTCCCTCAGTACTGACCCTCCGACAGTGCGGCGCTCCCTCAGTACTGACCCTCCGACAGTGCGGTGCTCCCTCAGTACTGACCCTCCGACAGTGCGGTGCTCCCTCAGTACTGACCCTGCGACAGTGCGGTGCTCCCTCAGTACTGACCCTGCGGCAGTGCGGCGCTCCCTCAGTACTGACCCTCCGACAGTGCGGCGCTCCCTCAGTACTGACCCTCCGACAGTGCGGCGCTTCCTCAGTACTGACCCTGTGACGGTGCGGTGCTCCCTCAGTACTGACCCTGCGACAGTGCGGTGCTCCCTCAGTACTGACCCTGCGACAGTGCGGCGCTCCCTCAGTACTGACCCTCCGACAGTGCGGCACTCCCTCAGTACTGACCCTGCGACAGTGCGGCACTCCCTCAGTACTGACCCTGCGACAGTGCGGCGCACCCTCAGTATTGACCCTCCGACAGTGCGGCGTTCCCTCACAAATAACCCTGGGGATTGCTGGCCTGGACATTATGCAATTTTCTGGATTGGGGACTCAAACCCACGACTCTGCCTCGGAGATCGGAGGACTACCAAACCTGAACCCCAGCTAACACTCAAATTGCTGTCACTCAACATTCACGGATTCGACTAACTGAGAGGTTAGCAACTCAACTCCAAGGCAGGGCCTTTGCTGATACTCAGAGAGGCAGGTTTTCCCCAGGAGACTGGGGCTTTGGATGGACTGTACGGGACCATTTGGAGTGGCCATTCTGTTTTGGGGGGGGGTGTGGAGGAGGGAGGACAAGGGTGGGCACAACAACTCACAGAGTTGCCATGATAGATTGGAAGCGGGGATGAGGCAGAGAAGGAGAGACAAATATATCACATGTACGTACAAATCAGGAGCAGGAGTGAGGCCACTCGGCCCCTTGAGCCTGTTCTGCCATTCAATGAGATCACGGTTGATCAGATTGTAACCACAGCTCCACCCTCCCACATACCCCCGATAACCATTCACCTCCCCCTTGCTTACCAAAGGTCTATCTACCTCTGCCTTAAAGCGTGCCGCTCAACAGCCCGTTGACTTTGGTGGCACTGTAAATCCCTGCCAGCGAAAAATTCCACCCAACAACTCTGCTTCCACCGCCTTTTCAGGAAGAGAGTTCCAAAGACTGACGACCCTCAGAGAGAAAACATTTCTCCTCATCTCTGTCTTAAATGAGCGACCCCCTTATTTTCAAACTGTGACCCCCCTAGTTCTAGATTTTCCCACAAGAGGAAACACCCTCTCCACATCCACCCTGTCAAGACCCCTCAGGATCTTATATGTTTCAATCAAGTCGCCTCTTACTCTTCTAAACTCCAGCAGATACAAGCCCAGCCTGTCCAACCTTTCCTCATAAGACAGCCCATCCATTCCAGGTATTAGTCTGGTAAACCTTTTCTGAACTGCTTCCAACGCAGTCACATCGTTCTTTAAATAAGGAGACCAGTACTGTACACAATACTCCAGATGTGGTCTCACCAATGCCCTTGAAGCAGAACCTCCTTACTTTTGTATTCAACTCCCCTCACAATTAACGATAACATTCTAAATACTTGCAGTACCTGCATACTAACCTTTTGCGATTCATGCACTAGGACACCCAGGTCCTTCTGTATCTCAGAGCTCTGCAATCTCCCACCATTCAAATTATAAAACTCTCTATTATTCTCCTGGCCAAAATGGATAATTTCACATTTGCCCAAATTATGCCCCATTTGCCAGATCTTTGCCCACACACTTAACCTCTCTATATCCCTTTGTAGACACCTTGTGTCCTCAATTTACTTTCCCACCTATCTTTGTGTCATCAGCAAGTTTAGCCACAATCCCCTTCATCCAAATCATTGATATAAATTATAAAAGGTTGAGGCCCCAGCGCTGATCCCTGTGGAACACCACTCCTCACATCCTGCCAACCAGAGAATGGACCTATTTCTGCCAACTCTGTTTCCTGTTAGCCTGCCAATCTTCTATCCGTGCCAATATGTTACCCCCTGCACCATGAGCCTTTATTTCCTGAGGTAACCTTTGATGTGGCACCTTATCAAATGCCTTCTGGAAATCTAAGTACAGAACATCCACCGGTTCCCCCTTTATCCACAGCACCTGTTACTTCTTTAAAAGAACTCCAATAAATTGGTTAAACCCATGATTTCCCTCCGCAAAACCATGTTAACTCCGCCTGATTACCCTGAATTTTTCCAAGTGCCCGGCTGTAGCATCTTTAATACTAGCCTCTAACATTTTCCCTATGACAGATGTTAGGCTAACTGGCCAGTAGCTTCCTGCTTTCTATCTCCCTCCTTTTTTGAATAATGGAGTTACATTTGTTACTTTCCAGTCTAATGGGGCCTTCCCCAAATCTCGGGAATTTTGGGAAATTAAAACCAATGCATCAACTGTCACACTAGCCACTTCTTCAAAGACCCCAGGGTGAAGACTATCAAGACCCACAGACTTGTCAGCCCGCAGCTCCAACAAGTTCCTCGGTACCACTTCCCCGGCGACTGTAATTTTCCTGGGTTCCTCCCCCTTCTATTTCCCAATTTACAGATATTCCTACACACATACACACACACACAGCAAGCAGAAATTCCTCTCTCCATGAGGTCACCAATTCTGCCTAGATTGGAACCAGATGGGCTGATGGTTGAGAGGGGGGAGGGGAGGACAGGAGGGGGAAATGGGGGAGGGGCAGAGCCATCACTGAAATTCAGGCCAAACAGGATGTGATGATCTAAGCGTCTGTATAACCAGTGCCAGACAGCCCGACCTCACTTTTACAAGGGCTCCAATCAAAGCTACCTTGGCCCAAGCACTTTTAAACCATCTATACCTGCGTTCGAGTCGCTGTTTAAAATTAAACATAGAGCCTTTGATCTGAGAAACAGTGCCGACTTTTTTTTTTAAAAATATAAGTACCAAGCAGAAAGCCACAACCTGCTGAGCAGCGCTCCCTGCTCTGATGTCTGACAACACACAGCACTGCATCGCAAAGCCTTCCCTGGCTTTACGCACAAGCACTGCTGTCTTTGAAGTGTTTTGGCGTACAGTCAAAGGGTCCATGCCGCGGGAGGAGGGTGGGCGGTGGGGGAGGGGGTTGGAGGGGAATTGAACACATCTGGCGAGGAGCTCTTGTGTGCCAGACAATGTGCCCTCGTGTACTTGGCTGGGCTGCTCTGGAATGGCCAAGTGTGGGGGTAATTCTGTAAGGCAGGACAACGTTCACTCCCACTGTCCACAATCCCAGTGGATCAAACCCTCTTCCCGTTCACTCCCACTGTCCACAATCCCAGTGGATCAAACCCTCTTCCCGTTCACTCCCACTGTCCACAATCCCAGTGGATCAAACCCTCTTCCCATTCACCTCCCACTGTCCACAATCCCAGTGGATCAAAACCTCTTCCCATTCACTCCCACTGTCCACAATCCCAATGAATCAAACCCCTTCCCATTCACTCCCACTGTCCACAATCCCAGTGGATCAAACCTCTTCCCGTTCACTCCCACTGTCCACAATCCCAATGAATCAAACCCCTTCCCATTCACTCCCACTGTCCACAATCCCAATGGACCCAAACCCCTTCCCATTCACGCCCATTGTACACAATCCCAATGGACCCAACACCTTCCCATTCACTCCCATTGTACACAATCCCAATGGACCCAAACCCCTTCCCATTCACTCCCATTGTACACAATCCCAATGGACCCAAACCCCTTCCCATTCACTCCCATTGTACACAATCCCAATGAATCAAACCCCTTCCTGTTCACTCCCACTGTATACAGTCCCAATGGACCCAAACCCCTTCCCATTCACTCCCACTGTACACAATCCCAATGGACCCAAACCCGTTCCCATTCACTCCCACTGTACACAATCCCAATGGACCCAACACCTTCCCATTCACTCCCATTATACACAATCCCAATGGACCCAAACCCCTTCCCATTCACTCCCATTGTACACAATCCCAATGGACCCAAACCCCTTCCCATTCACTCCCATTGTACACAGTCCCAATGGACCCAAACCCCTTCCCATTCACTCCCATTGTACACAGTCCCAATGGACCCAAACCCCTTCCCATTCACTCCCACTGTACACAATCCTAATGAATCAAACGCCTTCCTGTTCACTCCCACTGTATACAGTCCCAATGGACCCAAACCCCTACCCATTCACTCCCACAGTACACAATCCCAGTGGATCAAACCTCTCCCCGTTCACTCCCACAGTACACAATCCCAATGAACCCAAATCCCTTCCCGTTCACTCCCACAGTACACAATCCCAATGAACCCAAATCCCTTCCCGTTCACTCCCACTGTACACAATCCCAATGAACCCAAACTCCTTCCCATTCATTTCCATTGGAATAATTCTTTATCCAAACACATTTGTTACAATACACGGTCCAGATCCAACCACAAAATGTGGTCTCAATTATTCATTCATGTGACACTCAGTATTCCAACCCATTGCCAAGCCCCATCGTGAGATAGCCAAACTTAAAAGTCTGATCTATTACAGACTAGAGTGGCAACTGGGTTGATACACGAGTGCACAGTGTTAATTTTCAGTGGTGCCACACACTGGTGCGGGTCTGGGTCTGGTCAGGGATATTGGTGATACTGCACCCGGCATATCCCAACCGGAGAACCCGTGAGAGGTCGGTCACACACTCACACACACTCACACACACTCACAAAGACAGAACAGAGTTTTAGGCTTTGCAAGGATCCCTGGAACATCGGAGGTGGCCACAGTCGACCTCAGGTGTGCTGCATGTCAAAGTTGAGCAGCCATTCAACTCTCACTGTCTGAAAATGAACCCAAGGAGGGTGGGGGAGGAAGCAGGGAAGGGCACAAGAGCTACTTGTGGGGTAAAAGCACCCCCACACCCCACCGCCTTCCGAGTTCTGAACTAGTTCGAGATAGCTCAGGGTGGGTAACCACATGTGTGGGCGCCACTGGCCGTGAGTGGGTTAGGACCCCCTGTCGGTGTGTCTGTAGCTTAGGTTGTACAGGTTATGAGGTCAGATCAGTACGTGGCAAGCAATCATAGAATCTTGCAGCTCAGAAGGCCATTCAGCCCATCGTGCCTGTGCCAGCTCTTTTGAAAGAGCTATCCAGTTGGTGCGACTCCTCACCCACCCCACTCTTACCCTCGCAGTCCTCTCCCGTCTGTACAACAATCGGCAGCAGCACTGAGACCACTGCACCGCCGCCTGCAACTTTCCACTCATTCTGGTTGAGGGATCAACAACAACATCCTGCATTTGTATGGTGCCTTCAAGGCGCTAACATCCCAAAGGGCTTCACGGGAGCGCCAATCAGACAGAATCTCTGACAGCGAGGTAGGAAAGATATGAGGGACAGGGTGACCAGAAGCTCAGTCAGAGAGGTTAGTTTTAAGGAGTGTCTTAAAGGATGGGAGAGGGAGAGGGACGGGCGAGAGGGACGGGCGAGAGGGACGGGCGAGAGGGACAGGCGAGAGGGACAGGCGAGAGGGACAGGCGAGAGGGCAGCTTGTAAACAGTCACAAAGAGTGAAGGAGAGGGGGACAAAAAGAAAGAGTTGCCATTTGAGCGGCTGAGTTTGTACTTTTTAAAGACAAACTGACGAATTAACTGAAGGCTGCAGAAAGAGAGCAGGGCAGTGGCAACCCGGTTCGGGTGTGTTACGTGATATTTGAACAGCCCCAGCTACCCAAGCTGATACACACCCCACCCCTGCCCCATCATCAAGGCACCTCGGCTACGATGCACCCTGCAGTCAAATAGCCCACAGGGGCTCACCCATTTTGGAGGTGACGGTGGGTGTCATAGCCCAGCAGATCTTCAGGAGACGAGGAGAACGGTGATGTGGTGGGTTTGGAAGGGGGGGGGAGGGTGCAAGGGAAGGGGAAAACAATGTGAGAATTAAGGGAAGCTGGTTACACGGGGTGGGGGGGTTTACAAATTTCAAGGCGCTAATACTGTCTGTCTGTCAAACCTTCAAAGGCTACAGACTGAAGTGCTCCTCCTGCATTCCAACAGCGCCCCCCCCCCCCAACCCCACTGCCCCTTCTCTGGGCGTCTGGAAGGGCTTCCACCGCCCTTTCAGGCAGCGCCTTCCAGATCACAACCACTCGCTGTGTCAAAAAAAAATTCTCCTCATCTCCCCCTCTGGTTCTTTCCCCGATTCTCTTCAATCTGTGTCCCCCTCTGTTACCGACCCTCCTGCCCAGTGGAAACAGTTTCTCCTCATTTACTCTGTCCAAAACCCCTTCCTGATTCCGAACGCCTCGATTCAATCTCCCCCTTAACCTTCCCCGCTCTGAGGAGAACATCTAACGTCACTGGGCACCCCCAACTTTCTTACCCAAATTCCAGTCACGCATCAATGCCATCTCACCTTAACCATCCCAATGACTCTGCAGCTGACTAAACGATACGCTCCTGACTGTAGACCCAGGCCTGAACGGAGAAAACTGCGGCTGGATAGACGTTGGTGCATTCGGAGGCGTGTGGTATGGAAAAGGGGTTTGGTGAGGGTGGGGGAGGGTGTTGCAGCGTCTGTGTTAAAAATCATGGGTTCAAGCCGCCCCCCCCCCACTCCAGAGGCTCGAATGCAAAGCCTAGGTTGACACTCCCAGTGTCAGTACTGAGGGTGTGCTGCTCTGCCTGGGGTGCTGTCTTTCAGGCTGGACACAAAAGATCCTGGGGGGAGGGGTGGGGGGGGGGCGGAAGTTCCTCCCCGTTCCTTGGAGCCAACATTTACCCTTTAAATCACTTTAAAGGCTTAACATATGAGGAATGTTTGAGGACTCTGGGTCTATACTCGATGGAGTTTAGAAGGATGAGGGGGGATCTGATTGAAACTTACAGAATACTGAAAGGCCTGGATAGAGTGGACGTGGGGAAGATGTTTCCATTAGTAGGAGACACTAGGACCCGAGGACACAGCCTCAGAGTAAAGGGAAGACCTTTTAGAACAGAGATGAGGAGAAACTTCTTTAGCCAGAGAGTGGTGAATCTATGGAATTCATTGCCACAGAAGGCTGTGGAGGCCAGGTCATTGAGTGTATTTAAGACGGAGATAGATAGGTTCTTGATTGGTAAGGGGATCAAAGGTTACGGGGAGAAGGTGGGAGAATGGGGTTAAGTAACTTATCAGCTATGATTGAATGGCAGAGCAGACTCGATGGGCCGAATGGCCTAATTTCTGCTCCTATGTCTTATGGTCTTAAACGATCTGGGCCATTACCTGACTGCTGTCTGTGGGAGCTTGCTATGTGCAAACTGGGTGCCATGTTCGCTACCTCACAATAGTGGCTACACTTCAAAAGCTGCTTGGGGTTGTGATGTTTCAAAGGTCACAGTGGGATTAGGGATTGGGGTGGAATATGCAGTCACTTCCACCATGTCAGACGTACAACCCGGTGCCAAACTTCCTGCTGAAATGCAGAATTCTTAGCTCCCAAGTTCCTCCTGCCATCAACTCACCCCAGAAATGTTTAAAAGAA
>JANJGN010000036.1:7922617-7932617 GCA_026770705.1 Isurus oxyrinchus
AGAGTGAGTGCGCGTGTGAGAGAGAGAGAGAGTGAGTGCGCATGTGAGAGAGAGAGAGAGTGAGTGCGCGTGTGAGAGAGAGAGAGAGTGAGTGCGCGTGTGAGAGAGAGAGAGAGAGTGAGTGCGCGTGTGAGAGAGAGAGAGAGAGTGCGCGTGTGAGAGAGAGAGAGTGAGTGCGCGTGTGAGAGAGAGTGAGTGCGCGTGTGAGAGAGAGTGAGTGCGCGTGTGAGAGAGTGAGTGCGCTTGTGAGAGAGAGAGAGAGAGTGAGGTGCGCGTGTGAGAGAGAGAGAGAGTGCGCGTGTGAGAGAGAGAGAGTGAGTGCGCGTGTGAGAGAGAGAGAGAGAGAGAGTGAGTGCGCGTGTGAGAGAGAGAGAGAGTGCGCGTGTGAGAGAGAGAGAGAGAGTGCGCGTGTGAGAGAGAGAGAGAGAGTGAGGTGCGCGTGTGAGAGAGAGAGAGAGTGAGTGCGCGTGTGAGAGAGAGAGAGAGTGCGCGTGTGAGAGAGAGAGAGAGAGTGCGCGTGTGAGAGAGAGAGAGAGAGTGCGCGTGTGAGAGAGAGAGAGAGAGTGCGCGTGTGAGAGAGAGAGAGTGAGTGCGCGTGTGTGAGAGAGAGAGTGAGTGCGCGTGTGAGAGAGAGAGAGAGTGAGTGCGCGTGTGAGAGAGAGAGAGAGTGAGTGCGCGTGTGAGAGAGAGAGAGAGTGCGCGTGTGAGAGAGAGAGAGTGAGTGCGCGTGTGAGAGAGAGAGAGAGAGAGAGTGAGTGCGCGTGAGAGAGAGAGAGAGAGTGCGCGTGTGAGAGAGAGAGAGAGAGTGCGCGTGTGAGAGAGAGAGAGAGAGTGAGTGCGCGTGTGAGAGAGAGAGAGAGTGAGTGCGCGTGTGAGAGAGAGAGAGAGTGCGCGTGTGAGAGAGAGAGAGAGAGTGCGCGTGTGAGAGAGAGAGAGAGAGTGCGCGTGTGAGAGAGAGAGAGAGAGTGCGCGTGTGAGAGAGAGAGAGTGAGTGCGCGTGTGAGAGAGAGAGTGAGTGCGCGTGTGAGAGAGAGAGAGAGTGAGTGCGCGTGTGAGAGAGAGAGAGAGTGAGTGCGCGTGTGAGAGAGAGAGAGAGTGAGTGCGCGTGTGAGAGAGAGAGAGAGTGAGTGCGCGTGTGAGAGAGAGAGAGAGTGAGTGCGCGTGTGAGAGAGAGAGAGAGTGAGTGCGCGTGTGAGAGAGAGAGAGAGTGAGTGCGCGTGTGAGAGAGAGAGAGAGAGTGAGTGCGCGTGTGAGAGAGAGAGAGAGAGTGAGTGCGCGTGTGAGAGAGAGAGAGAGAGAGAGAGTGAGTGCGCGTGTGAGAGAGAGAGAGAGAGTGAGTGCGCGTGTGAGATAGAGAGAGAGAGTGAGTGCGCGTGTGAGAGAGAGAGAGAGAGTGAGTGCGCGTGTGAGAGAGAGAGAGAGAGAGTGAGTGCGCGTGTGAGAGAGAGAGAGAGAGTGAGTGCGCGTGTGAGAGAGAGAGAGAGAGAGAGTGAGTGCGCGTGTGAGAGAGAGAGAGAGTGCGCGTGTGAGAGAGAGAGAGTGAGTGCGCGTGTGAGAGAGAGAGAGAGAGAGAGAGAGTGCGCGTGTGAGAGAGAGAGAGTGAGTGCGCGTGTGAGAGAGAGAGAGAGAGAGAGTGAGTGCGCGTGTGAGAGAGAGAGAGAGAGAGAGTGAGTGCGCGTGTGAGAGAGAGAGAGAGAGTGCGCGTGTGAGAGAGAGAGTGAGTGCGCGTGTGAGAGAGAGAGAGAGTGAGTGCGCGTGTGAGAGAGAGAGAGAGTGAGTGCGCGTGTGAGAGAGAGAGAGAGTGAGTGCGCGTGTGAGAGAGAGAGAGAGTGAGTGCGCGTGTGAGAGAGAGAGAGAGAGTGAGTGCGCGTGTGAGAGAGAGAGAGAGTGAGTGCGCGTGTGAGAGAGAGAGAGAGTGAGTGCGCGTGTGAGAGAGAGAGAGAGTGAGTGCGCGTGTGAGAGAGAGAGAGAGTGAGTGCGCGTGTGAGAGAGAGAGAGAGAGTGAGTGCGCGTGTGAGAGAGAGAGAGAGAGAGAGAGAGTGAGTGCGCGTGTGAGAGAGAGAGAGAGAGTGAGTGCGCGTGTGAGATAGAGAGAGAGAGTGAGTGCGCGTGTGAGAGAGAGAGAGAGAGTGAGTGCGCGTGTGAGAGAGAGAGAGAGAGAGAGTGAGTGCGCGTGTGAGAGAGAGAGAGAGAGTGAGTGCGCGTGTGAGAGAGAGAGAGAGAGAGAGTGAGTGCGCGTGTGAGAGAGAGAGAGAGTGCGCGTGTGAGAGAGAGAGAGTGAGTGCGCGTGTGAGAGAGAGAGAGAGAGAGAGTGAGTGCGCGTGTGAGAGAGAGAGAGAGTGCGCGTGTGAGAGAGAGAGAGAGAGTGCGCGTGTGAGAGAGAGAGAGAGTGAGTGCGCGTGTGAGAGAGAGAGAGAGTGCGCGTGTGAGAGAGAGAGAGAGAGTGCGCGTGTGAGAGAGAGAGAGTGAGTGCGCGTGTGAGAGAGAGAGTGAGTGCGCGTGTGAGAGAGAGAGAGAGTGAGTGCGCGTGTGAGAGAGAGAGAGAGTGAGTGCGCGTGAGAGAGAGAGAGAGTGAGTGCGCGTGTGAGAGAGAGAGAGAGTGAGTGCGCGTGTGAGAGAGAGAGAGAGTGAGTGCGCGTGTGAGAGAGAGAGAGAGTGAGTGCGCGTGTGAGAGAGAGAGAGAGTGAGTGCGCGTGTGAGAGAGAGAGAGAGTGAGTGCGCGTGTGAGAGAGAGAGAGAGTGAGTGCGCGTGTGAGAGAGAGAGAGAGTGAGTGCGCGTGTGAGAGAGAGAGAGAGTGAGTGCGCGTGTGAGAGAGAGAGAGTGAGTGCGCGTGTGAGAGAGAGAGAGAGTGAGTGCGCGTGTGAGAGAGAGAGAGTGAGTGCGCGTGTGAGAGAGAGAGAGAGTGAGTGCGCGTGTGAGAGAGAGAGAGAGTGAGTGCGCGTGTGAGAGAGAGAGAGAGTGAGTGCGCGTGTGAGAGAGAGAGAGAGTGAGTGCGCGTGTGAGAGAGAGAGAGAGTGAGTGCGCGTGTGAGAGAGAGAGAGAGTGCGCGTGTGAGAGAGAGAGAGAGTGAGTGCGCGTGTGAGAGAGAGAGAGAGTGAGAGTGTGCGTGTGAGAGAGAGAGAGAGAGTGAGTGCGCGTGTGAGAGAGAGAGAGAGTGAGTGCGCGTGTGAGAGAGAGAGAGAGTGAGTGCGCGTGTGAGAGAGAGAGAGAGTGAGTGCGCGTGTGAGAGAGTGAGTGCGCTTGTGAGAGAGAGAGAGAGAGAGAGAGAGTGAGTGCGCGTGTGAGAGAGAGAGAGAGTGAGTGCGCGTGTGAGAGAGAGAGAGTGAGAGTGAGTGCGCGTGTGAGAGAGAGAGAGTGAGTGCGCGTGTGAGAGAGAGAGAGAGTGAGTGCGCGTGTGAGAGAGAGAGAGAGTGAGTGCGCGTGTGAGAGAGTGAGTGCGCGTGTGAGAGAGTGAGTGCGCGTGTGAGAGAGTGAGTGCGCGTGTGAGAGAGAGAGAGAGTGAGTGCGCGTGTGAGAGAGAGAGAGAGTGAGTGCGCGTGTGAGAGAGAGAGAGAGTGAGTGCGCGTGTGAGAGAGAGAGAGAGTGAGTGCGCGTGTGAGAGAGAGAGAGTGAGAGTGAGTGCGCGTGTGAGAGAGAGAGAGTGAGAGTGAGTGCGCGTGTGAGAGAGAGAGAGTGAGTGCGCGTGTGAGAGAGAGAGAGTGAGTGCGCGTGTGAGAGAGAGAGAGAGTGAGTGCGCGTGTGAGAGAGAGAGAGAGTGAGTGCGCGTGTGAGAGAGAGAGAGAGTGAGTGCGCGTGTGAGAGAGAGAGAGAGTGAGTGCGCGTGTGAGAGAGAGAGAGAGTGAGTGCGCGTGAGAGAGAGAGAGAGTGAGTGCGCGTGTGAGAGAGAGAGAGAGTGAGTGCGCGTGTGAGAGAGAGAGAGAGTGAGTGCGCGTGTGAGAGAGAGAGAGAGAGTGAGTGCGCGTGTGAGAGAGAGAGAGAGTGAGTGCGCGTGTGAGAGAGAGAGAGAGTGAGTGCGCGTGTGAGAGAGAGAGAGAGTGAGTGCGCGTGTGAGAGAGAGAGAGAGTGCGCGTGTGAGAGAGAGAGAGAGTGAGTGCGCGTGTGAGAGAGAGAGAGAGTGAGTGCGCGTGTGAGAGAGAGAGAGAGTGCGCGTGTGAGAGAGAGAGAGAGTGAGTGCGCGTGTGAGAGAGAGAGAGAGTGAGTGCGCGTGTGAGAGAGAGAGTGAGTGCGCGTGTGAGAGAGAGAGAGTGAGAGTGCGCGTGTGAGAGAGAGAGAGAGAGTGAGTGCGCGTGTGAGAGAGTGAGTGCGCTTGTGAGAGAGAGAGAGAGAGAGAGAGAGTGAGTGCGCGTGTGAGAGAGAGAGAGTGAGAGTGAGTGCGCGTGTGAGAGAGAGAGAGTGAGTGCGCGTGTGAGAGAGAGAGAGAGTGAGTGCGCGTGTGAGAGAGAGAGAGAGTGAGTGCGCGTGTGAGAGAGAGAGAGTGAGTGCGCGTGTGAGAGAGTGAGTGCGCGTGTGAGAGAGAGAGAGAGTGAGTGCGCGTGTGAGAGAGAGAGAGAGTGAGCGCGCGTGTGAGAGAGAGAGAGTGAGAGTGAGTGCGCGTGTGAGAGAGAGAGAGTGAGAGTGAGTGCGCGTGTGAGAGAGAGAGAGTGAGAGTGAGTGCGCGTGTGAGAGAGAGAGAGAGTGAGTGCGCGTGTGAGAGAGAGAGAGAGTGAGTGCGCGTGTGAGAGAGAGAGAGAGTGAGTGCGCGTGTGAGAGAGAGAGAGAGTGAGTGCGCGTGTGAGAGAGAGAGAGAGTGAGTGCGCGTGTGAGAGAGAGAGAGAGTGAGTGCGCGTGTGAGAGAGAGAGAGAGAGTGAGTGCGCGTGTGAGAGAGAGAGAGAGAGAGTGAGTGCGCGTGTGAGATAGAGAGAGAGAGTGAGTGCGCGTGTGAGAGAGAGAGAGAGAGAGAGAGTGCGCGTGTGAGAGAGAGAGAGAGAGAGAGAGTGAGTGCGCGTGTGAGAGAGAGAGAGAGAGAGTGAGTGCGCATGTGAGATAGAGAGAGAGAGTGAGTGCGCGTGTGAGAGAGAGAGAGAGAGTGAGTGCGCGTGTGAGAGAGAGAGAGAGAGAGTGAGTGCGCGTGTGAGAGAGAGAGAGAGTGCGCGTGTGAGAGAGAGAGAGTGAGTGCGCGTGTGAGAGAGAGAGAGAGAGAGTGAGTGCGCGTGTGAGAGAGAGAGAGAGTGCGCGTGTGAGAGAGAGAGAGTGAGTGCGCGTGTGAGAGAGAGAGAGTGAGTGCGCGTGTGAGAGAGAGAGAGAGAGAGTGAGTGCGCATGTGAGAGAGAGTGAGTGCGCGTGTGAGAGAGTGAGTGCGCGTGTGAGAGAGTGAGTGCGCGTGTGAGAGAGTGAGTGCGCGTGTGAGAGAGTGAGTGCGCGTGTGAGAGAGTGAGTGCGCGTGTGAGAGAGTGAGTGCGCGTGTGAGAGAGTGAGTGCGCGTGTGAGAGAGTGAGTGCGCGTGTGAGAGAGTGAGTGCGCGTGTGAGAGAGTGAGTGCGCGTGTGAGAGAGTGAGTGCGCGTGTGAGAGAGTGAGTGCGCGTGTGAGAGAGTGAGTGCGCGTGTGAGAGTGAGTGCGCGTGTGAGAGAGTGAGTGCGCGTGTGAGAGTGAGTGCGCGTGTGAGAGAGTGAGTGCGCGTGTGAGTGAGTGCGCGTGTGAGAGAGAGAGTGCGCGTGTGAGAGAGAGAGTGCGCGTGTGAGAGAGAGAGTGCGCGTGTGAGAGAGAGAGAGAGAGAGTGAGTGCGCGTGTGAGAGAGAGAGAGAGAGAGAGTGAGTGCGCGTGTGAGAGAGAGAGAGAGAGAGAGTGCGCGTGTGAGAGAGAGAGAGAGAGAGTGAGTGCGCGTGTGAGAGAGAGAGAGTGAGTGCGCGTGAGAGAGAGTGAGTGCGCGTGAGAGAGAGAGAGAGAGTGAGTGCGCGTGTGAGAGAGAGAGAGAGAGTGAGTGCGCGTGTGAGAGAGAGAGAGAGAGAGAGTGAGTGCGCGTGTGAGAGAGAGAGAGAGAGAGAGTGAGTGCGCGTGTGAGAGAGAGAGAGAGTGAGTGCGCGTGTGAGAGAGAGAGAGAGAGAGTGAGTGCGCGTGTGAGAGAGAGAGAGAGAGAGTGAGTGCGCGTGTGAGAGAGAGAGAGAGTGAGTGCGCGTGTGAGAGAGAGAGAGAGTGAGTGCGCGTGTGAGAGAGAGAGAGAGTGCGCGTGTGAGAGAGAGAGAGAGTGAGTGCGCGTGTGAGAGAGAGAGAGAGTGAGTGCGCGTGTGAGAGAGAGAGAGAGTGCGCGTGTGAGAGAGAGAGAGAGTGAGTGCGCGTGTGAGAGAGAGAGAGAGTGAGTGCGCGTGTGAGAGAGAGAGTGAGTGCGCGTGTGAGAGAGAGAGAGTGAGAGTGCGCGTGTGAGAGAGAGAGAGAGAGTGAGTGCGCGTGTGAGAGAGAGAGAGAGTGAGTGCGCGTGTGAGAGAGAGAGAGAGTGAGTGCGCGTGTGAGAGAGAGAGAGAGAGTGAGTGCGCGTGTGAGAGAGTGAGTGCGCTTGTGAGAGAGAGAGAGAGAGAGAGAGAGTGAGTGCGCGTGTGAGAGAGAGAGAGTGAGAGTGAGTGCGCGTGTGAGAGAGAGAGAGTGAGTGCGCGTGTGAGAGAGAGAGAGAGTGAGTGCGCGTGTGAGAGAGAGAGAGAGTGAGTGCGCGTGTGAGAGAGAGAGAGTGAGTGCGCGTGTGAGAGAGTGAGTGCGCGTGTGAGAGAGAGAGAGAGTGAGTGCGCGTGTGAGAGAGAGAGAGAGTGAGCGCGCGTGTGAGAGAGAGAGAGTGAGAGTGAGCGCGCGTGTGAGAGAGAGAGAGTGAGAGTGAGTGCGCGTGTGAGAGAGAGAGAGTGAGAGTGAGTGCGCGTGTGAGAGAGAGAGAGAGTGAGTGCGCGTGTGAGAGAGAGAGAGAGTGAGTGCGCGTGTGAGAGAGAGAGAGAGTGAGTGCGCGTGTGAGAGAGAGAGAGAGTGAGTGCGCGTGTGAGAGAGAGAGAGAGTGAGTGCGCGTGTGAGAGAGAGAGAGAGAGTGAGTGCGCGTGTGAGAGAGAGAGAGAGAGTGAGTGCGCGTGTGAGATAGAGAGAGAGAGTGAGTGCGCGTGTGAGAGAGAGAGAGAGAGAGAGTGCGCGTGTGAGAGAGAGAGAGAGAGAGAGAGTGAGTGCGCGTGTGAGAGAGAGAGAGAGAGAGTGAGTGCGCATGTGAGATAGAGAGAGAGAGTGAGTGCGCGTGTGAGAGAGAGAGAGAGAGTGAGTGCGCGTGTGAGAGAGAGAGAGAGAGAGTGAGTGCGCGTGTGAGAGAGAGAGAGAGTGCGCGTGTGAGAGAGAGAGAGAGAGTGAGTGCGCGTGTGAGAGAGAGAGAGAGAGAGTGAGTGCGCGTGTGAGAGAGAGAGAGAGTGCGCGTGTGAGAGAGAGAGAGTGAGTGCGCGTGTGAGAGAGAGAGAGAGAGAGTGAGTGCGCGTGTGAGAGAGAGAGAGAGTGCGCGTGTGAGAGAGAGAGAGTGAGTGCGCGTGTGAGAGAGAGAGAGTGAGTGCGCGTGTGAGAGAGAGAGAGAGAGAGTGAGTGCGCATGTGAGAGAGAGTGAGTGCGCGTGTGAGAGAGTGAGTGCGCGTGTGAGAGAGTGAGTGCGCGTGTGAGAGAGTGAGTGCGCGTGTGAGAGAGTGAGTGCGCGTGTGAGAGAGTGAGTGCGCGTGTGAGAGAGTGAGTGCGCGTGTGAGAGAGTGAGTGCGCGTGTGAGAGAGTGAGTGCGCGTGTGAGAGAGTGAGTGCGCGTGTGAGAGAGTGAGTGCGCGTGTGAGAGAGTGAGTGCGCGTGTGAGAGAGTGAGTGCGCGTGTGAGAGAGTGAGTGCGCGTGTGAGAGAGTGAGTGCGCGTGTGAGAGTGAGTGCGCGTGTGAGAGAGTGAGTGCGCGTGTGAGAGTGAGTGCGCGTGTGAGAGAGTGAGTGCGCGTGTGAGTGAGTGCGCGTGTGAGAGAGAGAGTGCGCGTGTGAGAGAGAGAGTGCGCGTGTGAGAGAGAGAGTGCGCGTGTGAGAGAGAGAGAGAGAGAGTGAGTGCGCGTGTGAGAGAGAGAGAGAGAGAGAGTGAGTGCGCGTGTGAGAGAGAGAGAGAGAGTGCGCGTGTGAGAGAGAGAGAGAGAGAGTGAGTGCGCGTGTGAGAGAGAGAGAGTGAGTGCGCGTGAGAGAGAGTGAGTGCGCGTGAGAGAGAGAGAGAGAGTGAGTGCGCGTGTGAGAGAGAGAGAGAGAGTGAGTGCGCGTGTGAGAGAGAGAGAGAGAGAGAGTGAGTGCGCGTGTGAGAGAGAGAGAGAGAGAGAGTGAGTGCGCGTGTGAGAGAGAGAGAGAGTGAGTGCGCGTGTGAGAGAGAGAGAGAGAGAGTGAGTGCGCGTGTGAGAGAGAGAGAGAGAGAGTGAGTGCGCGTGTGAGAGAGAGACAGAGAGAGTGAGTGCGCGTGTGAGAGAGAGACAGAGAGAGTGAGTGCGCGTGTGAGAGAGAGAGAGTGAGTGCGCGTGTGAGAGAGAGAGTGTGAGTGCGCGTGTGAGAGAGAGAGAGAGAGTGAGTGCGCGTGTGAGAGAGAGAGAGTGAGTGCGCGTGTGAGAGAGAGAGTGAGTGCGCGTGTGAGAGAGAGAGAGAGAGTGAGTGCGCGTGTGAGAGAGAGAGAGAGAGAGTGAGTGCGCGTGTGAGAGAGAGAGAGAGAGTGAGTGCGCGTGTGAGAGAGAGAGAGAGAGTGAGTGCGCGTGTGAGAGAGAGAGAGAGTGAGTGCGCGTGTGAGAGAGAGAGAGAGAGAGTGAGTGCGCGTGTGAGAGAGAGAGAGAGAGAGAGTGAGTGCGCGTGTGAGAGAGAGAGAGTGAGTGAGTGCGCTGTGAGAGAGAGAGAGTGAGTGAGTGCGCGTGTGAGAGAGAGAGAGAGAGTGAGTGCGCGTGTGAGAGAGAGAGAGAGTGAGTGCGCGTGTGAGAGAGAGAGAGTGAGTGCGCGTGTGAGAGAGAGAGAGAGTGAGTGCGCGTGTGAGAGAGAGAGAGTGAGTGCGCGTGTGAGAGAGAGAGAGTGAGTGCGCGTGTGAGAGAGAGAGAGAGTGAGTGCGCGTGTGAGAGAGAGAGAGAGAGTGAGTGCGCGTGTGAGAGAGAGAGAGAGAGAGTGAGTGCGCGTGTGAGAGAGAGAGAGAGAGAGTGAGTGCGCGTGTGAGAGAGAGAGAGAGAGTGAGTGCGCGTGTGAGAGAGAGAGAGAGAGTGAGTGCGCGTGTGAGAGAGAGAGAGTGAGTGCGCGTGTGAGAGAGAGAGAGTGAGTGCGCGTGTGAGAGAGAGAGAGTGAGTGCGCGTGTGAGAGAGAGTGAGTGCGCGTGTGAGAGAGAGAGAGTGAGTGCGCGTGTGAGAGAGAGAGAGTGAGTGCGCGTGTGAGAGAGAGAGAGAGTGAGTGCGCGTGTGAGAGAGAGAGAGTGAGTGCGCGTGTGAGAGAGAGAGAGTGAGTGCGCGTGTGAGAGAGAGAGAGTGAGTGCGCGTGTGAGAGAGAGAGAGTGAGTGCGCGTGTGAGAGAGAGAGAGTGAGTGCGCGTGTGAGAGAGAGAGAGTGAGTGCGCGTGTGAGAGAGAGAGAGAGTGAGTGCGCGTGTGAGAGAGAGAGAGAGTGAGTGCGCGTGTGAGAGAGAGAGAGAGAGAGTGAGTGCACGTGAGAGAGAGAGAGAGTGTGTGAGAGTGGGTGTGTGAAAGTGAGTGTGAGAGAGAGCATGTGTGTGCGTGAGCCTGTGTGTGCGTGAGCGTGAGTGTGCGTGAGCGTGAGTGTGCGTGAGCGTGAGTGTGCGTGAGCGTGAGTGTGCGTGAGCGTGTGTGTGCGTGAGCGTGTGTGTGCGTGCGTGTGTTTGTGTGTGTGTGTTTGTGTGTGTGTGTTTGTGAGAGTGTGTTTGTGAGAGTGTGTTTGGTTGTGAGTGAGAGAGTGTGGTGTGTTTGTATGTGTGAGAATGTGTGAGTGAGTCTGTGTGTTTGTGAGTGTGTTTTTGTGAGAGAGTTTGAG
>JANJGN010000036.1:7937617-7939473 GCA_026770705.1 Isurus oxyrinchus
TGTGTGTTTGTATATGAGTGTGAGTCTGCATGTGTGTGTCTGCGTGTGTGAGAGTGAGTGTGAGTCTGCGTATGTGTGTGTGTGTGAATTTGAGTCTGTGTGTGTGTGTGTGGGAGAGTGTGTGAGTGTGAGTCTGTGTGTGTGTGTGAATGTGAGTCTGTGTGTGTGTGTGGGAGAGTGTGAGTGTGAGTCTGTGTGTGTGTGTGAGTGTGAGTCTGTGTGTGTGAGAGTGTGTAAATGTGAGTCTGTGTGTGTGTGGGAGAGTGTGTAAATGTGAGTCTGTGTGTGTGTGGGAGAGTGTGTAAATGTGAGTCTGTGTGTGTGTGGGAGAGTGTGTAAATGTGAGTCTGTGTGTGTGTGGGAGAGTGTGTAAATGTGAGTCTGTGTGTGTGTGGGAGAGTGTGTAAATGTGAGTCTGTGTGTGTGTGGGAGAGTGTGTAAATGTGAGTCTGTGTGTGTGTGGGAGAGTGTGTAAATGTGAGTCTGTGTGTGTGGGAGAGTGTGTGTGAGTCTGTGTGTGTGTGTGTGTGAGAGTGAGTGTGTGTGAGAGCGTGTGTGAGTGTGAGTGTGTGTGTGTGTGTGAGAGTGTGAATGTGTGTGTATGTGTGTGTGTATATGTGAGTTTGAGTGTGAGTCTGTGTGTGTGTGTGTGTGAGAGAGAGTGTGAGAGTGTGAGTATTTACTTTCAAATACCCCCTTCTCATTTCCGAAATGTTTTTTTTTTGGTGGGGGGTAGAAGTGGATAAAAGGATCACAGAGAATGAGGTATGTAAAAGTCAGAATCTAGTTCCAAACTCACATCCCCTCTCTCTCTGTCTCACACACACACACACACAAAACACAAGTCTGTCCTCCCTCCCACTTCTCATCTTTGTTTTACAAAGAAACTTCAGCGAGCGAAATCTCCAAATGCTCCAACCCTTTCCCACTCCTGTTGAGAAACTCGCTCAAAACTTTTCTCAGACACACACACAAACACACACACAAGTGTGACTATTTTCTAAAAGCCTCCCTTTGTTATGTTTCTAGCTTCTCTGGCCCCGCCAGATCTTCTCACATGCACCGAAATGGTTAATTCCTCTTTCTTTTTCAAAGAGAAAGGTATCTATCTATATCTATCTATATATATATTTTTGCCGTCGAGTCACAGGATTTTTTTTTTTGCAGCCAAACTGTTAAAAGAGAGGGAGAGAGAGAGAGAGAAAGCCCTTTTCAGAATGACCTGAGTGAGGCAGGAAGCGAGGGAGAGAGAGAGAGAGAGAGAAAGAGAGAGAGAGATGTAACGAAAACATAAAGTTATTGCGGAGTAACTTTTTTCCTCTCTCTCTCTCTCTCTCTCTTTTCTGCACAAGGTTTCCTGACTCTCGCTTGAATGCGAGTTAGGGCTGAGAATAATTATATATTTTTTTTTAAATTAAAAGCTGTTGAGAACAAAAATAAAGACACTCTGGCCAGACAGTGCACACAAAGACTCATCAACACACACACACACACAAAAAGCCTATAGGGGGGGGAAAAAAATCTCTTTAATACTTACAGTCTTGCCATTGTAGAAATACATCAAGGGGTTATTGCCTACCCCAGGAACTGGATACGCACAGTACATGATTGCTGGGGGAGTTCTGGTGAAGATTCAGATGCAGGTGAAGCCTCCAGGTTTTTATTAATCCCCTCAGATTAAAAGTAGAGGCCGGGAGAGAGATTAAGAGAGAGAGAGAGAGAGAAGAGAGAGAGAGAGAGACTCGTCTTGTTTTCAACCTATAATTACAGGGACTACAAAGTCCCTCGGACCACATATGGGCCCTTAACAACCACATGCAGATGAGGCTCCAGCCATTCCACTCTCAGTTAAAGGG
>JANJGN010000036.1:7939573-8112172 GCA_026770705.1 Isurus oxyrinchus
CTGTCACCACCCCCCTCCCGCCCCTCACCCACCAGCCCCTCTCTGCCCCACCCCCACCCCACCCCTGCTCCGACTCCTGCTTCCTTTCAGAAGTGAGAGGTGGGGCTGGGGGTGGGGGTAGGGGGTGGGGGGTGGTCAAGGCCGCATTATGGTCGGGGCGGGGGGGGGAAGGTGGGGGTTTACCCCGCCCGATTGGGCACAGAGGGTCAGCCGAACCAACAGCACCACCGAGCGAGCGGCCGCACATGGGGAGCCACTGGGGTCGCCCTCTGAGACAAGGGGGCAGGAGGGAGAAGGACGGGTCTGGGTGGAGAGGGGTGACCCGCGTCCAGCCGGCAACCAGGACGGTTCAAGCTGCCGGCTGGCCGGTGGCGGGTGAGGTTGAGTTTCCCGGGGTTCGGTGGGGGGGGAGAGGGAAGGAGTGGGGGTGGGGGGGGAGGAGCACGTCCAGTCCCTGCGTGTGTAAGTTGGGGGGTGGGGGGGGTGGCTCGGTCCCGGTGTCGGTCAGCGGTCAGCTCCGGCTCAAGGCGCCAGCTTCTCGTCCCTCTCTTCACGGGGGCCCCCACTCCCGCTGAGTCTTTTCCAGTACTTTCCGTTCATGACCGCCCCCCCCCACCCTCACCGTTCGATTGGCTAACCAGAGGGACGGGCTGGGGTACCTGGGGGTGGGTCAGTGGGAGTGGGGAGTGGGGGGCTGGGTCAGTGGGAGTGGGGAGTGGGGGGCTAGGGTACTTGGGGGTGGGTCGGTGGGGGGGTGGGGAGTGGGGGGGGCTGGGGTACCTGGGGGTGGGTCGGTGGGGGGGTGGTGAGTGGGGGGGCTGGGGTACCTGGGGGTGGGTCGGTGGTGGGTGGAGAGTGGGGGCTGGGGTATCTGAGGGTGGGTCGGGTGGTGGGTGGGGAGTGGGGGGCTGGGGTACCTGGGGGTGGGTCAGTGGGAGTGGGGAGTGGGGGGCTGGGGTACCTGGGGGTGGGTCAGTGGGAGTGGGGAGTGGAGGGCTGGGGTACCTGGGGGTGGGTCAGTGGGAGTGGGGAGTGGAGGGCTGGGGTACCTGGGGGTGGGTCGGTGGGGGGGTGGGGAGTGGGGGGCTGGGGTAACCTGGTGGTGGGTCGGTGGTGGGTGGGAGTGGGGGGCTGGGGTAGCTGGTGGTGGGTCGGCGGTGGGTGGGGAGTGGGGGGCTGGGGTACCTGGGGGTGGGTCGGTGGTGGGTGGGGAGTGTGGGGCTGGGGTACCTGGGGGTGGGTCGGTGGTGGGTGGGGAGTGAGGGGCTGGGGTACCTGGGGGTGGGTCAGTGGGAGTGGGGAGTGGGGGGCTGGGGGTACCTGGGGGTGGGTCTGGGAGTGGGGAGTGGGGGGCTGGGGTACCTGGGGGTGGGTCGGTGGGGGGTGGGGAGTGGGGGGCTGGGGTACCTGGGGGTGGGTCGGTGGTGGGTGGGGAGTGGGGGGCTGGGGTACCTGGTGGTGGGTCGGTGGGAGTGGGGAGTGGGGGGCTGGGGTACCTGGGGGTGGGTCGGTGGGGGGGTGGTGAGTGGGGGGCTGGGGTACCTGGGGGTGGGTCAGTGGGAGTGGGGAGTGGGGGGCTGGGGTACCTGGTGGTGGGTCGGTGGTGGGTGGGGGAGTGGGGGGCTGGGTACCGGGGGTGGGTCGGTGGGAGTGGGGAGTGGGGGGCTGGGGTACCGGGGGTGGGTCGGTGGGAGTGGGGAGTGGGGGGCTGGGGTACCTGGGGGTGTGTCAGTGGGAGTGGGGAGTGGGGGGCTGGGGTACCTGGGGGTGGGTCGGTGGTGGGTGGGGAGTGGGGGGCTGGGGTACCTGGGGGTGGGTCAGTGGGAGTGGGGAGTGGGGGGCTGGGGTACCTGGGGGTGTGTCAGTGGGCGTGGGGAGTGGGGGGCTGGGGTACCTGGGGGTGGGTCGGTGGTGGGTGGGGAGTGGGGGGCTGGGGTACCTGGGGGTGGGTCGGTGGTGGGTGGGGAGTGGGGGGCTGGGGTACCTGGGGGTGGGTCAGTGGTGGGTCGGGAGTGGGGGGCTGGGGTACCTGGGGGTGGAATCAGGACAGCAACACTTTGGTTGAAGACAAGAGGCATGTGAAAAGGCCTGGACGTCAGCGGTTACATTAGGGTGAAGGACACGGTGTTGGGGTCGGGATGGATCTCGGGCTGTTCACCCTCCCTGTCATCACGGGGCAGCAGTGAAAGTTACAGCCCCTTCTCTCCCTCCCTCTCTCGGGCAAAGCCCCACCTTTCAGAGGGCAGCTGGGGGAGGGGGTTGGGGGTGCAGGGCGTGGTGGTGGGGGGGGCGGTGCGCAGGGAGAGAGAAAGGGGGGGAAGGGAGGGGTGGGGGGGGTTGGGGGAGGGGAGAGGGGGCTGTAGCGGGGAGGGGGTAGAAAGCGCCGTTAGGTGACCCAGGTGTCCATGCGCATCCGCTTGACGGAGGGATTCTCCACCTCCTCCCCTGCCACCCTCATGGGTCCGATGGGCACAATGTAATCCCGCGTCTCGTCTCGCTCACTCCCCTCGAAGGAGCTGCTGTTGCTGCTCAGGCTGTCCACCGGCGACCTGCCCGTGTCCTGGGGGTGCGTCTGCTGCAGGAGGCCCGAGGGGGTGGTGCGGTCACGGGTCGGGGAGACTGGCTCCGACTTCACATGCACATCCTGGCTGCCCACCGTCAGCGTGGAGACCTGAGGTAACTGGTTCCCGGGGCCAAGGCTGTCAGGAAGCAAAGAAAGGGTTAGGTCCACACGGTGCCTGTCACAATCTCCCTCTGCACTGTCCCCATCAAACACTCCCAGGACAGGTACAGCACGGGGTTAGATACAGAGTAAAGCTCCCTCTACACTGTCCCCATCAAACACTCCCAGGACAGGTACAGCACGGGGTTAGATACAGAGTAAAGCTCCCTCTGCACTGTCCCCATCAAACACTCCCAGGACCGGTACAGCACGGGGTTAGATACAGAGTAAAGCTCCCTCTACACTGTCCCCATCAAACACTCCCAGGACAGGTACAGCACGGGGTTAGATACAGAGTAAAGCTCCCTCTACACTGTCCCCATCAAACACTCCCAGGACAGGTACAGCACGGGGTTAGATACAGAGTAAAGCTCCCTCTACACTGTCCCCATCAAACACTCCCAGGACAGGTACAGCACGGGGTTAGATACAGAGTAAAGCTCCCTCTACACTGTCCCTATCAAATACTCCCAGGGCAGGTACAGCACGGGGTTAGATACAGAGTAAAGCTCCCTCTACACTGTCCCCATCAAACACTCCCAGGACAGGTACAGCACGGGGTTAGATACAGAGTAAAGCTCCCTCTACACTGTCCCCATCAAACACTCCCAGGACCGGTACAGCACGGGGTTAGATACAGAGTAAAGCTCCCTCTACACTGTCCCCATCAAACACTCCCAGGACAGGTACAGCACGAGGTTAGATACAGAGTAAAGCTCCCTCTACACTGTCCCCATCAAACACTCCCAGGACAGGTACAGCACGGGGTTAGATACAGAGTAAAGCTCCCTCTACACTGTCCCCATCAAACACTCCCAGGACAGGTACAGCACGGGGTTAGATACAGGGTAAAGCTCCCTCTACACTGTCCCCATCAAACAGTCCCAGGACAGGTACAGCACGGGGTTAGATACAGAGTAAAACTCCCTCTACACTGTCCCCATCAAACACTCCCAGGACAGGTACAGTATGGGGTTAGATACAGAGTAAAGCTCCCTCTACACTGTCCCCGTCAAACACTCCCAGGACAGGTACAGCACGGGGTTAGATACAGAGTAAAACTCCCTCTACACTGTCCCCGTTAAACACTCCCAGGACAGGTACAGCACGGGGTTAGATACAGAGTAAATCTCCCTCTACACTGTCCCCATCAAAGACTCCCAGGACAGGTTCAGCACGGGGTTAGATACAGAGTAAATCTCCCTCTACACTGTCCCCATCAAACACTCCCAGGACAGGTACAGTATGGGGTTAGATACAGAGTAAAGCTCCCTCTACACTGTCCCCGTCAAACACTCCCAGGACAGGTACAGCACGGGGTTAGATACAGAGTAAAACTCCCTCTACACTGTCCCCGTTAAACACTCCCAGGACAGGTACAGCACGGGGTTAGATACAGAGTAAATCTCCCTCTACACTGTCCCCATCAAAGACTCCCAGGACAGGTTCAGCACGGGGTTAGATACAGAGTAAAGCTCCCTCTACACCGTCCCCATCAAACACTCCCAGGACAGGTACAGCACGGGGTTAGATACAGAGTAAAGCTCCCTTTACACTGTCCCCGTCAAACACTCCCAGGACAGGTACAGCACGGGGTTAGATACAGAGTAAAGCTCCCTCTACACTGTCCCCGTCAAACACTCCCAGGACAGGTACAGCACGGCGTTAGATACAGAGTAAAGCTCCCTCTACACTGTCCCCGTCAAACACTCCCAGGACAGGTACAGCACGGGGTTAGATACAGAGTAAAGCTCCCTCTACACTGTCCCCATCAAACACTCCCAGGACAGGTACAGCACGGCGTTAGATACAGAGTAAAGCTCCCTCTACACTGTCCCCATCAAACACTCCCAGGACAGGTACAGCACGGCGTTAGATACAGAGTAAAGCTCCCTCTACACTGTCCCCATTAAGCAGCACTGTGGCCAGTTCCCTATTGGTGTCAGTGTGCCCAGTGATGCCAGTCTCTTCCCCAACCCCCGCCTCCACTCAGCACCAACACCCCCAGTCTGCGTGAATCCTGTACTCACAAGAGGTTGCTAAGTGTCGCTGGTGCCAACTGCTGCCAAGTCGTTACGTTGCCTAGCGACAGCCCTCCAGGTGAATTAAACGATTGCAGAGCAGATAGATCGGCACTGGTGAGCTGATAGTCTGAAAGAGGAACCCACAGCGAACGGAGTGAACACATTTTTAAAGCAGCTGCTGCTGCCAGGGGCATCGTGACAAGTTACAGGTGCATCCATGGCAACCGTTGCTTCTTCTGAGAATGCCCAGGCGGCAACAGCCAGCAACTGCATTTGTATAGCACCCTTCACGCAGCAAAAAGCCTCACAGGAGCGAAAATCAGACAAAAATTTGACCCCAAGCCCCAGAGGGAGGTATTAGCACAGGTGACCAGGGGCTCAGTCACATGGTCATCGCATCACTAAGGTCAGAGGTCCAGAGAATGGCCTTTATACCTCAAGGACCAGAACACAAGGGGAGGTAGAAGTCATACTCCGGCTGCAGAAACTCCTGGTTAAGAGTTTCCGCACCCTGAGTTACTGTGAACACTTTCGACAAGATACACGGGGCTCGGAGAGAGTGTCGTTTTACCGGAATGATACCCAAACTCACCGGGAGAGATGACACACAAGCTGGGGTTAAATTCCCCGCAATTTGAAAGGTTATTCTTTCAAGGGATGTGGGTGTCGCCGGGCAAGGCCCAGCATTTTGTTGCCCATCCCTAATTGCCCCCTTGAACTGAGTGGCCTCGCTCGGCCATTTCAGAGGGGCAGTTAAGACTCAACCACATGGCTGTGGGTCTGGAGTCACATTTCGGACCAGACCGGGTGAGGGCAGCAGATTTCCCTTCCCTAAAGGGGCATTAGTGAACCAGATGGGGTTTTTACGACAATCCATGATGGTTGCCATGATTCCCATCACTGAGACTCGCTTTTCAATTCCAGATTTTATTAATTGAATTTAAATTCCACCGGTTGCCATGGTGGGATTTGAACCCACGTCCCCCAGAGCATTAGCCTGGGCCTCTGGGTTACTAGCCCAGTGACATTACCCACTATACCACCATCTCCCACATAAAGATATCAGGAGAACCCGTTAGGGTAGATCGAGAGGAACTATCCCTGCTGGTTTTGCGGGGGGTGGGGTCGAGGAACAGGGGCAGAGACTAAACTTGGGAACCAGACCTTTCAGGAATGAAGTTAGGAAACATTCCGACACACAAAGGTCAGTAGAGATTTGACATCCCCTTCCGTCAGTAGCAATCGATGCACCGACCATCGTTCATTTTAAATCTGAGCTTGATATATTTTTGCTGACCAAAGGTATTAAAGGATATGGGGTGAAGGTGGGTAGGTGGGAGGTATCAGCTCAGGCATGATCTCATTGAATAGCGGTGGAATAGGCTCGAGGGGCTGAATGGCCTCCTCCTGTCCCCATCTGCTTATGCTTCTTTGAAGAGGTCGGTTTTAAGGAGGGGAGAGCGAGGCAGAGAGCTTTACGGAGGTTTGAGGCTCACGTCTGTGAACCTCGGATCAGGCAGGACTGGGCTTGGCGTGTGCCCCGACGAGTTGGTTCAACAAAGACTTTAACAGCAGGGGAATCAATGCTTCCCGGTCCTCAGGCTCGCCTGCGGGATACCGGGATACAAGCCCACGTGACCCCGACAGTTACTGACCCCCGCACACTCACCTGTGTTGTACGCCGTGTGCATGGCGGAGTACTGCAGCCCCTGCGGCAGCAAGCTGGGCGTGGCGACCGAGACCACCGGGGTGGTCAGTGACTGCGTGGCCTGGGAGCTGGTCAGCTCCTGGGTGCTCTGCAAGCCAGAGAGACGAAAAACAACCGTCAAAACAAAACAATTGCCCCGCGCGCCCCCAGCAAAGAAATGGACAACCCAAAAGGCCGGGTGTGGGGGGGAGAGAATCGGACCAAGGTGACGGCATTAAGGGCCGGGAGTCTGGGGGAACCCGGTGGGTTGGCGCACAGCTTGGAGCACATTGCAGGCGCTGGCAGACATGAGGTGTGGGGTGGGATTCTCCGACCACACAAGGCTGTCCTGAGGTCAGAATTAGAAACCAAATCGAAAAGCAAGGGCGCCGGTGTTAAGCTTCTAATCACAGAATTCGAACGGCACAGGAGGAGGCCATTCAGCCCATCGTGTCAGCACCGCCTCTCCGCCTGAGCATTATGACCTAGCGCCATAGCCCTGTCTGCCTTTTCCCCGTACCCCCCCTGCACATCGTTTCTATTCAAATAATCACCTAACGCCCTCTCGGATGCCTCGATTGAACCTGCCTCCACCACACTTCCGGGCAGCGCATTCCAGACCCGAACCACTCGCTGTACGAAGAAGTTTTTTTCTCTTGTCACAACTGCTTCTTTTGCAAATCACTTTAAACCTGTGCCCTCTCGTTCTCGATCCTTTGACGAGCGGGAACAGCTTCCCCCTTACCTACTCTGCCCAGCCCCCTCATGGATTTTGAGCATCTCTGTCAAATCTCCTCTCAGCCGCCTTCTCTCCGAGGAGAACAGTCCCGGCCTCTCCCAACCTAACCTCACAGCCGAAGCGTCTCATCCCTGGAAACCATTCTCATAAGCCTCTCCTGCACTCTCTCCAATGTGCTCACATCCTTCCTATACAGCGGCGCGCCACACTGAACAATGGTCAGACCACCCTTGAAGCTTCTGAGCAAACCTCGGAGTCTGTCTATTATGAGGAAGTTACAGAGGCATTGGGAGAAAGTGAAACAAAAGGTTAAACCAGAGTGGCTGCAGAACACAGAGGTTATACCGAGCAGTGAAGACTGAACAGGCCCGGGGCTCTTTTTCTCTAGAAAAGAGAAGGCTGAGGGGGTGACCTAACTGAGGTCTTTAAATTTATGAAAGGGGCTCAGTAGGGTCGACGTAGAGATGTTTCCACTTGTGGGAAGGTGGGGGAAGGGTGGGGAGGGAGGCCAGTACTAGGGGGGGCCATCGACATGAGACAGTCACTGATAAACCCGATGGGGAATTCAGGAGAAACATCTTTACCCAGGGAGTGGGGAGAATGTGGGACTCGCTCCCGCAGGGAGTGGGGAGAATGTGGGACTCGCTCCCGCGGGGAGCGGGGAGAATGTGGGACTCGCTCCCGCGGGGAGTGGGGAGAATGTGGGACTCGCTCCCGCGGGGAGCGGGGAGAATGTGGGACTCGCTCCCGCGGGGAGCGGGGAGAATGTGGGACTCGCTCCCGCGGGGAGTGGGGGAGAATGTGGGACTCACTCCCACGGGGAGAATGTGGGACTCGCTCCCACGGGGAGTGGGGAGAATGTGGGACTCGCTCCCACGGGGAGTGGGGAGAATGTGGGACTCGCTCCCACGGGGAGTGGGGAGAATGTGGGACTCGCTCCCGCGGGGAGTGGGGAGAATGTGGGACTCGCTCCCACGGGGAGTGGGGAGAATGTGGGACTCGCTCCCACGGGGAGAATGTGGGACTCGCTCCCACAGGGAGTGGGGAGAATGTGGGACTCGCTCCCACGGGGAGTGGGGGAGAATGTGGGACTCGCTCCCACGGGGAGTGGGGAGAATGTGGGACTCACTCCCACGGGGAGTGGGGAGAATGTGGGACTCGCTCCCACGGGGACTGGGGAGAATGTGGGATTCGCTCCCGCGGGGAGCGGGGAGAATGTGGGACTCGCTCCCGCGGGGAGCGGGGGAGAATGTGGGACTCGCTCCCGCGGGGAGCGGGGAGAATGTGGGACTCGCTCCCGCGGGGAGTGGGGAGAATGTGGGACTCGCTCCCGCGGGGGAGTGGGGAGAATGTGGGACTCGCTCCCACGGGGAGTGGGGAGAATGTGGGACTCACTCCCACGGGGAGTGGGGAGAATGTGGGACTCGCTCCCACGGGGAGTGGGGAGAATGTGGGACTCGCTCCCGCGGGGAGTGGGGAGAATGTGGGACTCACTCCCGCGGGGAGTGGGGAGAATGTGGGACTCGCTCCCACGGGGACTGGGGAGAATGTGGGATTCGCTCCCACAGGGAGTGGGGAGAATGTGGGACTCACTCCCACAGGGAGTGGGGAGAATGTGGGACTCGCTCCCGCGGGGAGTGGGCAGAATGTGGGACTCGCTCCCTGCGGGGAGTGGGGAGAATGTGGGACTCGCTCCCACGGGGAGTGGGGAGAATGTGGGACTCGCTCCCACGGGGAGAATGTGGGACTCGCTCCCGCGGGGAGTGGTCGAGGTGAATCGCAGAGATGGATTGAAGGTGGGGAAGCTGGATAAACACACAAGGGAGACAGGAATAGAAGGATATGCTGATGGGGGGAGAAGAGGGGGGTGGGAGGAGGCTCGTGTGGAGTGGAAAAACCAGCACGAGGCAGAAGGGTCGAATGGCCTGTTTCTGTGCCGTGATTTCTTAGTACTTTGTAGTATACATTACATGCCTGAGGGCTAGTATGGAGGGGAGCGCCGCACTGTCAGAGAGTCAGTACTGATGGAGCGCCGCACTGTCGGAGGGTCAGTACTGAGGGAGTGCAGCACTGTCAGAGGGTCAGTACTGAGGGAGTGCCGTACTGTCGGAGGGTCAGTACTGAGGGAGGGCAGCACTGTCAGAGGGTCAGTACTGAGGGAGGGCAGCACTGTCAGAGGGTCAGTACTGAGGGAGTGCAGCACTGTCGGAGGGTCAGTACTGAGGGAGCGCCGCACTGTCGGAGGGTCAGTACTGAGGGAGCGCTGCACTGTCAGACAGTCAGTGCTGAGGGAGCGCCGCACTGTCAGAGGGTCAGTACTGAGGGAGCGCCGCATTGTCAGAGGGTCAGTACTGAGGGAGTGCCGCACTGTCGGAGATGCCCTCTTTCGGCTGACACCAAACTGAGGTCTCAGGGAAATTCCTTCCTGACGTCCTTGGCGAAGTGAAGCAGGGCCTGGGGGTGGGCAGTGGAGTTCTTCCTGGAGGCCTGGATGGAGTGTATCCTCCCCTCAACGATCAGCACCAGGATCAAGTTTAACCGGGACATCCTCGTCATTGCAGGGAGGGCTGTGAAATTTCTCTATATCACGGGCAGGGGGTTGTTAAACGCGATGTGGCTTACAGACTGTTTTCACACGTCAGTGAGGGTGACTGAGCTCGAAGTGTTAAGCTGCCACCTGCTGGCTGAATGTTTATTGCAGCATTGTTCCTTCAGCTGAGAGTGTGTTGTTAAAGGGGACACTCCGAATGGATTTGGAGCGTGCGAGAGGAGGTGACTCTTGCCCGCTATCTGTAGCCTCCCAGCTTTTCAGGAGGCTTGCACGCACAGACTGGACTCCAGCGTCTTGTACGGGTGGCAGCGCTCTCTCTCTCTCTCTTCTCGCTCGTCAGAGCCAGAAGGTTGTGGGATCGAGTCCCGCTCCAGAGAGCTGAGCCCCCCTAATCCAGGCCTAAAAGGCTCAACGTCGTCGCTGAGAGAGTGCTGCACTGTCAGAGGCGCAACTTGAACGAGGAGACGCTAACCTGAGGGCCCCGTCTGCCCTCTCGGGCGGGTGTAAAAGATCACACGGCCGCTATTGGAAGCGGAGGGGGGTGGGGGGGGGTAGCTCTCCCCCACCAACGTCAATATTTATCAATAAATATCGCTAAATAACTAGATTGCCTGGGTAATAATTACATTGCTGTTTTGTGGGATCTTGCTGTGTGCGAATTAGCTGCTGCCGAAAGTGCACGGGGAGCAGACCTGTGGAAACACCCACCCCCCTTGCGAGTTCCCCTCCAAGCCGCTCACCAAATTTACGGACAGGAGGAGGATAAATTAAACCAGGGGCAGCAGCTCCCAAACCCACGACCTCTACCATCTAGAAGGACAAGGGCAGCAGACACATGGGGAACACCACCACCTGGAAGTTCCCCTCCGAGCCCCTCACCACCCTGACTTGGAAACATATCGGCCATTCCTTCACTGTCGCTGGGTCAAAATCCTGGAACTCCCTCCCTAACAGCGCGGTGGGTGCACCTACACCACAGGGGCCTGCAGCGGCTCAAGGAGGCAGCTCACCCACCCCCTTCTCAAGGTGGGCAATTAGGGATGGGGTATAAACGCTGGGCCCGGCCAGCCAAGCCCACGTCCAACGAGCAAATTTTTAAAAGGTTTCACTCGCTGCAAGGCACTTTGGGACAGGCTGAGGGTGGTGACAGGCGCTACAGAAATGCGGGTCATCCTTTCTTGTTGTGCCGACTCTCCAGTCACGGCGGGGGGGGGGGGGGGGGGGGGGGGCCCGTGTGGTTAAACACTTCAGAGCGGAATTGGATAGACGACAGCAGGACAAGAGGGTCCAGAGCAGATCTTGGAGACAAGGTCAACGCTAACTATGTGAAGAGAGGGTAAACACCAGAGACTGAGGACGCTGGAAATCTGAAATAGAGAGAGAAAATGCTGGAAAATCTCAGCAGGTCTGGCAGCGTCTGTGCAAGGAGGTGATAATCCTTCAAGGCAGGCATTCCTGGAAGAGGAAGTGATGCTGAACTAAACACTTCGCGTGAAAGCAAAATACAGAGGAGCAAAAGGGACTGGAACCATGGCCTGCCAATCTCTCTCTCCGCACATGCTGCCAGCCCTGCTGAGTGTGCCCAGCACTTTCTGTTCTCATTCGAGAATAGAGAAAGCATCACCACGTTAAGCCCTTGACTCAGCACCACAACAGTTGACTGAAGGAGTGGTCACTGTTGTAATGTAAGAAATGCGGCAGCCAGTGTGTGTGCAGCGAGCTCCCACAGCAGCAATGTGATAGCGATCCAGATCATTAACTCTCTTCACTGACGTTGACTGAGAGGTAAATATTTATCCCACAACATTGGAGGGAAATCCCCACGAACGGCCCTTCCCCCAATCATTCACATCCACCTGTTGGGAATTGTTTCAAGTCTCATGATAGCACCTCCGACAGTGCGGCACTCCCTCGGTACTGACCCTCCGACAGTGCGGCACTCCCTCAGTACTGACCCTCCGACAGTGCGGTGCTCCCTCAGTACTGACCCTCCGACAGTGCGGCGCTCCCTCGGTACTGACCCTCCGACAGTGCGGCACTCCCTCGGTACTGACCCTCCGACAGTGCGGCGCTCCCTCGGTACTGACCCTCCGACAGTGCGGCACTCCCTCGGTACTGACCCTCCGACAGTGCGGCACTCTCTCGTACTGACCCTCCAACAGTGCGGTGCTCCCTCAGTACTGACCCTCTGAAAGTGCAGCGCTCCCTCCGTACTGACCCTCTGACAGTGCGGCACTCCCTAAGTACCCACCCTCCGACAGTTCGGCGCTCCCTCAGTACTGACCCTCCGACAGTGCAGCACTCCCTCAGTACTGACCCTCCGACAGTGCGGCACTCCCACAGTACTGACCCTCCGACAGTGCAGCACTCCCTCAGTAATGACCCTCTGACAGTGCGGCACTCCCTCAGTACTGACCCTCCCACAGTGCGGCACTCCCTCAGTACTGACCTTCCGACAGTGCGGCGCTCCCTCAGTACTGACCCTCCGACAGTGCAGCACTCCCTCAGCAATGACCCTCCGAGAGTGCGGCGTTCCCTCAGTAATGACCCTCCGACAGTGTGGTACTCCCTCAGTACTGACCCTCCAACAGTGCGGCACTCTCTCAGTACTGACCCTCCGACAGTGCGGCAGTCCCTCAGCAGTGACCCTCCGAGAGTGCGGCGCTCCCTCAGTACTGACCCTGCGACAGTGCAGCACTCCCTCAGTAATGACCCTCCGACAGTGCGGCGCTCCCTCAGTACTGACCCTCTGACAGTGCGGCGCTCCCTCAGTACTGACCCTCCGACAGTGCGGCACTCCCTCGGTACTGACCCTCCGACAGTGCGGCACTCTCTCAGTACTGACCCTCCGACAGTGCGGCACTCCCTCAGTACTGACCCTCCAACAGTGCGGCACTCTCTCAGTACTGACCCTCCGACAGTGCGGCAGTCCCTCAGCAGTGACCCTCCGAGAGTGCGGCGCTCCCTCAGTACTGACCCTCCGACAGTGCAGCGCTCCCTCAGTAATGACCCTCCGACAGTGCGGCGCTCCCTCAGTACTGACCCTCCGACAGTGCGGCGCTCCCTCAGTACTGACCCTCCGACAGTGCGGCGCTCCCTCAGTACTAACCCTCCGACAGTGCAGCACTCCCTCAGTAATGACCCTCCGACAGTGCGGCACTCCCTCAGTAATGACCCTCCGACAGTGCGGCACTGACTCAGTACTAACCCTCCGACAGTGCGGCGCTCCCTCAGCACTGACCCTCCGACAGTGCGGCGCTCCCTCAGTACTGACACCGGGAATGCCAACCTGACAATGGCGTCCTGACCTCTTGGGGGGGGTACTGGAATCACGACTTTCTTACTCAGAGGAGAGAGAACATGGCTTAGGAAGAGAGGGAAAGCCCTGATGTTACTGGGACTCCATTGCTGGGAATGTATCACTGTCCCTCATTCAGCACTCACCATTTGCAGGTCTTCCTCTGTCTGACAGCATGAGGGAGTAGGAGACACACACAGTTAGTAGCCAACAAAGGGAACACAGCCTCCAACTATTGTCCCTTTGCCATCAAACATCTATCAGTTTCATCGCCACGCAAGTGACGGTTAGTTAACACATTCTACACTGTCCCCATCAAACACTCCCAGGACAGGTACAGCACTGGGTTAGATACAGAGTAAAGCTCCCTCTACACTGTCCCCATCAAACACTCCCAGGACAGGTACAGCACGGGGTTAGATACAGAGTAAAGCTCCCTCCACACTGTCCCCATCAAACACTCCCAGGATAGGTACAGCACGGGGTTAGATACAGAGTAAAGCTCCCTCTACACTGTCCCCATCAAACACTCCCAGGACAGGTACAGCACGGGGTTAGATACAGAGTAAAGCTCCCTCTATACTGTCCCCATCAAACACTCCCAGGACAGGTATTGCACGGGGATAGATACAGAGTAAACCTCCCTCTACACTGTCTCCATCAAACACTCCCAGGACAGGTACATCCCGGGGTTAGATACAGAGTAAAGCTCCCTCTACACTGTCCCCATCAAACACTCCCAGGACAGGTACAGCATGGGGTTAGATCCAGAGTAAAGCTCCCTCTACACTGTCCCCATCAAACACTCCCAGGACAGGTACAGCACGGGGTTAGATCCAGAGTAAAGCTCCCTCTACACTGTCCCCATCAAACACTCCCAGGACAGGTACAGCACGGGGTTAGATACAGAGTAAACCTCCCTCTACACTGTCCCCATCAAACACTCCCAGGACAGGTACAGCACGGGGTTAGATACAGAGTAAAGCTCCCTCTGCACTGTCCCCATCAAACACTCCCAGGACAGGTACAGCACGGGGTTAGATACAGAGTAAATCTCCCTCTACACTGTCCCCATCAAACACTCCCAGGACAGGTACAGCATGGGGTTAGATACAGAGTAAAGCTCCCTCTACACTGTCCCCATCAAACACTCCCAGGACAGGTACAGCACGGGGTTAGATACAGAGTAAAGCTCCCTCTACACTGTCCCCATCAAACACTCCCAGGACAGGTACAGCACGGGGTTAGATACAGAGTAAACCTCCCTCTACACTGTCTCCATCAAACACTCCCAGGACAGGTACATCCCGGGGTTAGATCCAGAGTAAAGCTCCCTCTACACTGTCCCCATCAAACACTCCCAGGACAGGTACAGCATGGGGTTAGATCCAGAGTAAAGCTCCCTCTACACTGTCCCCATCAAACACTCCCAGGACAGGTACAGCACGGGGTTAGATCCAGAGTAAAGCTCCCTCTACACTGTCCCCATCAAACACTCCCAGGACAGGTACAGCACGGGGTTAGATACAGAGTAAAGCTCCCTCTACACTGTCCCCATCAAACACTCCCAGGACAGGTACAGCACGGGGTTAGATACAGAGTAAAGCTCCCTCTGCACTGTCCCCATCAAACACTCCCAGGACAGGTACAGCACGGGGTTAGATACAGAGTAAATCTCCCTCTACACTGTCCCCATCAAACACTCCCAGGACAGGTACAGCATGGGGTTAGATACAGAGTAAAGCTCCCTCTACACTGTCCCCATCAAACACTCCCAGGACAGGTACAGCACGGGGTTAGATACAGAGTAAAGCTCCCTCTACACTGTCCCCATCAAACACTCCCAGGACAGGTAGAGCATGGGGTTAGATACAGAGTAAAGCTCCCTCTACACTGTCCCCATCAAATGCTCCCAGGACAGGTACAGCACGGGGTTAGATACAGAGTAAAGCTCCCTCTACACTGTCCCCATCAAACACACCCAGGACAGGTACAGCACGGGGTTAGATACAGAGTAAAGCTCCCTCTACACTGTCCCCATCAAACACGCCCAGGACAGGTACAGCACGGGGTTAGATACAGAGTAAAGCTCCCTCTACACTGTCCCCATCAAACACGCCCAGGACAGGTACAGCACGGGGTTAGATACAGAGTAAAGCTCCCTCTACACCGTACCCAGCACACTGTGACCTTGTTTCCTCCTTCACCGGGTCGCTGGTTTACCCTGCCCCTCCCGGCCTAGGCCCCAGTGAAGCAGCTGCTCGGGGATGGATGCCGACAGGAGCCTCTACTCACCAGAGACCCCATCATCCCTTTGCTCTGTGAGGTGATGACCCGCAGGTCCGGCTTTCGGTTGTTGCTGTGGGTCAGCTGTGCGGCCGGAGGAGGCGGTGACTTGGGCGACATCACTTTCGGGAGGCTGCTGGTGGACAGGAGGCCCGGCGATGCCCTCTGGTTAATGTAGCCGTTCCCTGAGGAGAAGCAGAGGGGGAGCAGCGTGAGCCGGGGGCTGCAGGCCACAGGGCCGAGGCCCATCCTGCCTGACCTGAGCCGCCCTTCCGTCCGTCATCCCCTCTCCCTCCGCCAGACCTCATCCGCATCGCCGGCCTCATCTCTCTGACCTGAAAAACTCATCGGTGCCTTTTCCACCTCCGGACTGGAGCCACTGCAAGATGTGTCTGACCACCCTCCCATCATTCCCAAACTTCAACTCCATCCGAAACCCTGCTGTCCCCCCCACCGACCTTCCACCTCCGTCCTGTGCCCCCCACCCCGGAACCCCCCATCAGCCCTCACACTGTTCCTCAGCTCATTCACACCCCCCAGACCATCAACACCTACACCCCTCCCTATCTCTGTAACCTCCTCCAGCCCCTACACCCCCTCCCTATCTCTGTAACCTCCTCCAGCCCCTACACCCCTCCCTATCTCTGTAACCTCCTCCAGCCCCTACACCCTCCCTATCTCTGTAACCTCCTCCAGCACCTACACCCCTCACTATCTCTGTAACCTCCTCCAGCCCCTACACCCCCTCCCTATCTCTGTAACCTCCTCCAGCCCCTACACCCCTCCCTATCTCTGTAACCTCCTCCAGCCCCTACACCCCTCCCTATCTCTGTAACCTCCTCCAGCCCCTACACCCTCCCTATCTCTGTAACCTCCTCCAGCCCCTACACCCCTCCCTATCTCTGTAACCTCCTCCAGCCCCTACACCCCTCCCTATCTCTGTAACCTCCTCCAGCATCTACACCCCTCCCTATCTCTGTAACCTCCTCCAGCCCCTACACCCCTCCCTATCTCTGTAACCTCCTCCAGCCCCTACACCCCTCCCTATCTCTGTAACCTCCTCCAGCCCCTACACGCCCTCCCTATCTCTGTAACCTCCTCCAGCCCCCACACCCCTCCCTATCTCTGTAACCTCCTCCAGCCCCTACACCCTTCCCTATCTCTGTAACCTCCTCCAGCCCCTACACCCCTCCTTATCTCTGTAACCTCCACCAGCCCCTACACCCCTCCCTATCTCTGTAACCTCCTCCAGCCCCTACTCCCCTCCCTAACTCTGTAACCTCCTCCAACCCCTACAACACTCCCTATCTCTGTATCATCATCCAGCCCCTACACCCCTCCCTATCTCTGTAACCTCCTCCAACCCCTACAACCCTCCCTATCTCTGTAACCTCCTCCAACCCCTACCACCCTCCCTATCTCTGTAACCTCCTCCAACCCCTACACCCCTCCCTATCTCTGTAACCTCCTCCAGCCCCTACACCCCTCCCTATCTCTGTAACCTCCTCCAGCCCCTACACCCTTCCCTATCTCTGTAACCTCCTCCAGCCCCTACATGCCCTCCCTATCTCTGTAAACTCCTCCAGCCCCACACCCCTCCCTATCTCTGTAACCTCCTCCAACCCCTACAACCCTCCCTATCTCTGTAACCTCCTCCAACCCCTACCACCCTCCCTATCTCTGTAACCTCCTCCAACCCCTACACCCCTCCCTATCTCTGTAACCTCCTGCAACCCCTACACCCCTCCCTATCTCTGTAACCTCCTCCAGCCCCTACACCCCTCCCTATCTCTGTAACCTCCTCCAACCCTCCCTATCTCTGTAACCTCCTCCAGCCCCTACACCCCTCCCTATCTCTGTAACCTCCTCCAGCCCCTACACCCCTCCCTATCTCTGTAACCTCCTCCAGCCCCTACACCCCTTCCTATCTCTGTAACCTCCTCCAGCCCCTACACCCCTCCCTATCTCTGTAACCTCCTCCAACCCTCCCTATCTCTGTAACCTCCTCCAGCCCCTACACCCCTCCCTATCTCTGTAACCTCCTCCAGCCCCTACACCCCTCCCTATCTCTGTAACCTCCTCCAGCCCCTACACCCCTTCCTATCTCTGTAACCTCCTCCAGCCCCTACACCCCTCCCTATCTCTGTAACCTCCTCCAGCTCCTACACCCCTCCGAGATCTCTGCGCTCCTCCAATCCCGGCCTCATGTCCAACCCCCGATTCCCATCGCTCCACCATTGGCAGCCGTGCCTTCAGCTGCCTGGGGGGGCGGGGGGGCCCTGAGCTCTGGAATTCCCTCCCTAAACCTCTCCACCCCTCTCTCTCTCTCTCTCTTTTAACCTGTTCCGTAAGCGGGGCCATGTGCTCCAACCCTTCGCTTGCCTGTCCTGACACCTCATAAGAGCTCGGAGCCGGAGAAAGCAAGTGACCCGCTTGAGCCCCTTCCGACAGTCGATACCCTCATGGCTGATCTGCTGCACTGGGTCACTGGCGGTGGGGGTGAGGCTACAAAGGCTGTGCCAGCATTGTCAGGGCAACAAAATGGAAAGGTGCAGGATGTGAAGCAATGAGCGTTAATCATTGGGACAATATGTACAAGGAGAGCAGGAAGGACGTGGACTGCAAGTTGCCAGTGACTAGTGAACGTAGCTGTCACGCACACTCCGGTTTCAAACATTCCCGGAATGCCGATTGACATCAGCTCTGACATTCCGGGCTCCTTCGCCGTCATTAATCCTCATCTGTGGGTGTGCAGCAGCTGACAACATACCAAGCCTCTACCCCGTGGGTCTGACCTGCGCATTCCAGTAACCCAAGAGGCTGTTGCCATTGCTGAGTGATTCACTGCACCCCCAGCCTCACTCCCCACCTCCAAGCCCAACACCGTCAGGAACTGGTCGTTTGCAAGGGAACAGATACGGGAAAGGCACGAGGTAGGGGGGTGGGGAAATGAGAGAGAATGTCAGCTGCTGTGGGCACAGGTTCCATCACAGGCAGGTGGCTGGTCCAGGGCTAGCTGTCTGTAACTAGCTTTCAATTTCACACAAATCGCACGCACAGGCACACACACACCTCATGTACACATCCTCATACACGCACACACACACACACGCTCATGTACACATCCTCATACACACACACACGCTCATGTACACACCCTCATACACGCACACACACACCTCATGTACACACCCTCATACACGGACACACACACACACGCTCATGTACACATCCTCATACACACACACACACGCTCATGTACACACCCTCATACACGCACACACACACCTCATGTACACACCCTCATACACGGACACACACACACACGCTCATGTACACATTCTCATACACACACACACACGCTCATGTACATACCCTCATACACACACACACACCTCATGTACACACCCTCATACACGGACACACACACACACGCTCATGTACACACCCTCATACATGCACACACACACACACACGCTCATGTACACACCCTCATACATGCACACACACACACACGCTCATGTACACACCCTCATACACGCACACACACACCTCATGTACACACCCTCATACACGCACACACACATGCTCATGTACACACCCTCATACACGCACACACACATGCTCATGTACACACCCTCATACACGCACACACACATGCTCATGTACACACCCTCATACACGCACACACACATGCTCATGTACACACCCTCATACACGCACACACACATGCTCATGTACACACCCTCATACACGCACACACACATGCTCATGTACACACCCTCATACACGCACACACACACACACCCGTGCACACCCTCATACTCGCACGCTCATGTACACACCCTCATACACACACACACACACTCATGTACACACCCTCATTCATGCACACACACGCGCTCATGTGCACACCCTCGTACATGCACACACACACACACTCATGTACACACCCTCATACATGCACACACACGCTCATGTACACACCCTCATACACGCACACACACACGCTCATGTGCACATCCTCATACACGCACACACACACACTCATGTGCACACCCTCATACACGCACGCTCATGTACACACCCTCATACATGCACACAAGCGCTCATGTACACACCCTCATACACGCACACACACACTCATGTGCACACCCTCATACACACTCGCTCATGTACACACCCTCATACATGCACACACACACGCTCATGTACACACACACACGCTCATGTACACACCCTCATACACACACACACACACTCAAGTGCACACCCTCATACACACACGCTCATGTACACACCCTCATACATGCACACACACACGCTCATGTACACACACACACGCTCATGTACACACCCTGATACATGCGCGCACACACACACACACACACTCATGTACACACCCTGATACATGCACACACACACACACACACACACTCATGTACACACCCTCATACATGCACACAAGCGCTCATGTACACACCCTCATACACGCACACACACAGTCATGTGCACACCCTCATACACACACGCTCATGTACACACCCTCATACATGCACACACATGCGCTCATGTACACACCCTCATACATGCACACACACACGCTCATGTACACACACACGCGCTCATGTACACACCCTCATACACACACACACACACTCATGTGCACACCCTCATACACACACGCTCATGTACACACCCTGATACATGCACACACACACACACACACACTCATGTACACACCCTCATACACGCGCACACACACACTCATGTACACACCTTCATACATGCACACACACACTCATGTGCACACCTTCATACATGCACGTGTGCGCACAGCAAGCACACACACACCTTCATACGTGCGCACACACACACACACGTGTACATGCACATGCACACATCTTTATACATACACAAACACCTTCACAGACATGCACAAATACAAACCCTTTCATACACGCACCCACACACCCCTTCATACATGCACACACAAACACATCTTCAGACATACATGCGTACTCATACACAGGCACACATACCTTCATACACGCACAAGCACCTTCACATGTGAGCACACAGCTTCATAGTCGCATGCACACATGCACATGCACTTGCACACACACACACCACTTCATTTACACACACACTCCTGCATGTAGTCACACAAACAAACAGAAAAACGCAGGCATTTGCACACAAACACAGGAATGCACTTGCATGCACACGTAGACATGCACACACACACACTCTTTCTCGTGCACACTCTCGCGCACACTCTCTCGCGCACACTTGCACTCTCACTCGCACTCTCGCGCACAGACACGCACGCGCACACTCGCAATCTCTCGCGCGCACACTCGCAATCTCTCGCGCGCACACTCGCACTCTTGCGCACACTCGCACTCTCTCGCGCACACACGCAATCTCGCGTGCACACATGCACTCTTGCGCACACTCGCACTCTTGCGCACACTCGCACTCTCTCGCGCACACTCGCACTCTCTCTCGCGCACACTCGCACTCTCTCTCGCGCACACTCGCACTCTCTCTCGCGCACACTCGCACTCTCTCTCGCGCACACTCGCACTCTCTCTCGCGCACACTCGCACTCTTGCGCACACTCGCACTCTCTCGCGCGCGCACTCGCACTCTCTCGCGTGCACTCGCACTCTCTCGCGCGCACTCGCACTCTCTCGCGCGCACACTCGCACTCTTGTGCACACTCGCAATCTCTCGCACGCACACTCGCAATCTCTCGCGCGCACACTCGCACTCTTACGCACACTCGCACTCTCTCGCGCACACTTGCACTCTCGCGCGCACACTCGCACTCTTGCGCACACTCGCACTCTCTCGCGCGCACACTCGCACTCTCTCGCGCGCACACTCGCACTCTCTCGCGCGCACACTCGCACTCTCTCGCGCACACACTCGCACTCTCTCGCGCGCGCACTCGCACTCTCTCGCGCGCACTCGCACTCTCTCGCGCGCACACTCGCACTCTTGCGCACACTCGCACTCTTGCGCACACTCGCAATCTCTCGCTCGCACACTCGCAATCTCTCGCGCACACACTCGCACTCTTGCGCACACACTCGCACTCTCTCGCGCACACTCGCACTCTCTCTCGCGCACACTCGCACTCTCTCTCGCGCACACTCGCACTCTCTCTCGCGCACACTCGCACTCTCTCTCGCGCACACTCGCACTCTCTCTCGCGCGCACTCGCACTCTCTCGCGCGCGCACTCGCACTCTCTCGCGCGCACTCGCACTCTTGCGCACACTCGCAATCTCTCGCGCACACACTCGCACTCTTGCGCACACTCGCACTCTCTCGCGCACACTCGCACTCTTGCGCACACTCGCACTCTCTCGCGCGCACACTCGCACTCTCGCGTGCACTCGCACTCTCTCGCGCGCACTCGCACTCTCTCGCGCGCACACTCGCACTCTTGTGCACACTCGCAATCTCTCGCACGCACACTCGCAATCTCTCGCGCGCACACTCGCACTCTTACGCACACTCGCACTCTCTCGCGCACACTTGCACTCTCGCGCGCACACTCGCACTCTTGCGCACACTCGCACTCTCTCGCGCGCACACTCGCACTCTCTCGCGCGCACACTCGCACTCTCTCGCGCGCACACTCGCACTCTCTCGCGCACACACTCGCACTCTCTCGCGCACACACTCGCACTCTCTCGCGCACACACTCGCACTCTCTCGCGCACACACTCGCACTCTCTCGCGCACACTCGCACTCTCTCACGCACACTCGCACTCTCTCGCGCGCACACTCGCACTCGCGCGCACACTCGCACTCTCGCGCGAAATCCTCGATTGAACCTGCCTCCACCACACTCTCACGCATTCCTGACCCTAGCCACTCGCTGAGTGAGAGAAGTTTATCCTCATGTCACAGTTGCTTCCTTTGCCATATTACCTTAAATCTGTGCCCTCTCGTTCTCAATCCTTCCGCCAATGGGAACAGTTTCCCTCCCCGTCCACTCTATCTGGACCCCTCTGGATTTTGAACACCTCTGAAGTCTCCTCCCAGCTTCCTCCTCTCCAAGGAGATGAGCCCCAGTCTCTCCGATCGATCGACAGGACTGAAGTTCCTCATCCCTGGAACCGTTCTCATGAATCTTTTCTGCACCCTCTCTAAAGCCTTCACATTCATCTGAATGTGTGATGCCCGGAAATGGACACAACCCTCCAGTTTAGGCTGAAACCTCTCCCCCCAGCTTTAGCATAGTTCATTATGCAAACTTCCAATGTTATCTTCCAGTGTAATTGTCTGTATTAAATCCCAGCTCCTACAGCCCTGACCAACTGAACATTCTATCCAGCTCATTCAGTAACCCACAGGCTGCTCCACTCTTCCAATTCCAGCCTCTTGCGCATCCTCCGATTCTCATTGTTCCATCATTGGCGGCCGTGCCTTCAGCTGCCTGGGATTCCTTCCCTAAACCTCTCTCTCTCTCTCTGCCTCTCTCTCACTCTGCCTCTCTCTCACTCTGCCTCTCTCTCACTCTGCCTCTCTCTCACTCTGACTCTCTCTCACTCTGACTCTCTCTCACTCTGACTCTCTCTCACTCTGACTCTCTCTCACTCTGACTCTCTCACTCTGACTCTCTCACTCTGCCTCTCACTCTGCCTCTCACTCTGCCTCTCACTCTCACACTCTGCCTCTCTCTCTCACACTCTGCCTCTCTCTCTCACACTCTGCCTCTCTCACACTCTCTCTGCCTCTCTCTCACTCTCTCTCTCTCTGCCTCTTTCTCACTCTCTCTCTCTCTGCCTCTCTCTCACACTCTCTCTCTCTCTCTGCCTCTTTCTCACTCTCTCTCTCTCTGCCTCTCTCTCACACTCTCTCTCTGCCTCTCTCTCACACTCTCTCTCTCTGCCTCTCTCTCACACTCTCTCTCTCTGCCTCTCTCTCACACTCTCTCTCTCTCTCTGTGCCTCTCTCTCTCTGTGCCTCTCTCTCTCTGTGCCTCTCTCTCTCTCTGCTTCTCTCTCTCTCTCTCTGCTTCTCTCTCTCTCTCTCTGCTTCTCTCTCTCTCTCTCTGCTTCTCTCTCTCTCTCTCTGCTTCTCTCTCTCTCTGCTTCTCTCTCTCTCCTCATTTAAGATGCTCCTTAAAACTGACCTCTCTGACTGAGCTACGGTGACTGACTCTGACTGTCCCTAATATTTCCTTATGTGGCTCGAGACATTTTCCTATGTTAATGGCATGTTAATGTTAATGTAGGTGCATTGGAACAGAAAGAGGCCATTCAGCCCCTCAAGTTTGTTCCATCATTCAATTAGAGCATTCCTGTTCAGTGTCTAATCTCCATCTACCCACCTTGGTTCCCTAATTCCTTCATCCCATCAGCCAACAAAAACCTATCCATTTCAGCTCTGACATTCCCAACTGAGGACCCTCCGGCCTCAACAGCCCTTCTGAGGAGGGGGGGGGGGGGAGGTGGAGAGAGTTCCAGATTCCCGGTCCCCTGTGTGTGAATTCCTGACATCACCCCTTAACGGCTTGGCTCCCAGTTTAAGGTTCGGCGCCCCCCCCCCCCTCCCTCCACCCTGTTCTGGACTCTCCCACCCTGCCCAGCCAACACCTCACCCCCCCACCTCCCCCCCACCACCCCCCAAGAGGAAATGGTTTCTCTCTATCGACCCCATCGAAACCTTTAATCCTCTTAAACCCCTCGATTCGATCACCCCTTAATCCTCTACGCTCGAGGGAACATGAGCCGAGCTACTGATACCCACGCCAGTCAGACTCACCTACAGGGCTGGGACATCCTCCGTTTGAGGTGGGGAGCTCACTTCCTATGAGTGCACCTGGAAGATGAAAGGGCCATTAGCAGAGTTAGTGCTGCAGGAAGAAAGAAGCTTAGTACATTGAGGGGAACACATAACCACCCTCTGACCCCCACCTCCAAAACCAGCCCCCACTTCGCCAGAGGGTGAGGCTGGGTAGTGCTCCCGTCTCTTCCTCCCCACCCCTTGACATTCAATGGCATTACCATCACTGAATCCCCCACTATCAACATCCTGGGGGTTACCATTGATCAGAAACTGAACTGGACCAGCCATATAAATACTGTGGCTACGAGGACACGTCAGAGGCTGGGAATCCTGCGGAGAGTAACTCACCTCCTGACTCCCCAAAGCCTGTCCACCATCTACAAGGCACAAGTCAGGAATGTGATGGAATACTTCCCACTTGCCTGGATGGGTGCAGCTCCCACAACACTCAAGAAGCTCGACACCATCCAGGACAAAGCTGCCCCGCTTGATCAGCACCCCATCCACAAACATTTACTCCCTCCACCACCGACGCACAGTAGCAGCAGTGTGTGTACCATCTACAAGATGCACTGCAGCAACTCACCAAGGCTCCTTCGACAGCACCTTCCAAACCCACAACCTCTACCATCTAGAAGGACAAGGGCAGCAGACACATGGGGAACACCACCAGCTGGAAGTTCCCCTCCGAGCCGCTCACCGTCCTGACTTGGAAATATATCGGCCGTTCCTTCACTGTCGCTGGGTCCAAATCCTGGAACTCCCTCCCTAACAGCACGGTGGGTGTACCTACACCACAGGGACTGCAGCGGCTCAAGAAGGCGGCTCACCCACCACCTTCTCAAGGGGGCAATTGGGAACGGGCAATAATTGGCGGTCTAGACAGCGACCCCCGCATCCCGGGGAACGAAGAGAAAAAAAATAAACGGCCTGCCCCACGCCAGAATCAAGAGTCGCTCCTCCAGCCGCGCAACCTCCTAGTCATCGAGCGGGGGATCCGAGGGTAGAGTTGGGCAATGCTGCCAGCGGAGGTTGGCGGGGGGGGGTGGGGGGCGGTGGGAGAGGAAGGATCGAGCGTACCTGGGTTTCCGGAGCTGGGCGGCCTCGAGGGGACGCCAGGCGAGATGGTGTTCCTTCTCATCACCGACTGCTGCGGGCTCAGGAGGCTGGAGTCAGTCAGGGAGGTGGTGACCAGCGACGGGCTCACCAGCGACGAGCCGGGGTTGCTGTAGGACAGCGAGTTTTGGTTGCCAACCGAGATGGTCACGGGCATGGTGAAATTGGCCGACGGCATGGTGGACTGCAGCAGGGGGGGTGGGTGAAAGAGAAGAAGAGAAGGCGGTGAAACCAACTGGGAGGCGCCGCGTGGGGCAAGATGTCGGGACAGCTGAGAGGGGGGGGGAGATTGACGCCTCCCCACCCCCCCCCCAACTCTCCAACAACGCCCCACACCTTTGCCCACCCCCACCCTGCCAACTGAACCAGGGGTGACAAGAGACTGACTGCGGGGTTTTTGCGTGAGAGAGATTTGCCCTTGGTGAGCTCCGAGCGGAGGTTGCAGGCACTCGGGCTGCGCGGTCCGGAGGGGTTGGTTATGGACGGGGCCTTTCAGGAGAGATGAACGCTGATAAAAGGCTCCGCAAGGGCCGGACATACACCCCGGCGGCCGAGGAGAGGGAATCGGAAGCAGGTCACATTCAAAACACATCATTCTGCAATTTGCAATAAACACTCGGAATAGTCTGCCATGTCGGGGTGTCAGATTGGGGGGTGGGATACTGGAGCTGGGGGGAGGGAATACCAGACTGGGATGGGCGGGAAGTGGGATACCAGACTGGGGGAGTGATTTATCGGACTGGGGGGAGAGGGATTTCGGACTGGGGGGAGAGGGATATCGGAATGTGTGGGGAGAGGGATATCAGAATGGGGGGGAGAGGGATATCAGAATGGGGGGGAGAGGGATATCGGAATGTGTGGGGAGAGGGATATCAGAATGGCGGGGAGAGGGATATCAAAATGGGGGGGAGAGGGATATCGGAATGGGGGGAGAGGGATATCAGAATGGGGGGGAGAGGGATATCGGAATGGGGGGGGAGAGGGATATCGGAATGGGGGGGAGAGGGATATCAGAATGGCGGGGAGAGGGATATCAGAATGGGGGGGAGAGGGATATCGGAATGGGGGGGGGAGAGGGATATCAGAATGGCGGGGGAGAGGGATATCGGACTGGGGGGAGAGGGATATTGGAATGGAGAGAGAGGGATATCCGGCTGGGGGGAGTGGGACATCGGACTGTGGGTAGAGGGATATCAGAATCGGGGAGACGGATACTGGACTGCATGCTCCTTTGTAACAGGCTCGAGGGGCTGAATGGCCTCCTCCTGTTCCTGTGTTTGACGCCCAGGCTCGGGAGAGGCTACTCTAAGACAGAAGGGCCGGTGTTGACGTTATGGTGAGAGGGTGGTACTCACCCCGTATCTTTTGAATAAGACATCGATATCCTCACTAACTTTCCGATACTTGTCTTCCGCAAAGGGACTCTGTTCAATCGGGTCGTCCACATCTGGCTCCGGACTGTCACAGCCGTTAAATCCCTTCTTCTTGAGAGTCTACGGCAGAGATGGGAAAACGTTACCAACAATCCTGTCCCCACATGCCCTGAATCCCTTCTCCGAACGGAAGGATTTGAAACCACGTGGCGCCTGTCACCACCTTCACAGCCAGTCGTCTACTTGTAAAGTGTAGCCACTGTTATAATGCAGGCAATCCGGCAGCCAATTTGTGCACAGCAAGCTCCCACAGAGGGCAATGAGTTAGTTTGTCACGGGCCTCCTAAGTTGAGGGAGGAATGCTGGCCTGGACACTGGGGGCAAGAGCCCCCTTCTCTCCTTCCAAATGAGATCTTTGATAGCCAGCCGGAGAGGCTGGAAGGGACCTCTGTTCAGCATTTCACCCGCAGGATTGGCACCTCTGGCAGGGTGGCCCTCCCTCAGTACTGCGCCCAAGCACCAGCTGGGTTACCGACGCAAGGCGCTCTTTTACTGTTTCCGTTAAGGGTGTGGCAACACTGGCACTGCTGTCCATGCAGGTAGATATGGGACTCCGACCAGTCCTGGGCCACGTCAACTTGGGGAGGGCCTGGGTTCGGTGCACATTCGAACACGGCTGGTGGGGGCGGTACAGGAGGGGGCACAGCACCTGGCACCCCCACCCCCCCCCCCCCGCCCCCTCCCAGACTGGTTTGGGGAAAACGAAGCCGGTCTCCAACTAACGGCCGCTGTACCAGGGCCTCTGCTTGTGAGAGTGCAGAACAGAAACCGGGCCCTGGACTGTCACCCTGTGCCGCCAGCCCCCGCCCCCCCACCCCAGCCTCACTCCCCACCCCGCAGCGAGAGAGCGAGAGCCCAGCTGCTTCAGGGAAAGATAATCCCCCACAGAGTACCCCGCTGCCTGGAGAAAGTTGAATTCAGGGTTTTGGGAGGGCCTGGGGGTGGGGAGTTGGTGGTCACGCCAAGGAGAGAAGGGTGGGGAGAGATAGCAAGAGGAATGGGAGGAGGGAGAGAGAGAGAGAAAGAGGGAGAGAGAGAGAGAGAGAGGGGGTGAATGGGGAAAGGGGAAGAGGGGGGAGTGAGGAACGAAATGGGAAGGATGGATAGTGAAGAAGGGGAGAGAGATGGGGAAAAAGATATGGAAGGACAAGAGAAGTAGGAGGAGGGTGAAACGAAGGAGGAGGAGAGACACGAGAGAGAGGGGGGGAGAGAAACAGAAAAGCAATCAAGTGCAGATCCGACTATTTAGGAAGCAGTTTTATCCCTGTAACAAGCGACTGTATCAGTCAGAACACAGTCTGCAAGATGTCCCACACAATCACACACAATGCACGGGGCAATTTACATTACCCACCCAACACAGGGGGTTCAACCACTATTCAGTGTCTGCTCCATTGTTAGCAAATGATTACTGCAAACCTGAAAATATAAACCACACAGTCATTTCCTAACAGTTAGACTTACAGAAACGTTTGAGCTGAAAATATATTCCAACCTCTTTTGCTATTTCAGGTCAGCACTTTCACTGTTCACCCAACAGTTAATCACTCAGGAACTCTGTACAGTTAGACCGAGTAACCCTTACTCTGCTGAATAAACAGGAAGTCTGTACATTTACACAGTGAGTGACCCTTACCCTGCCAAATAAACAGTGACTCTGTACAGTTACACAATGAGTAACCTTTACCCTGCTGAATAAAGAGGAACTCTGCACAGTTACACAGTGAGTGACCCTTACCCTGAATAAACAGTGACTCTGTACAGTTACACAGTGAGTGATCATTACCCTGCTGAATAAACAGTGACTCGGTACAGTTACACAGAGTAACCCTTACGCTGCTGAATAAACAGGAACTCTGTACAATTACACAGTGAGTGATCCTTACCCTGCTGAATAAACAGTGACTCTGTACAGTTACAGTGAGTGATCCTTACCGTGAATAAACAGTAACTCTGTACAGTTACACCGAGTAACCCTTACCCTGCTGAATAAACAGGAACTCTGTACAGTTATACTGAGTAAGCCTTACACTGCTGAATAAACAGTGACTCTGCACAGTTACACAGTGAGTGACCCTTACCCTGAATAAACAGTGACTCTGTACAGTTACAAAGAGTGATCCTTACCATGAATAAACAGTGACTCTGTACAGTTACACAGTGAGTGACCCTTACACTGCTGAATAAACAGTGAATCTGTACAGTTACACCGAGTAACCCTTACCCTGCTGTATAAACAGGAACTCTGTACAGTTACACAGTGAGTGATCCTTACCCTGCTGAATAAACAGGAACTCTGTATAGTTACACCGAGTAACCCTTACCCTGCTGAATAAACAGTGACTCTGTACAGTTACACAGTGAGTGATCTTTACCCTGCTGAATAAACAGTGACAGTACAGTTACACCAAGTAACCCTTACCCTGCTGAATAAACAGTGACTCTGTACAGTTACACCGAGTGACCCTTACCTTGCTGAATAAACAGTGACTCTGTACAGTTACACCGAGTAATCCTTACCCTGCTGAATAAACAGTGACTCTGTACAGTTACACCGAGTGACCCTTACCCTGCTGAATAAACAATGACTCTGTACAGTTACACAGTGAGTGATCCTTATCCTGCTGAATAAACAGTGACTCGGTACAGTTACACAGAGTAACCCTTACACTGCTGAATAAACAGGAACTCTGTACAATTACACAGTGAGTGATCCTTACCCTGCTGAATAAACAGTGACTCTGTACAGTTACACAGTGAGTGACCCTTATCCTGCTGAATAAACAGTGACTCGGTACAGTTACACAGAGTAACCCTTACACTGCTGAATAAACAGGAACTCTGTACAATTACACAGTGAGTGATCCTTACCCTGCTGAATAAACAGTGACTCTGTACAGTTACACAGTGAGTGACCCTTATCCTGCTGAATAAACAGTGACTCTGTACAGTTACTCTGATTAACCCTTACCCTGCTGAATAAACAGTAACTCTGTACAGTTATAGTGAGCAACCTTTACCCTGCTGAATAAACAGTGACTCTGTACAGTTACAGTGAGTGATCATTACCCTGCTGTATAAACAGTGACTCTGTACAGTTACATAGTGAGTGATCCTTACCCTGAATAAACAGTAACGCTGTACAGTTACATAGTAAGTGATCCTTACCCTGAATAAACAGTAACGCTGTACAGTTACATAGTGAGTGATCCTTACCTTGCTGAATAAACAGGAACTCTGTACAGTTACACAGTGAGTGACCCTTACCCTGCTGAATAAACAGTGACTCTGTACAGTTACTCTGATTAACCCTTACCCTGCTGAATAAACAGTAACTCATACAGTTATACTGAGCAACCCTTACCCTGCTGAATAAACAGCGACACTGTACAGTTACACAGTGAGTGATTTTTACACTGCTGAATAAACAGTGACTCTGTACAGTTACACCAAGTAACCCTTACCCTGCTGAATAAACAGTGACTCTGTACAGTTACACAGAGAGTGATCCTTACCCTGAATAAACAGTCACTCTGTACAGTTACACAGTGAGTAACCCTTACCCTGCTGAATAAACAGTGACTCTGTACAGTTAGACAGAGTTACCCTTACACGGCTGAATAAACAGTGACTCTGTAGTTACACCGAGTGACCCTTACCCTGCTGAATAAACAGTGTCTCTGTACAGTTACACCAATTAACCCTTACCCTGCTGAATAAACAGGAACTCTGTACAGTTCACCGATTAACCCTTACACTGCTGAATAAATAGTGACTCTGTACAGTTACACGGTGAGTAACCCTTACACGGCTGAATAAACAGTGACTCTGTAGTTACACCGAGTGACCCTTACCCTGCTGAATAAACAGTGACTGTACAGTTACACCAAGTAACCCTTACCCTGCTGAATAAACAGGAACTCTGTACAGTTACACCGAGTAACCCTTACTCTGCTGAATAAATAGTGACTCTGTACATTTACACCAACTAACCCTTACACTGCTGAATAAACAGGAACTCTGTACAGTTACACAGTGAGTGATCCTTACCCTGCTGAATAAACAGTGACTCTGTACAGTTCCACCAAGTAACCCTTACCCTGCTGAATAAACAGTGACTCTGTACAGTTCCACCAAGTAACCCTTACCCTGCTGAATAAACAGTGACTCTGTACAGTTCCACCAAGTAACCCTTACCCTGCTGAATAAACAGTGACTCTGTACAGTTACAGTGAGTGATCCTTACCCTGCTGAATCAACATGACTCTATACAGTTACACAGTGAGTGATCCTTACCCTGAATAAACAGTGACTCTGTACAGTTACACAGAGGAATGGGAGGAGGGAGAGGGGAAGGGGAGGAGGGGGAGGGGAAGGGGTGGAGAGGGAGAGGAAGGGGAGGAGGGGGAGGGAAAGGGGAGGAGGGGGAGGGGAAGGGAAGGAGGGGGAGGGGAAGGGAAGGAGGGGGAGGGGAAGGGGAGGAGGGGGAGGGGAACGGGAGGAGGGGGAGGGGAAGGGGAGGAGGGGGAGAGGAAGGGGAGGAGGGGGAGAGGAAGGGGAGGAGGGGGAGAGGAAGGGGAGGAGGGGGAGGGGAAGGGGAGGAGGGGGAGAGGAAGGGGCTGCTACTCTTCCTCCCTCCTGCCTCCTCTCTGTGGAAGCTCGGCTCTGTATTTTACAGCAGAGCTCGGGTGTGAGAATTCCCTCCCAAAAACTTTCTATCCCTCACTTTATCTTTCCCACTCTCCTGCTTTAAAGGCCTGACCTATCAAACTGACTCGCAGGATTCAGTGCCTGTTTCAGAGGATGGAGAGCTCCAGATTTGTGTAAAAATGATGCTTCCAGGTTTTACTCTCGAAACTCAGGAATCAGCGGCGGCTCGATGGGCTGCACTTTCCTCTTTAAATCAGAAGGTGATGGGTTTGAAGCCCGCTCCAGAGATTTCAGCACAAACCCAGACTGACACTCACTGAGGGAATGCTGCACTGTCGCAGGGTCAGTACTGAGGGAGTGCTGCACTGTCGGAGGGTCAGTACTGAGGGAGTGCTGCACTGTCGCAGGGTCAGTACTGAGGGAGTGCCGCACTGTCACAGGGTCAGTACTGAGGGAGTGCTGCACTGTCGGAGGGTCAGTACTGAGGGAGTGCCGCACTGTCACAGGGTCAGTACTGAGGGAGTGCTGCACTGTCGGAGGGTCAGTACTGAGGGAGTGCTGCACTGTCGCAGGGTCAGTACTGAGGGAGCGCCGCACTGTCGGAGGGTCAGTACTGAGGGAACGCCGCACTGTCACAGGGTCAGTACTGAGGGAGTGCTGCACTGTCGCAGGGTCAGTACTGAGGGAGCGCCGCACTGTCGGAGGGTCAGTACTGAGGGAACGCCGCACAGTCGGAGGGTCAGTACTGAGGGAGTGCCGCACTGTCACAGGGTCAGTACTGAGGGAGTGCTGCACTGTCACAGGGTCAGTACTGAGGGAGCGCCGCACTGTCACAGGGTCAGTACTGAGGGAGTGCCGCACTGTCGCAGGGTCAGTACTGAGGGAGCGCCGCACTGTCGCAGGGTCAGTACTGAGGGAGTGCCGCACTGTCACAGGGTCAGTACTGAGGGAGTGCTGCACTGTCGCAGGGTCAGTACTGAGGGAGCGCCGCACTGTCGGAGGGTCAGTACTGAGGGAACGCCGCACAGTCGGAGGGTCAGTACTGAGGGAGTGCCGCACTGTCACAGGGTCAGTACTGAGGGAGTGCTGCACTGTCACAGGGTCAGTACTGAGGGAGCGCCGCACTGTCACAGGGTCAGTACTGAGGGAGTGCCGCACTGTCGCAGGGTCAGTACTGAGGGAGTGCCGCACTGTCACAGGGTCAGTACTGAGGGAGCGCCGCACTGTCACAGGGTCAGTACTGAGGGAGTGCCGCACTGTCGCAGGGTCAGTACTGAGGGAGTGCCGCACTGTCACAGGGTCAGTACTGAGGGAGTGCTGCACTGTCGGAGGGTCAGTACTGAGGGAGTGCTGCACTGTCGCAGGGTCAGTACTGAGGGAGCGCCGCACTGTCGGAGGGTCAGTACTGAGGGAACGCCGCACAGTCGGAGGGTCAGTACTGAGGGAGTGCCGCACTGTCGGAGGGTCTGTACTGAGGGAGTGCCGCACTGTCGCAGGGTCAGTACTGAGGGACCACTGCACTGTCGCAGGGTCAGTACTGAGGGACCACTGCACTGTCGCAGGGTCAGTACTGAGGGACCACTGCACTGTCGCAGGGTCAGTACTGAGGGACCACTGCACTGTCGCAGGGTCAGTACTGAGGGAGTGCTGCACTGTCACAGGGTCAGTACTGAGGGAACGCCGCACTGTCGCAGGGTCAGTACTGAGGGACCACTGCACTGTCGCAGGGTCAGTACTGAGGGACCACTGCACTGTCGCAGGGTCAGTACTGAGGGACCATTGCACTGTCGCAGGGTCAGTACTGAGGGAGTGCTGCACTGTCGCAGGGTCAGTACTGAGGGAGCGCCGCGCTGTCGGAGGGTCAGTACTGAGGGAGCGCCGCACTGTCGGAGGGTCAGTACTGAGGGAGCGCCGCACTGTCGGAGGGTCAGTACTGAGGGAACGCCGCACTGTCACAGGGTCAGTACTGAGGGAGTGCTGCACTGTCGCAGGGTCAGTACTGAGGGAGCGCCGCACTGTCGGAGGGTCAGTACTGAGGGAACGCCGCACAGTCGGAGGGTCAGTACTGAGGGAGTGCCGCACTGTCACAGGGTCAGTACTGAGGGAGTGCTGCACTGTCACAGGGTCAGTACTGAGGGAGCGCCGCACTGTCACAGGGTCAGTACTGAGGGAGTGCCGCACTGTCGCAGGGTCAGTACTGAGGGAGCGCCGCACTGTCGCAGGGTCAGTACTGAGGGAGTGCCGCACTGTCACAGGGTCAGTACTGAGGGAGTGCTGCACTGTCGCAGGGTCAGTACTGAGGGAGCGCCGCACTGTCGGAGGGTCAGTACTGAGGGAACGCCGCACAGTCGGAGGGTCAGTACTGAGGGAGTGCCGCACTGTCACAGGGTCAGTACTGAGGGAGTGCTGCACTGTCACAGGGTCAGTACTGAGGGAGCGCCGCACTGTCACAGGGTCAGTACTGAGGGAGTGCCGCACTGTCGCAGGGTCAGTACTGAGGGAGTGCCGCACTGTCACAGGGTCAGTACTGAGGGAGCGCCGCACTGTCACAGGGTCAGTACTGAGGGAGTGCCGCACTGTCGCAGGGTCAGTACTGAGGGAGTGCCGCACTGTCACAGGGTCAGTACTGAGGGAGTGCTGCACTGTCGGAGGGTCAGTACTGAGGGAGCGCTGCACTGTCGCAGGGTCAGTACTGATGGAGCGAGAAGCCTCACCCTCCCTCCACCACCCCACCCCACCCCCCACCCCCGAGGTGGATGTTAAAGGCGCTAAATAAAATCAGCTTCCTTCCTGCTTTCTAAGCTTTACTTTGATGCTGGTTCTGGATTTCCCTACAACAAACGGTTTATCTGGCGTCTATCCCATTGAGCTATTTTGAACACTGCAATTACATCGCCCCTTGCCTCTCGAAACACAAGGAGACTAAACAGTGTCCATGCGGGAACAGACGGGATAGTGTAGCTGGCCTGCCCCCATCCCAAAATCTCTGCCCCCCCCCGCCCCTCCCTGCAGGCACCGCTTTCACCAGCAAACACAACTTCGCTAGAAGCACAGCAAGCCTGCGGGAATTATCCCCATCCTCGTCTCTTTTTCAGGCGGGCGTTAATGGTAAACTGCTGAAGACATGTCCTTCCCCCTCCCTCAAACGCCTGATGGGAACTGGGAGGCTCCCCAAAAGCGAGGGAGAAGTGATAATTACCCAGCTTCGCATCAACAAAGAGATAATAAGGAAGGAAAAGGGGAGAGTGTCAGAGGCATCACTGCGTCCCAGGGACCAGATTAAACTCTGGAACAGCTGGCACGACAGAATTACTCTGAGAGGAGAAGGCTGTGCAATGGAGGTCTTTAAAATCACGAACTCTCCGACATCTCTGCTCTTACAATTCCGGCCTCTTGCCCATCCCCCGATTCCCATCGCTCCACCATTGGCGGCCGTGCCTTCAGCTGCCTGGGGGGGGGCCCTGAGCTCTGGAATTCCCTCCCTAAACCTTTCTGCCTCTCTTTCTGTCTCTGCCTGTCTCTCCCTCTTTCTGTGCCTCTCTCTCTCTCTCTGTGCCACTCACTCTCTCTCCATCTCGCTCTGTCTCTCTCTCTGTGCCACTCACTCTCCATCTCGCTCTACCCCTCTCTCTCTCTCTCTCTGTGCCACTCTCTCTCCATCTCACTCTGCCCCTCTCGCTCTGCCTCTCTCTCCCCCTTTTTCTGTGCCTCTCTCTCTCCATCTCGCTCTGCCTCTCTCTCTCTGTGCCACTCTCTCTCCATCTCGCTCTGCCCCTTTCGCTCTGCCTCTCTCTCCCCCTCTTTCTGTGCCTCTCTCTCTCCATCTTGCTCCGTCTCTCTCTCTCTGTGCCGCTCTCTCTCTCTCTCTCTGTGCCGCTCTCTCTCTCTCTCTCTCTCTCTGTGCCGCTCTCTCTCTCTCTGTGCCGCTCTCTCTCTCTCTCTCTCTGTGCCGCTCTCTCTCTCTCTCTCTCTGTGCCGCTCTCTCTCTCTCTGTGCCGCTCTCTCTCTCTCTGTGCCGCTCTCTCTCTCTGTCTGTGCTGCTCTCTCTCTCTCTCTCTGTGTCGCTCTCTCTCTCTCTCTGCTACTCTCTCTCTCTCACTGTGCCGCTCTCTCTCTCTGTGCTGCTCTCTCTCTCTGTGCTGCTCTCTCTCTCTCTCTGTGCCGCTCTCTCTCCAGCTCTCTTCATCTATCTCTCCCTCCTCCTTTAAGGGGCTCCTTAAAACTGATCTCTTTGACCCAAGCTTTTGGCCACCCATCCCACTATATGTCTCCTGATGTGGCGCAGGGTCAAGCGCTTGAAAATGATCCCATGATGCACACTGGGGCATAATATTATGTTCGAGGAGCTATATAAATTCAAGTGGTTGTTGGCGATGCTAAATTTTGAGTAAAAAGCAAAACACTGCAGATGCTGGAAATCTGAAACAAAAACAGAAAATGCTGGAAAAACTCAGCAGTACCGGCAGCGTCTGTGGAGAGAGAAAGAGAATTAACGTTTCAAGTGCGTATGACCCTTCTTCAGAGCCCATGTAGAGAAGAGGTTTCCACTTGCAGACAATACCAGAATTAGGGGTCATCAGTATAACTAGGGGACACGGTTTAAGAATAAGAGGTCTACCTTTTAAGACGGAGATGAGGAGAATTTTTTTCTCTCTGAGGGCTGTTAGTCTGTAGAATTCTCTTCCCCGGAGAGCAAGGGAGGGTGGGGCATTGAATATGTCCAAGGCCGAGTTAGACAGATATGTGATCGACAAGGGAGTCGAGGGTTTCAGGCGGGTGAGCAGAAAAGAAAACTGAGCTGAGACCACAATCAGATCAACTCGGTCTTACTGAATGGGGGGAGCGGGGGGGGGTGGGGAGGTGCGAGGAGGGGATAGGCTCAAAGGGCTGAATGGCCTCCTCCAGCTCCTAAGTCCTAAATAATTCATGCGATAGGGGAATTGAAGAGAAACCTCTTTACCCAGACAGTGGGGAGAATGTGGGACTCGCTCCCGCGGGGAGTGGGGAGGATGTGGGACTCGCTCCCACGGGGAGTGGGGAGAATGTGGGACTCGCTCCCGCGGGGAGTGGGGAGAATGTGGGACTCGCTCCCGCGGGGAGTGGGGAGAATGTGGGACTCGCTCCCACGGGGAGTGGGGAGAATGTGGTTGAGGTTAATCGCAGAGATGCATTGAAGGGGGGGAAGCTGGATAAACTCACGGAGGAGAAAGGAATGGGGTACGAGGATGAGGCGAGATGAAGGGTGTGGGTGAGAGGAGGATCATGTGGAGTAGAATCACCAGTACAGAGCAGAGGGGCCGAGTGGCCTGTTTGTGTGCTGTGAAGTTCTACATAATTCTGGACTTTTCAGGGATTGAGCTTGACTCAGTCGTAACATTAGCAGCTCTGAGTTTGGGTTTGGTGGGGCTCGAGCCTCACTTTAAGACAGGGGCCCCATAATCAAGATGGTCAGTCAGAGGTGCTGATTACCTTCACCCTGCACGCAGTGCCAGGAGGGTCGGTACTGAGGGAGCACCGCACTGTCGGAGGGGGTCAGTACTGAGGGAGTGCCGCACTGTCGGAGGGTCAGTACTGAGGGAGTGCCGCACTGTCGCAGGGTCAGTACTGAGGGAGTGCCGCACTGTCAGAGGGGTCAGTACTGAGGGAGTGCTGCACTGTCGGAGGATCAGTACTGAGGGAGCGCCGCACTGTCGGAGGGTCAGTACTGAGGGAGTGCCGCACTGTCGGAGGGTCAGTACTGAGGGAGTGCCGCACTGTCAGAGGGGTCAGTACTGAGGGAGTGCCGCACTGTCGGAGGATCAGTACTGAGGGAGTGCCGCACTGTCGGAGGATCAGTACTGAGGGAGTGCCGCACTGTTGGAGGGTCAGTACTGAGGGAGTGCCGCACTGTCGGAGGGTCAGTACTGAGGGAGCGCCGCACTGTCGGAGGGTCAGTACTGAGGGAGCGCCGCACTGTCGGAGGGTCAGTACTGAGGGAGTGCCGCACTGTCGGAGGATCAGTACTGAGGGAGCGCTGCCCTGTCGGAGGGTCAGTACAGAGGGAGTGCCGCACTGTCAGAGGGTCAGTACAGAGGGAGTGCCGCACTGTCAGAGGGTCAGTACTGAGGGAGCGCCACACTGTCAGAGGGGTCAGTACTGAGGGAGCGCCGCACTGTCAGAGGGGTCAGTAGTGAGGGAGTGCTGCACTGTCGGAGGGTCAGTACTGAGGGAGTGCCACAGTGTCGGAGGGTCAGTACTGAGGGAGTGCCGCACTGTCGGAGGGTCAGTACTGAGGGAGCGCCGCACTGTCGGAGGGTCAGTACTGAGGGAGTGCCGCACTGTCGGAGGGTCAGTACAGAGGGAGTGCTGCACTGTCAGAGGGTCAGTACAGAGGGAGTGCCGCACTGTCGGAGGGTCAGTACTGAGGGAGCACCACACTGTCAGGGGGGTCAATACTGAGGGGGTCCCGCACTGTTGGGAGGGGCAGTACTGAGGGAGTGCCGCACTGTCAGAGGGTCAGTACTGAGGGAGTGCCGCACTGTCAGAGTGTCAGTACTGAGGGAGAGCTGCACTGTCATTGGGTCAGTACTGATGGGGTGCTGCACTGTCAGAAGGTCAGTACTGATGGGGTGCTGCACTGTCATAGGGTCAGTACTGAGGGAGTGCCGCACTGTCGAAGGGTCAGTACTGAGGGAGCGCTGCACTGTCATAGGGTCAGTACTGAGGGAGCGCTGCACTGTCATAGGGTCAGTACTGAGGGAGCGCTGCACTGTCATAGGGTCAGCACTGAGGGAGTGCCGCACTGTCGAAGGGTGAGTACTGAGGGAGTGCCGCACTGTCATAGGGTCAGTACTGATGGGGTGCTGCACTGTCAAGAGATGCCGTCTTTTAGATTAGATGTTAAACTGATGTCCTGTCTACCCTCTCGGGTGGATGTAGCTGATCCAAAGGCACGATTTTGAAGATGAACAGGTGGGAGTTCTACCCAGTGACTTGGACTGAATATTTAACCCTCAACCAACATCACTGAAAAAAATCGCAAATTACTGGTCACTGATGACACTGCTGTTTGTGACAGTGTGCTTTGTGCAAATTAACTTTGCACATTACAGCACCATCTGCACTCTAAAACTACTTCTCTCCCTCTTAGTTTCCAAATTGTCCAGTAAGAAACTAATTTTTTGGAGAGACTGATGCTTAATGCTCAGCGTTCAATTGGCTGGCAGAGAAGGAGCGGGGGTGTGCTACTGGCCGACAATCATGCAGCAATAGCAAAGGACAAGATCAGGTCATCATTTACCTCACTGCTGCCTTCAGGATAGTGAGTTCTGCAGGCTGCAATGAATGGGAAAGGGTTTGGGTCCATTGGGATTGTGTACAGTGGGAGTGAATGGGAAGGGGTTTGGGTCCATTGGGATTGTGTACAATGGGAGTGAATGGGAAGAGGTTTGGGTCCATTGGGATTGTGTACAATGGGAGTGAATGGGAAGGGGTTTGGGTCCATTGGGATTGTGTATAATGGGAGTGAATGGGAAGGGGTTTGGGTCCATTGGGATTGTGTACAGTGGGAGTGAATGGGAAGGGGTTTGGGTCCATTGAGATTGTGTACAATGGGAGTGAATGGGAAGGGGTTTGGGTCCATTGGGATTGTGTACAATGGGAGTGAATGGGAAGAGGTTTGGGTCCATTGGGATTGTGTACAATGGGAGTGAATGGGAAGGGGTTTGGGTCCATTGGGATTGTGTACAGTGGGAGTGAATGGGAAGAGGTTTGGGTCCATTGGGATTGTGTACAATGGGAGTGAATGGGAAGGGGTTTGGGTCCATTGGGATTGTGTACAATGGGAGTGAATGGGAAGGGGTTTGGGTCCATTGGGATTGTGTACAATGGGAGTGAATGGGAAGGGGTTTGGGTCCATTGGGATTGTGTACAATGGGAGTGAATGGGAAGGGGTTTGGGTCCATTGGGATTGTGTACAGTGGGAGTGAATGGGAAGGAGTTTGGGTCCATTGGGATTGTGTATAATGGGAGTGAATGGGAAGGGGTTTGGGTCCATTGGGATTGTGTACAGTGGGAGTGAATGGGAAGGGGTTTGGGTCCATTGGGATTGTGTACAATGGGAGTGAATGGGAAGAGGTTTGGGTCCATTGGGATTGTGTACAGTGGGAGTGAATGGGAAGGGGTTTGGGTCCATTGAGATTGTGTACAATGGGAGTGAATGGGAAGGGGTTTGGGTCCATTGGGATTGTGTACAATGGGAGTGAATGGGAAGAGGTTTGGGTCCATTGGGATTGTGTACAATGGGAGTGAATGGGAAGGGGTTTGGGTCCATTGGGATTGTGTACAGTGGGAGTGAATGGGAAGGGGTTTGGGTCCATTGGGATTGTGTACAATGGGAGTGAATGGGAAGGGGTTTGGGTCCATTGGGATTGTGTACAATGGGAGTGAATGGGAAGGGGTTTGGGTCCATTGGGATTGTGTACAATGGGAGTGAATGGGAAGGGGTTTGGGTCCATTGGGATTGTGTACAATGGGAGTGAATGGGAAGGGGTTTGGGTCCATTGGGATTGTGTACAGTGGGAGTGAATGGGGAGGGATTTGGGTCCATTGGGATTGTGTACAATGGGAGTGAATGGGAAGGGGTTTGGGTACATTCGGATTGTGTACACTGGGAAGGGGTTTGGGTCAATTGGAATTCTGCTTGCTGGGAGTAAACGGATGGGGTTTAGTCCGTAGATTCTGTACACTGTTTCTATTTCTATCATGGATCATCTCTGTGTTTATCTGAACACTATTTCCCAATAAACTCCAGAACCTTATTGGCTACAAAACAACCGGCAGAGTGACTGCTCCCTCAGGGTAATTGGTACCATGAGGAGTTATTTGTGTGTTGTGGGGATATGAACCGTCAGCACTGATTCCAGTCCCTGTCACAGTCAGTATCATCTCTCTAATTATCCCATATCCTACATGACAGTTCTGTGTCACTCCCTTAGTCTGCAGCTTCCAGCATAAGTCTGCACTGTCTCTACCAAGAGAGTTAAACAATGAAAGATTACTGCTCAGCCCTCAATCTCCTCCGGTGACAGATATGTACAACCCTCGCCTTCCTTCCCCTCGCACATGCAGACAGTCGCACCAACAGGGACTACCTCCCACAAGTTTGACCCTAAGACAGGCTTGCATTTCCATAGCGCCTTATCACCACCACAGGACATCCCGTCGCGCTCTACAGCCAACGAAGGACGTTTTTGTTTTGAAACATAGCCGCCGTCGTAATGCAGGAAGCTCCGGCAGTCGATTTGCGCACAGCAAGCTCCCAACAAACAGCAATTTGAAAATGACTCAGATCATCCGGGTTATTTTTTTCCCCAGTGACGTGGGTTGAAGGCTGCACATTGTTCTGTATGCCCGGGGGAACCTCCCTCCCGCTCCTCTTCGAAACGACGGCCGTGGGGGGTCTCTGCCCAGTAGGTCCGACGGCGGAGGGTGGGGGAGTCTGGGTTTAAAGGGGCAGCACTCTCTCGTGACGGGGCCCTTAAATCCACGCATGAGCCTTCACCCCAGGGCAGGAACCCGAATGATTTACCCTGCTCCCCAGCGCAGGGGTCAGGTGTGAGCATCCCAGCCGAGCTCGGTCTTGGATGGAGCCAGTGTGGCCCCCCTCCACTCTCACAGAGGGCAGGGCACTTACTCACTCAACAACAACCCGCATTTACATACCAGCTTTAAACGCCAAAGTTCCCAGGGTCGAATTGGAGACAGGTGTCCAGCCAGAGGGGGAGGTTTTGCGGTGGGGGGAGGGGTGTGCAGGGGGTTCTGTGCGGGTTAGGGTGGAGGGAGCAGAGTTTTTATGATGAGCTTAAGTTTAACGGTGGATGGAAGCAGGGTGGAGAGGGATTAGTGACTGACCTCTGTGGGGATTACTGCAGTACACAGTTAAAGGACAGTCCCGGCCATTCAAATCCAATCCAATCTGTGTCAACTGGGAGAGGCAACACTGCTTCACCTGACGCCAGGGCCCAGCTCCCATTGGCCTCGTCCACACAATTCAATTCCCAACACAACAAAACCCCCACGGATTCCACTGGAGGCTGCCCCACCCCCGGTGCCCCCATCCCCACTGCCCCCCACCCCACGGCCCCCACCTGCTGACCCCACCCCCCCACTGCCCCCCATCCCACTGCCCCCAACCCGCTGACCCCACCCGACTGACCCCACCCGCTAACCCCACCCGACTGACCCCACCCGACTGACCCCACCCGACTGACCCCACCCGACTGACCCCACCCGACTGACCCCCTCACACTGACCCCCCCCTCCCACTGACCCTCCCTCCCAGACCGCCTCCCACTGACCCCCTCCCTCCCACTGACCCTCGCGCACACCCCCTCCCTCCCATTCACCCATCCCTCCCAGTCACCCTCCTGCCTACCTCCTCCCTCCCACTCATCCCCTCCTGCTCACCGCCTCCCTCCCAGTCACTGACCCTCCCACTTACCCCCTCCCTCCCAGTCACTGACCCTCCCACTCACCCCCTCCCTCCCACTCACCCCCTCCCTCCCAGTCACTGACCCTCCCACTTACCCCCTCCCTCCCAGTCACTGACCCTCCCACTCACCCCCTCCCTCCCACTCAACCCGTCCCTCCCGGTCACGGACCCTCCCGCTCACCGTCTTCCCCGCTCCCGCTCTCCCACTCCGAGCTGCTTTTCTTTCCCTCAGTTGCTCCCTCCCTCTTGCCATCCGCAACTGAGGGGGTTCCGTGAGGGGGCATGGGTGGGTGACGGCTTCAACCTGACCAGGAGGAGCTGATCCTTAGCAGCAGCAGCACTCAACAACCCGGCCCTAAATCGGCCGCTCACCTCCACTACCCGGCCCCTGCCCTCGGCCGCTTACCTCCACAATGTCAGCGTTGGTCCTGCTCTCATGGGGCTCATTGTACTCCGTGTACTTCAGCAACACTTTGTCCATGTCAGTGCTGGCGTACTGGAAGAGCTTGTTGGAGTGGTTGAAGATGATGAGGGCGATCTCACAGTCACACAGCACACTCAGTTCATAAGCCTTCTTCATAAGACCAAACTTCCGCTTGGTGAAGGTCACCTGTGTCGGGGGGGAGGCAGAGAGAGAGAGAGAGAGAGAGAGAAAGAGAGACAGAGAAAGAGAGAGATAAAGAGTCAAAGTGAGCCACAGAGAGACAACAAGAGAGGCAGATAGAGAAAAAGAGAGAGAGAGAGACAAGCAAGCAGAGAGATAGAGAGAAAGAGCGAGAGAAAGAGACAGAGAGAGGAACAGAGGCAGACGGAGAGAGAGGAAAAGAGAGAGAGAGAAAGAGCGAGAGAAAGAGATACAGAGACAAAAAGAGAGGCAGGCAGGGAGAGACAAACAGAGAGAGAAAGAGACACAGAGACAAAGAGAGAGGCAGAGGGAAAGAGTGAGGGAATGAGACAGAGAGAAACGGAGAGAGAGAGGGAGGCAAACAAGGAAAGAAAGAGACAGAGTGAGTTAGAGAGAGACCAAAAGGCAGGCAAAAAGAGAAAGAGAGACAAACAGAGAGAGAGAGAGAAAAAGAGTGAGAGAAAGAGATACAGAGATAAAAAGAAAGGCAGAGGGAATGAGACAGAGAGAAACAGAGACCGAGGGAGGCAAGCAAAGAGAGAAAGAGACAGAGTGAGTTAGAGAGAGACAAAGAGAGAGGCAGAAAGAGAAAGAGAGACAGGCAAACAGAGAGAGAGAGAGAGAAAGAGAAAGAGACAGAATGAGACAGAGAGAGAGAGAGAAAGAGAAAGAGACAGAATGAGACAGAGAGAGAGAGGGAGGGAGAAAGGGAAGATGAGGGAGAACCAGCAAGGAAACAGAGAGAGAGTGGGAGAGACAGAGTGAGACAAAGAGTGAGAGACAGAGATAGAGAGAGGGGTGGAGGGATAAAAAGTGATGAGGTTAAGTAAATATTCAAATGTTTGAAGGGATGGGAAAATAAAAGAAATAATTAGACCTCAGCTAAAAGCAGAATACTGCAGACGCTGGAAACTTGAAATAAAAACAGAAAATGCTGGAAAAACTCAGCAGGTCTGGCAGTGTCTGTGGAGAGAGAGAGACAGAGTTAGTGTTTCCAGTCTGACTCTCCTTCAGAGCTCTGAAGTCGGGACTCGAAACATTGACTCTGTCTCTCTCTGCACAGACGCTGCCAGACCCGCTGAGCTTTTCCGGCAGTTTCTGTAAGTACACCTCAGGTTGTCCCAAAACACTTCAGCACCAAGAGGAATTTTTTCTTCATCAGTTGTCACTGTTGCAATATAAGAAACAGGACAGCCAATTAGCGCACAGCAAGATCCCAGAAGGAACAATGTAATGATCAGCTGTAATTTTGTGATCGAGGTTGAGGGGTGGATGTAACTTTGTAACTCACCAAAAGTCCGGGAGAAAAGGGGAGTCTTACTTTACAATCCCCCGCTTTGCTGACAGGTTTTCAGCGTTTTCAACTTTGTTTCTCAAGAGTAATTCTTATTCCATAGGAGAGGGTGCAGAGGGAGCTTTACTCTGTATCTGACCCCGTGCTGTACCTGTCCTGGGAGTGTTTGATGGGGACAGTGCAGAGGGAGCTTTACTCTGTATCTGACCCCGTGCTGTACCTGTCCTGGGAGTGTTTGATGGGGACAGTGCAGAGGGAGCTTTACTCTGTATCTGACCCCGTGCTGTACCTGTCCTGGGAGTGTTTGATGGGGACGGTGTAGAGGGAGCTTTACTCTGTATCTAACCCCGTGCTGTACCTGTCCTGGGAGTGTTTGATGGGGACGGTGTAGAGGGAGCTTTACTCTGTATGTAACCCCGTGCTGTACCTGTCCTGGGAGTGTTTGATGGGGACAGTGTAGAGGGAGCTGTACTCTGTATCTAACCCCGTGCTGTACCTGTCCTGGGAGTGTTTGATGGGGACAGTGTAGAGGGAGCTTTACTCTGTATCTAACCCCGTGCTGTACCTGTCCTGGGAGTGTTTGATGAGGACAGTGTAGAGGGAGCTTTACTCTGTATCTAACCCCGTGCTGTACCTGTCCTGGGAGTGTTTGATGGGGACGGTGTAGAGGGAGATTTACTCTGTATCTAACCCCGTGCTGTACCTGTCCTGGGAGTGTTTGATGGGGACAGTATAGAGGGAGCTTTACTCTGTATCTAACCCCGTGCTGTACCTGTCCTGGGAGTGTTTGATGGGTACAGTGTAGAGGGAGATTTACTCTGTATCTAACCCAGTGCTGTACCTGTCCTGGGAGTGTTTGATGGGTACAGTGTAGAGGGAGATTTACTCTGTATCTAACCCAGTGCTGTACCTGTCCTGGGAGTATTTGATGGGGACAGTATAGAGGGAGCTTTACTCTGTATCTAACCCCGTGCTGTACCTGTCCTGGGAGTGTTTGATGGTTACAGTGTAGAGGGAGATTTACTCTGTATCTAACCCAGTGCTGTACCTGTCCTGGGAGTGTTTGATGGGTACAGTGTAGAGGGAGCTTTACTCTGTATGTAACCCCGTGCTGTACCTGCCCTGGGAGTGTTTGATGGGAACAATGTAGAGAGAGCTTTACTCTGTATATAACCCCGTGCTGTACCTGTCCTGGGAGTGTTTGATGGGGACGGTGTAGAGGGAGCTTTACTCTGTATCTAACCCCGTGCTGTACCTGTCCTGGGAGTGTTTGATGGGGACAGTGTAGAGGGAGCTTTACTCTGTATCTAACCCCGTGCTGTACCTGTCCTGGGAGTGTTTGATGGGTCTCTGTTGGCTTCATTGAAAATTCACCTCGGCTGCCTCCCTGTTTCTTCTGCTGGGTTAGGAGATGGAGGTGTGTGTGTGTGTGTGTGTGTGTGTGTGTGTGTGTGTGTGTGTGTGTGTGTGTGTGTGTGTGTGTGTGTGTGTGTGTGTGTGTGTGTGTGTGTGTGTGTGTGTGTGTGTGTGTGTGTGTGTGTGTGTGTGTGTGTGTGTGTGTGTGTGTGTGTGTAGGAAGGAGTGGGGTGGTTCTCTCCCTCCCATTCCTTCCCACGCTCCACACAGTCCCAGTCAGCCTCTGTCGGCCTGCTGTTTCGCACTCCACTGAAGTATCTTGTCATTTTAATCTTAATTACGGGGTGACTGCTACAAGTCTCCAATTAAGGCTTCCAGATTTAGCAATTTCTGATATAAAAAGCTGTCTTACACGGTGCGTGTTAGTCCCTCTATAAATAGCCCTGCCTGATTGTGCCAATTTCATCGGTCCACAATGCATTCCTCATGCTGCTGTTGACGAGTGGGATAGAGGAGGGACCTGAGGCCTCCGTCCACGGGGAAGCTCTCTTCCTGCTCGGAACTCAGGAACCGGTCGGTGGTGGGGGTGGCGGGGGGGAAGGACAGTGCCTCATACCTGGTCCGCCAGTCGGTTCAGAGTATGGCCGATCTTCGCCGTCTCCAAGCCAGGTTGAGTTTGGATTCTTGTGAGAAGCGGGCAAATGCCACCCCCCCCCCCGGGCGATCGAGGAGAGCTCGCGCCCCCCCCCCCCACCACCCCCCACCGATCCCACCCTGGATTGGCACCTCGCCTGCCACAGCATTGGCCTCCCGGGGGCTGGGGAAGGCATGAGCCAATCGGGGGTGGCGGCTTGCAACGTGGGTGGGTGCGAGCGAGCGTGAGGCCTGGGTGCGCAGCGAAGGGCGGGCGGGGCTCAGGCTGAACTGTGACGCACCACATGGCCGAAGGGCGAGCCGGTTTGCCCCATTGCTGAGAGCGGCCATGCCGGGGGAGGGTGACCTGTGAAACCAGCGAGCACGCGCGGTAAAGGATGGGGATAAAAGCGGTGCTGGGGGGAGGGGAGGTGGGCGGGGGGGAAGCGGAGGGGTGTGGGGGAGGGGGGGGGCGGGTTCCAGCCGCCACGGGTCGAGGGTTTACGAGAGGCGTCATCACCGAGCGGCCGCTCCCGTCAAATACCTGTCGGTTGCGCTCGTCCAGGATGCGGGTGATCTGAATCTTTTTGCGCCCCATCCTGTCGGCGGGGGAGGGGAGGTGGGGCGGGGGCCGCCGGAAGGGGGTGGGTCTGCACACGGTCTCTGCTCCGAGTCTGCCAGGAGCCCCCTCAGATCATTGCCGATACTCTGCTCTCCCCGGGTCTGTAAAATGTCCACTCCTCCTGCAAGGGGGAAAAATTCCAATGTCAGGTCTGAGTGAAACGGTGCAGCAAGTCCCACACTCCCACCACACTCTGTGGGAGCGAGTCCCACACTCCCACCACACTCTGTGGGAGCGAGTCCCACACTCCCACCACACTCTGTGGGAGCGAGTCCCACACTCCCACCACACTCTGTGGGAGCGAGTCCCACACTCCCACCACACTCTGTGGGAGCGAGTCCCACACTCCCACCACACTCTGTGGGAGCGAATCCCACACTCCCACCACACTCTGTGGGAGCGAGTCCCACACTCCCACCACACTCTGTGGGAGCGAGTCCCACATTCTCCCCACTCCCCGTGGGAGCAAGTCCCACATTCTCCCCGCTCCCCGTGGGAGCGAGTCCCACACTCTCCCCAATCCCCGTGGGAGCAAGTCCCACATTCTCCCCGCTCCCCGTGGGAGCGAGTCCCACACTCTCCCCACTCCCTCAGGAGCAAGTCCCACATTCTCCCCGCGGGAGCGAGTCCCACATTCTCCCCGCTCCCCGTGGGAGCGAGTCCCACGTTCTCCCCACTCTCTGGGTAAAGAGGTTCCTCCTGAATCCACCAGTGGGTTTGTGAGTGACTGGTGTTGATGGCGCCTAAGAGCTGAGCTTCATCCGAATTACCTCCCAATTTGAATTTACAGAGCAGCAGGGAGTGCTTCCAGTTTCCTTGGTCAATCATTCCTCACACTGACGCCCATATACCCCACACATCACACTGACGCCCATATACCCCACCTTTCACACTGACATCGATATACCCCACTCCTCACACTGACACCCATATACCCCACACATCACACTGACGCCCATATACCCCACCTTTCACACTGACATCGATATACCCCACCCCTCACACTGACGCCCATATTCCCCACCCCACACACTGACGCCCATGTACCCCACCCCTCATACTGACGCACATATACCCCACCCCTCACACTGACGCCCATATTCCCCACCCCTCACACTGACGGACATATACCCCACCCCTCATACTGACGCACATATACCCCACCCCTCACACTGACGCCCATATACCCCACCCCTCATACTGACGCACATATACCCCACCCCTCACACTGACATCGATATACCCCACCCCACACACTGACGCACATATACCCCACCCCTCACACTGACGCCCATATACCCCACCCCTCATACTGACGCACATATACCCCACCCCTCACACTGACATCGATATACCCCACCCCTCATACTGACGCACATATACCCCACCCCTCACACTGACGCCCATATTCCCCACCCCTCATACTGACGCCCATATACCCCACCCCTCATACTGACGCACATATACCCCACCCCTCACACTGACGCCCATATACCCCACCCCTCATACTGACGCACATATACCCCACCCCTTACACAGACGCACATATACCCCACCCCTCATACTGACGCAAATATACCCCACCCCTCACACTGACACCCATATACCCCACCCCTCACACTGACACACATATACCCCACACATCACACTGACACACATATACCCCACACATCACACTGACACACATATACCAAACCCCTCACACTGACACCCATATATTACACCCCTTGACTCTTCGCTGTCGCTAGGTCAAAACCCTGGAACTCACTCCATAAATGCCCAGTGGGTGTACTTACACCACATGGCCTGCGTCAATTCAAATAGGTGGCTCACCACCTCCTTCTCAAAAGGCAACGAGGGGTAGGCTGACCTTGCCAGTGATTCCTGCAGCCTGCGATTCAGTGACAAAAGTCATTTCTCACACTTAAACATGTAGCTTCTCGCCAGACTCCAGAGAGAGAGAGAGAGAGAGAGAGAGAGAGATCCTTGAGCAAGGCACTCGGGTCATGTTAAACGCACTCGGTATTTGTCTCAGGTAGATCACATGGCAGCATCGTCAGTCTAAAATACAGGTTCGAAGGGACAGCATATATGAGCAGCGCTCTAACACGCTGTTCCTTCAAATCTACACACTCCTACCTTCAATACACATTCCACACCCATGCCAATACACAGATATATCATTCAGATGCACAGTCCAGGATTAATGGGTCTGAAAATGCAGTGAGAGTCAGCACCTTCATGAGGGGAGGGGGACCTGTACCCCAGTGAGAGTCAGCACCTTCAGGAGAGGAGGGGGACCTGTACCCCAGTGAGAGTCAGCACCTTCAGGAGAGGAGGGGGACCTGTACCCCAGTGAGAGTCAGCACCTTCAGGAGAGGAGGGGGACCTGTACCCCAGTGAGAGTCAGCACCTTCAGGAGAGGAGGGGGACCTGTACCCCAGTGAGAGTCAGCACCTTCAGGAGAGGAGGGGGACCTGCACCCCAGTGAGAGTCAGCACCTTCAGGAGAGGAGAGGGACCCATACCCCAGTGAGAGTCAGCACCTTCAGGAGAGGAGGGGGACCTGTACCCCAGTGAGAGTCAGCACCTTCAGGAGAGGAAGGGGACCTGTACCCCAGTGAGAGTCAGCACCTTCAGGAGAGGAGGGGGACCTGCACCCCAGTGAGAGTCAGCACCTTCAGGAGAGGAGGGGGACCTGTACCCCAGTGAGAGTCAGCACCTTCAGGAGAGGAGGGGGACCCTGTACCCCAGTGAGAGTCAGCACCTTCAGGAGAGGAGGGGGACCTGTACCCCAGTGAGAGTCAGCACCTTCAGGAGAGGAGGGGGACCTGTACCCCAGTGACAGTCAGCACCTTCAGGAGAGGAAGGGGACCTGTACCCCAGTGAGAGTCAGCACCTTCAGGAGAGGAAGGGGACCTGTACCCCAGTGAGAGTCAGCACCTTCAGGAGAGGAGGGGGACCCGTACCCCAGTGAGAGTCAGCACCTTCAGGAGAGGAGGGGGACCCGTACCCCAGTGAGAGTCAGCACCTTCAGGAGAGGAGGGGGACCCGTACCCCAGTGAGAGTCAGCACCTTCAGGAGAGGAAGGGGACCTGTACCCCAGTGAGAGTCAGCACCTTCAGGAGAGGAGGGGGACCCTGTACCCCAGTGAGAGTCAGCACCTTCAGGAGAGGAGGGGGACCTGTACCCCAGTGAGAGTCAGCACCTTCAGGAGAGGAGGGGGACCTGTACCCCAGTGAGAGTCAGCGCCTTCAGGACAGGAGGGGGACCTGTACCCCAGTGAGAGTCAGCACCTTCAGGAGAGGAGGGGGACCTGTACCCCAGTGAGAGTCCGCAGCAGAGGAGGGGGACCTGTACCCCAGTGAGAGTCAGCACCTTCAGGAGAGGAGGGGGACCTGTACCCCAGTGAGAGTCAGCACCTTCAGGAGAGGAGGGGGACCTGTACCCCAGTGAGAGTCAGCACCTTCAGGAGAGGAGGGGGACCTGTACCCCAGTGAGAGTCCGCAGCAGAGGAGGGGTGAGAGTCCACACCCTCGCACACACAGAGCCTCACAGATACCCCGCCATGCTTTGGCTTGATCGCAGCCCCCACACTCCTCGTGTTGACCCCACCCTTGCTCTGGCGCACCATGCCCGCTGGTAGCACAGTGAATGCCACACTGAACCACACTTTGAAAAGGGGAAACTCTTTTTCTGTCATCCCGCAATTTTAAAGAAGAAACCAAGGTCTGCGACTGGAAAGGCAAAAGAATCCATCACTCCATAAACAAATAAGGGGAACTGCTTGAACTTGGATTCGGGACCATCTCGATACGATCCAGTTTAACCACTCTGTCCGATTAGGAGTTAGACCTGCAATTGCTGCATATGAAACCAAACTAGTCGAGAATGCAACCTTGCACGTGCCCTAACTCTGCTCCCCCTGGTCCACCCGCAATGTGTTACACAGCCACCTACCATTAGCAACCATTCCTCACATGAGCCCAGTAACACGGGGACTGTCGCACTGCGGAGTGCTAGTCATCTCGCCTCTCAGTCAGGGGCTCATGGGTTCGTGTCCCACTCCAGAGAATGGAGCACAAAATGAAGATTCACACTCCCAGTGCCAGTACTGAGGGAGCGCCGCACTGTCGGAGGGTCAGTGTACTGAGGGAGTGCCGCACTGTCGGAGGGTCAGTACTGAGGGAGCGCCGCACTGTCGGAGGGTCAGTACTGAGGGAGAGCCGCACTGTCGGAGGGTCAGTACTGAGGGAGCGCCGCACTGTCGGAGGGTCAGTACTGAGGGAGAGCCGCACTGTCGGAGGGTCAGTACTGAGGGAGAGCCGCACTGTCGGAGGGTCAGTACTGAGGGAGAGCCGCACTGTTGGAGGGTCAGTACTGAGGGAGAGCCGCACTGTCGGAGGGTCAGTGCTGAGGGAGCGCCGCACTGTCGGAGGGTCAGTGCTGAGGGAGCGCCGCACTGTCGGAGGGTCAGTGTACTGAGGGAGCGCCGCACTGTCGGAGGGTCAGTACTGAGGGAGGGCCGCACTGTCGGAGGGTCAGTACTGAGGGAGTGCCGCACTGTCGGAGGGTCAGTACTGAGGGAGCGCCGCACTGTCGGAGGGTCAATACTGAGGGAGAGCCGCACTGTCGGAGGGTCAGTACTGAGGGAGAGCCGCACTGTCGGAGGGTCAGTACCGAGGGAGAGCCGCACTGTTGGAGGGTCAGTACTGAGGGAGTGCCGCACTGTTGGAGGGTCAGTGCTGAAGGAAGGTCATACTGTCAGGGGTACTGTCTTTAGAATGGGGCCTCACCCTGAGCACCAGTCTGCCCTCTCGGGTGGGCACAAAAGGCGCGTCCACTGTATCAAAGAGCAGGGAATTCTCCCGGAGCACTGGGCCCAATATTTAACCCTTAACCAACAGTGTAGGAACAGATCATCTGGTGACTATCTTATTGCTGTTTGTGGGATCTTGCTGCACACAAGTTGGCTGCCGTGTTTCCCAAGTTACAACACATGAGCACAGTTCAAGCACTCCACGGGCTGGTAGGAGCTTTGGGAAGTCCTGAGGCCAGGAAGGACGACACAGAGATGCAAGTTTTTATTTTTTGTTGCATGCACAACGGCAGGAGTCACCGGACAGGAACTCGGAGCGAGAGCGGTGTGGGAGAACGGGGAGGAAGGACCCTTTCAGGGGAAAAAGACAGCCCCTAACTCTGGCTGTCGAGGAGCTGCTTTTGCCAGCAAACCAAGCTGGGTCTGCGCAGGGTAGCCGCCGAGCACAGAGCCTTTGGGTCTGTGTTGCTTTCGAGGGACTTGAGTTGGTTCCTGACCGAGGCAGGACTCTCAGCATGGACACGGTGTCTTTGTCGATCGCAGGAAGTCCGCTGGAATTCCAGGACTAGTGTAGATCATCGAGCGGGTCTCTCTTTCTTTCCCTATTCTTTCATGGGACGTGGGCGTCGCTGGCTAGGCCAGCATTTGCTGCCCATCCCTAATTGGCCCTTTAACCGAGAAGTAAAGAGCCAACCACATGGCTGTGGGTCTGGAGTCACGTGTAGGCCAGACTGGGTAAGGACAGCAGATTTCCTTTCCTAAAGTGAGCCAGGTGGGTTTTTACGACATTCTACAACCATTTCATGGTCACCAATTCACTCTTGAATTCCAGTGAGGGAACTGAATTTAAATTCCACCAGCTGCTGTGTCCCTAGAGCATTAACCTGGGGCTCTGGATTACTAGTCCAGTGATATTACCCCTGTACCACTATCGCCCCTTCCAAGTTCCAAGTCAGGATGGTGAGCGGCTCGGAGGGGAACTTCCAGCTGGTGGTGTTCCCATGTGTCTGCTGCCCTTGTCCTTCTAGATGATGGTGGTCCTGGGTTTGGAAGGTGCAGTCGAAGGAGCCTTGGTGAGTTGCTGCAGTGCATCTTGTAGATGGTACACACACTGCTGCTACTGTGCGTCGGTGGTGGAGGGAGTGAATGTTTGTGGATGGGGTGCTGATCAAGCGGGGCTGCTTTGTCCTGGATGGTGTCGAGCTTCTTGAGTGTTGTGGGAGCTGCACTCATCCAGGCAAGTGGGGAGTATTCCATCACACTCCTGACTTGTGCCTTGTAGATGGTGGACAGGCTTTGGAGAGTCAGGAGACATGGTACAAAGAACATGGAGAGACAGTATAAAATAAAGGATACTATTCTAACGGGTGTGCAGAGTAAAGAGACCTGGGTGTATTTGTACATAAGTCATTAAAAGGTGGCAGGACAGGTAGAGAAAGCTGTTTCTAAAGCATACAGTATCCTAGACTTCAGTAATAGGGGCAGAGAGTATAAGAGCAGGGAGGTTTTGATGAACTTATCTAAGACATTGATTAGACCTCAGCTGGAGTATTATGTACAGTCCTAGGCGCCACACTTTAGGAAGGATATGAATGCATTGGAGGGAGTGCGGAAGAGGTTTACGAGAATGGTTCAAGGGATGAGACACTTCAGTTGTGAGGAAAGATTGGAGAAGTTGGGACTGTTCCCCTTGGAGAGGAGAAGGTTAAGAGGAGACTGGATAGAAGTTTTCAAAATCATGGACAGAGTAGATAGGGAGAAACTGTTCCCGCTCGTAAACGGATCGAGAATCAGAGGGCACAGTGTTAAATTGTTTTGCAAAAGAAGCAAATGTGAGGTGAGAAAAATCTTTTTCATACAGCGAGTAGTTGGGGTTTGGAATGCAGTGCCTGGAAGTGTGGTGGAGGCAGGTTCAATGAGGCATTCAAGAGGGTATTGGATGGTTATTTACATAGAAACAATGTGCAGGGTTAAGGGGAAAAGGCAGATTGGCACTGTGCTAAAATGCTCAGAGAGCCAGTGCAGACATAATGGACTGAATGGCCTCCTTCTGCACTGTAAAAATTCTGTGATTCTGTGAGTTACTCATCTGTGGAAGAGAATTCCACAGACTAATGACACTCTGAGAAAAAAATTCTCCTCGTCTCTGTCTTAAACAGTAGACCTCTTGTTCTTAAACTGTGTCCCCTGGTTCTAGTCTGTCCCACAAGAGGAAACATCCTCCTGGTATCCACCCTACCAAAACCCCTCAAACAAAAAACATTAAAAGCCCAGACCTAAAAAAGGGTCAAGTACTCTCCTGTCTGACCACATTTGTGCCACACAAGTGTCAGGCATTGACAATCTCCAACAAGGGAGAATCTAAGCATCACCCTTTGACATTCAGTGGCATTACCATCGCTGAATCCCCCACAATCAACATCCTGGGGGTTATTTTGACCAGAAACTGAACTGGACCAGCCATATAAATACTGTGGCTGCAAGAGCAGGTCAGAGGCTGGGAGTTCCAGGGCCTCAGCTATTTATAGTTAACCAAATGATTTGGGTGAATGGAGTGGATGTATGGCAGCTAACTTTGCCAACCACACCAAGGTAAGTAGGAAAGTAAGTTGCCAAAAGGACGTGGAGAGTCTACAAAGGAATATAGACAGGTTGAGTGAGGGGGCAAAAGCTTGACGGATGGAGTGTAATATGGGAAAATGTGAACTTGTCCATTTTGGCAGGAAGGTTAGAAAAGCAGAATTTTATCTAAATGGAGAGAGATTGCAGAACTCTGAGGTACGGAGGGATCTGGATGTCCTGGCACATGGATCACAAAAAGTTAGAATGGAGGAGCAGCGAGTGATTAGGACGGCAAATGGGATGTTGGTGTTTATGGTGAGGGGGAATGAGGTAAATATCGGGGATGTTTTACTGCAGCTGTACAGGGTGCTGGCAAGACCACGTCTGGAGCACCACGTACAGCTTTGGTCTCCTTATTTGAAAAAAGATATAACTGCGTTAGAAACAGTTCAGAGCAGGTTCACTCGACTCATTGCTGGGATGAGGGATTATTTTATGGGGAAAGACTGAACAGGTTGGGCCTACGCCCATTGGAGTTTAGAAGAATGAGAGCTGATCTTATTGAAAACATATAAGATCCTGAGAGGATTTGACAGGATGGATACGGAGAGGATATTTCCCCTTGTGGGGCAGGCTGGAACTAGGGGACATAGTTCAAGAGTAGGAGGTCTACCCTTTAAGATAGAGATGAGGAGAATTTTGTTTCTCTTAAAGCGCCACTTGTCTGTGGAATTCTCTTCCCCAGAAAGCAGTGGAGGTTGGGTCATTGAATCTATTTAGGGCTGATTTTTGATCGACAAGGGAGTCAGCCAAGGGTTATGGGGGAGGCAGACACGAACATGGGGTTGAGACATCCAGATCAACCATGATCTAACTGAATGCCGGAGCAGGGTCAAAGACCTGAGAGGCCTCCTCCTGCTCCTAATCCTATATTCCTGTGTGTTTCCCAGCATGTGACAAGGTTGGAGAAGCAGAGGGATGAGTGGAAGCGTTTACCTACAGTGTCCCTGCCTCCCTGTACTTGAAGAGCCAGCTGGTCTTTTCCTGTCCACCAATTTACGCTAGGGCGTGTTGGGTCAGAATCAGGATTATGTCACGAGCTCCGTGCTCACTGATCGGGGATTTGCCACTGACCTCATATAACCTCCATCTATGTGCAAGGGATTAGGAGGGAGTTCCTCTGTCAGTAAACTTGCATGTTACACGCTGTTATTGAGTCAATAATCTGCAGGCTTGGAAATTGGCTTGAGTACTTTGTTTAGCAGAGTTAGCTGTGATTATAGACTCAATAACGTCATCACCGTTCACTGCAAGATTCAGAATAGAGTCCACACTTAGTAAAAGGGAGTAATTCACTCCTGTCTGGGACTGTCCGGCAGACTGCGTGTCTCAGTGTCAGCTCCTGGACATGGACAGCAGCATCCACTCAGTGAAAGCGAGTGATTTTGTCCTGTTTGGTACTGCACAGTTTATGTGCTGCCCATTTTAATTCAAATGTGAGAGTGTTTGACGGGGGACATTGTAGAAGGAGCTTTACTCTGTTTCTAACCTCGTGCTGTACCTGTCCTGGGAGTGTTTGATGGGGACAGTATAGAGGCAGCTTTACTCTGTATCTAACCCCGTGCTGTACCTGTCCTGGGAGTGTTTGATGGGGACAGTGTAGAGGAAGCTTTACTCTGTATCTAACCCCGTGCTGTACCTGTCCTGGGAGTGTTTGATGGGGACAGTGCAGAGGGAGCTTTACTCTGTATCTAACCCCGTGCTGTACCTGTCCTGGGAGTGTTTGATGGGGAGAGCATAGAGGGAGATTTACTCTGTATCTAACCCTGTGCTGTACCTGTCCTGGGAGTATTTGATGGGCACAGTGTAGAGGGAAATTTACTCTGTATCTAACCCCATGCTGTACCTGACCTGGGAGTGTTTAGATGGATATAGACAGACTGGTCAGATGGGCTGATCAGTAACAAATGGAATTTAATCTGGATAAGTGTGAGGTGATGCACTTGTGCAAGACAAACAAGGCACGGGAATACATGGTGAATGATGAAGTACCGAGGATCAGAGGGACCTTGGTGTGCATATCCACCGGTCCCTTAAGGTAGCAGGGTAGGTAGTTAACCGTGGTTAAGAAGGCATATGGGACACTTGCTTTTATTAGCCAAGACATAGAATATAAGAGCAGGGAGGTTATGCTGGAACTGTATAAAATGCTGGTTAGGCCACAGCTGGAGTATTGCGTGCAGTTCTGGAATCTGCATTATAGGAAGGATGTGATTGCACTAGAGAGAGTGCAGAGGAGATTTACCAGGATGTTGCCTGGGCTGGAGAGTTTTAGTTATGAGGAGAGACTGGATAGACTGAGGTTATTTTCCCTGGAGCAGTGGTGATTAAGGGGGGGACATGATTGAGGTGTATAAAATTATGAGGGGCATAGATAGGGTAGACAGGAAGGAACATTTCCCCTTGGTGGAGGGATCAATAACCAGGGGTGTAGATTTAAGGTAAGGAGCAGGAGGTTTAGAGGGGATGTGAGGAAGAATTTTTTCACTCAGAGGGTGGTGGGAATCTAGAACTCACTGCCTGAAAGGGTGGTAGAGGCAGAAACCCTCATAACATTTAAGAAGTATGTGGATGTGCACTTGCGATGCCTTGGCATACAAGGCTATGGACCTAGTGCTGGAAAATGGGATTAGAATAGTTAGGGACTTGTTTGACCAGTGCAGACCCGATGGGCTGAAGGGACTTTTCTCTGCTGTAGATGGGGACAGTAAGGAGGGAGCTTTTATCTAACCCCATGCTGCACCTGCCTTGTGAGTGTTTGATGGGGACAGTGTAGAGGGAGCTTTACTCTGTATCTAACCCCGTGCTGTACCTGTCCTGGGAGTGTTTGATGGGGGACAGGGTAGAGGGAGCTTTACTCTGTATCTAACCCCGTGCTGTACCTGTCCTGGGAGTGTTTGATGGAGACAGTGTAGAGGGAGCTTTACTCTATATCTAACCCCATGCTGCACCTGTCCTGGGAGTGTTTGATGGGGACAGTGTAAAGGGAGCTTTACTCTGTATCTAACCCCGTGCTATACCTGTTCTGGAGTGTTTGATGGGGACGGTGTAGAGGGAGCTTTACTCTGTATCTAACCCCGTGCTATACCTGTTCTGGGAGTGTTTGATGGGGACAGTGTAGAGGGAGCTTTGTTCTGTATCTAACCCTGTGCTGTACCTGTCCTGGGAGTGTTTGATTGGGACAGTGTAGAGGGAGCTTTGTTCTGTATCTAATTCCATGCTGTATCTGCCCTGGGAGTGTTTGATGGGGACAGTGTAGAGGGAGTTTTACTCTGTATCTAACCCCGTGCTGTACCTGTCCTGGGGGTGTTTGATGGGGACAGTGTAGAGGGAGCTTTACTCTGTATCTAACCCCGTGCTGTACCTGTCCTGGGAGTGTTTGATGGGGGACAGTGTAGAGGGAGCTTTGTTCTGTATCTAACTCCATGCTGTATCTGCTCTGGGGGTGTTTCGTACCCAATATCTAAGTGAGTGCCTGGTACTGCCGAGGTTTGAGTAGCTAACCTACTTAACGAAATTGGGGTGTGTAAAGACCCCATCATGAGCCATGCTCACTAACAGCCTAAGTCTGTTTTTCATAGCGAGCTTGCAGCTAGGTTAGCGGACGAACAGAGACAGCTGGTGATAGTGAGCAGAGACTGTCAGTGATTCCTCCCTTCCTCTGTAACACGGGCAGTGTTCGAGTATCTAATTACAGTCATCAGAGCAGCACACTGAACAGAGTCACAGCCCTCTCAAGAGTTTAAACTGCATTAGCATGCCTGCTGGGCTGACAGCCCCTTCTCTAATGGGATTGTTCCTGCAAGGAGTTAGGGTTGGACAGATTATCAGGGAGCTCAGGTGCCGCCATCCAGACAGATCCTGAACTTCCTGAGTGGTTAAACCTGTACAGTTCAGGATCAGAGTACTCAGCAACCCCCACCCCCCCATCCCTGCCCCTCACCCCACAGCAGACTATTCAAACATTAGCACCAAGGTCACATCACAACTGAGACAGAGAGGGAGAGGGAGGGAAGGGCGAGAAGAGAGGGGGCACAGGAGACGGAGTGAAAGGGGGAGATAACGAGACAGTGAGGGGGGGGGACAGAAGGACAGTGAGAGGCAGGAGTGAGAAAGAGGGGCAGGAGTGAGAGAGAGTGAGAGGCAGGAGTGAGAGAGAGGGGCAGGAGTGAGAAAGAGTGAGGGGGGAGGGGAGAGAGAGCGGGGGAGGGTGAGAGAGAGAGCGGGGGAGGGTGAGAGAGAGCGGGGGAGGGTGAGAGAGAGCGGGGGAGGGTGAGAGAGCGGGGGGAGGGTGAGAGAGAGCGGGGGAGGGTGAGAGAGAGAGCGGGGGAGGGTGAGAGAGAGCGGGGAGGTGAGAGAGCGGGGGAAAGTGAGAGAGAGCGGGGGAGGGTGAGAGAGAGCGGGGGAGGGTGAGAGAGAGCGGGGGGAGGGTGAGAGAGAGCGGGGGAAAAGTGAGAGGAGAGCGGGGAAAAGTGAGAGAGAGCGGGGAAAAGTGAGGAGAGAGCGGGGAAAGTGAGAGAGAGCGGGGGAAAAGTGAGAGAGAGCGGGGAAAAGTGAGAGAGAGCGGGGAAAAGTGAGAGAGAGCGGGGAAAAGTGAGAGAGAGCGGGGGAAAAGTGAGATAGAGCGGGGAAAAGTGAGAGAGAGCGGGGAAAAGTGAGAGAGCGCGGGGAAAAGTGAGAGAGAGCGGGGAAAAGTGAGAGAGCGGGGAAAAGTGAGAGAGAGCGGGGAAAAGTGAGAGAGAGCGGGGAAAAGTGAGAGAGAGCGGGGAAAAGTGAGAGAGAGCGGGGAAAAGTGAGAGAGAGCGGGGAAAAGTGAGAGAGAGCGGGGAAAAGTGAGAGAGAGCAGGGAAAAGTGAGAGAGAGCGGGGAAGGGTGAGAGAGAGCAGGGAGAGAGAGAGAGAGCGGGGGAGAGAGAGAGAGCGGGGGAGAGAGAGAGAGTGGGGGAGAGAGAGAGAGAGCGGGGGAGAGAGAGAGCGGGGGAGAGAGAGAGCGGGGGAGGGGGGAGAGAGGCAGGGGGGAAGAGAGGGGGGGAAGAGTGGGGGGAAGAGAGGGGGAAAGAGAGGGGGGAAAGGGGGGAAGAGAGGGAGGGAAGAGAGAGGTGGGAAGAGAGGGGGGGAAGAGAGGGGGGAAGAGGTGGGGAAGAGGGGGGGAAGAGAGGGGGAAAGAGAGGGGGGGCAAGAGAGTGGGGGGAAGGGAGTGGGGGGAAGAGAGTGGGGGGAAGAGAGTGGGGGGAAGAGAGTGGGGGGAAAAGAGGGGGGAAAAGAGGGGGGAAAAGAGGGGGGAAAAGAGGGGGGAAAAGAGGGGGGAAAAGAGGGGGGGAAAGAGGGGGGAAAGAGGGGGGAAAGAGGGGGGAAAGAGGGGGGAAAGAGGGGGGAAAGAGGGGGGAAAGAGAGGGGGGTAGAGGGGGGAAGAGAAGGGAAGAGGGGGGGAGAGAGGGGGGAAGAGGGGGGGAAGAGAGAAGGGGGCACGGGGGGGGAAGAGAGAAGGGGGCACGGGGGGGGAAGAGAGGGGGAGAGAGAGGGGGGAAGAGAGGGGGGAAGAGGGGGGGGAAGAGGGGGGGAAGAGGGGGGGAAGAGGGGGGGAAGAGGGGGGGGCAGAGAGGGGGGCAGAGAGGGGGGCAGAGAGGGGGCAGAGAGGGGGGCAGAGAGGGGGGCAGAGAGGGGGGGAAGGGGGGGAGAGGAGGACAGAGGGGGAGAGAAATTGGGGAGAGGTTTGGGAGATAGAGGTGGGGGGGAGGGGGAGAGAGAGAGGCATAAAGAGGGGGAAGAGGGGGGAGAGTGGGGGAGGGTGAGGGAAAGTGGGGGAGGGTGAGGGAAAGTGGGGAGAGAAATTGGGGAGAGGGGGGATAGAGAGAGGTTGGGAGACAGGGTTGGGAGAGAGAGAGGGGGTAAGAGAGGGGGGGAGAGGGTGGGAGGGCAGAGAGAGTGGGAGAGAGAGAAGGGAAAGAGAGAAGGGGAAAGAGAGAAGGGGAAGAGAGAAGGGGAAAGAGAGAAGGGGAAGAGAGAAGGGGAAAGAGAGAAGGGGAGGTGGGGGGAAATAGAGGTGACAGAGGGAGAAAGAGCTTGGAGAGCAAATGAGGGAGGGAGGTGGGAAGGAGAGGTGGGAGAGAATGGGTGTGAGAGACACAGTGGAAAGAGAGGAGAGAGAGAGAGAGAGAGAGAGAAGGTGGTGTGAATGAGAGGTGGGCCAGAGAGAGTGATTGAGGGGAGGGAGAAAATATGAGGGGGAGGATGGGAGAGAGAGAGAGCTAGAGGATAGAGAGAATGAGGGGAGGAGAGAGAGTGAGGGGGGGAGAACGCGAGGGGGAGGGAGAGAGAGAGCAAGGGGGGGAGAGAGAGAGAGCAAGGGGGGAGAGACAGAGAGAGAGGGAGGGAGAGAGAGAGAGAGCGAGGGGAGAGAGAGAGAGAGCGAGGGGAGACAGAGAGCGAGGGGAGACAGAGCGAGGGGAAGAGAGAGCGAGGGGAAAGAGAGAGCGAGGGGAAAGAGAGAAGAGAGAGCGAGGGGAAAGAGAGAGCGAGGGGAAAGAGAGAGCAAAGGGAAAGAGAGAGCGAGGGGAAAGAGAGAGCGAGGGGAAAGAGAGAGCGAGGGGAGAGAGAGAGCAAGGGGAGAGAGAGAGCAAGGGGAGAGAGAGAGCGAGGGGAGAGAGAGAGCGAGGGGAAAGAGAGAGCGAGGGGAGAGAGAGAGCGAGGGGAGAGAGAGAGCGAGGGGAGAGAGAGAGCGAGGGGAGAGAGAGAGCGAGGGGAGAGAGAAAGCGAGGGGAGAGAGAAAGCGGGGGGGGAGAGAGAGAGAGCGATGGGGGGAGACAGTGAGGGAGGGAGAGAGAGAGTGAGGGGGAGAGCGAGGGAGGGAGAGAGCGCGAGGGAGGGAGAGAGAGGGAGAGGGAGAGAGAGAGTGAGGGAGGGAGTGAGAGTGAGAGAGGGCGAGAGAGGGTGGAGGCGAGAGAGGGAGGGAGAGAGAGAGGGAGAGAGGGAGGGATGAGGGATAGAATGGGTGTGAAAGAGAGATGGTGGGAGAGAGAGATGAGAGGGGGTGGGAGATGGATAAAGTGAGGCAGATGGACGGAGAGACAGAGAGCATGAAAGAGAGTCGGGGGGTGGGGAGGTTCCCAATCTCCTGGGGCCAATATTTATCCTTCATCCAAAAATGGGAGCTTGCTGTGCGCAAATTGGCTGCTGCATTTCCTGCATTACTACAGTGACTGCACTTCAAAAACAATGTATGTAAACTGAGTTGGGAGGTCCTGAGGTTGTGAAAGGCGCTATATAAGTCCAGGTCCCTTTTCTTCCTGGGAATCTCAACGTTGACTCTCATACCCCGGACCAGGGCAGAGATGTAGCTCTGGGCGGCTGCGCGGAGTCTGTCCTCAGCTAGCGCCAGTGTTATTGAAGGTCCCCTGAGTTACAGGAGCACAAACAAGAGTGGGGCCCTCACAGTTACCAGCACCGGGTGTGGAAGGTGATGCCCAGGTCGACAGCTGTCAATGAGTCAGAGGAGGAAGGTGATTCCCTCTACAGTACAGGAGGCCATTCGTGTCTATGCTGGCCCCCTGGAGGGGGCAACTCACCTGGTAACTTTCCGCCCTACTCTGTAGCCCTGCAAACGTTCTATCGTCAGGTAATTCCCCAATTCTCTTTTGAAAGGTATGCCACACTCCCCACCCCACCCCATGCTCATGGGCAGCGCATTCCCGACCCCCAACCACTCGCGACGTGAAAGAAAAGTTCCTCCTCGCGTCCCCGCTGCTTCTTTGGCCAATCGCCTTAAGAGCTGCGTCCCTCTGGTTCTCGGTCCTTCCGCCCCCGGGAGCCAGGGTTCCTCCTGACCTGCTCCTTCCCGGGGCCCTCCTGGTTTTGGACACACCCCTTTCAAAGCGGTCTCTTAATCAGTTCGAAGGAGAAGAGTCCCAACATCTCCAGAGACAGAGAGAGAGAGAGAGAGTCAGCGCTTTCTGAGGAGGGGCGGTGGGGGGGGGGGAAGCGGGCAGGGGGGTAAGACACAGGGAGCGGTTGCAAGCGCTACCCCTGCTTCTAAACCAGAACAGCAAGTTGGGTTGGGTCTCTGCCAATCACAGCCTGGCGTCAGCCCGGCTGAAAGGCCTGGAGGGCATCCCTGGCATTTTCTTGGAGCAGTCTCACTTAGAGACAGAAGGTACGGTGAGCGCCGCATTATTGCTGCCACTGTACCTACCCTACACCGTGGGCAGCCAGAGGCTTTAACATAACGGGGTTGGTTTTAACATAACCACGACTAACCCCGAGGCACAGGCTGACGCCCTGTGGGGGAGTGGGGGGGGGGGGGGGGAGAGAACACGGGTTCAAATCCCACCACAGCAGCAAATGAATAAAATCTGGAATTGAAAAGCGAGTCTCAATGACGGTGAGCGTGGCACTAGCGTAGAACGTCGTGGTTAAAAACCCCATCTGGGTCACTAACGCCCCCTTTAGGGGAGGGAAGTCTGCCGTCCTTACCCCGGTCTGGCCCTACACGTGACTCCAGACCCCACAGCCACATGTGGTTGGCTCTTAACTGCAACCCCCCCACCTCTGGAAATGGCCCAGCAAGGCCACTGGGTTCGAGGGGTGGTTAGGAATGGGTGACACACGCTGGTCTTTTTCAGCGATGCCCACATCCTACGAAAAGAACATTGAGCACTGGGTTCAGTTCTGGGCACGGCTGGAGGGATATAGGGAGCTGGGTGGGGGTGCAGTCCAGGTTCACCAGAAACTTACCGGGGTTAAAGGGGTTAAATGATGAGCACAGGTCACATGGGTAGGTCTGTACTCCTTTGCTGATAAAAGATTAAACTAATTGACATCTTTAAGGAGAGAAACTATTTCCTCTGGTTGTGAGGGTGGGGTGGGGGTGGTGAAGCCCAGAACAAGGGTGGGGGGGTGCAGAACCTTATAACAAGAGCCAGGGGTGATGTCAGGAAGCATTTCTTCACACACACACACACACACACACACACACACACACACACACACACACACACACACACACACACACACACAGTGGGTTGGGAATCTGGAACTCTTCTCCCCCCAAGAAAAGCTATCGAGGATGGAGGTGGCTGGGGTTCAACTGGAAATGTCAAAACTGAGGTGGATAGGTTTTTGTTGAGTGAGGGGATCGAGGGTTATGAGGAGGCAGCTCACCGCCACCTTCTCGAGGGCAATGTGGGATGGGCAATAATGCTAGCCTAAGCCAGTAAACCCCTCCCCAACACATCCCATAAATGAGTAAAAGAGGAACCAAGACGGGTAAGATGGAGTTAAGATACAGATCAGCCACGATCCTAATAGAATGGGGGAACAGGCTCAAGGGGCTGAATGGCCACCTCCTATTCCTGTGTAACACACTCACGGGGGGCTGAATGGCCTCCTCCTCCTGTGTAACAGGCTCGAGGGCTGAATGGCCTCCTCCTGTTCCTGTGTAATACACTCGAACAGGCTGAATGGCCTCCTCCTGTTCCTGTGAACAGGCCTAAGGGGCTGAATGGCCTCCTCCTATTCCTGTGAGGCAGGCCCAAGGGGCTGAATGGCCTCCTCCTATTCCTGTGAGGCAGGCCCAAGGGGCTGAATGGCCTCCTCCTGTTCCTGTGAGGCAGGCCCGAGGGGCTGAATGGCCTCCCCCTGTTGCTCTGTTTCATGGATAGCAGTCACTTTCCTGTAGCTCATCAGCATGTCCAGCTTCATGTACTGCACGCAGGGGTGGTGGAAGCTATTTCAACAGTAACTTTCAAATGGGCATTGAACATAAGCTTGCATTTATATAGCGCCTTTAACACCGTAGAACATTCCAAGGTGCTCCGCAGGAGTGTTATCAAACCAAAGTCTGACCCCGAGCCACGTAAAGAGATATCAGGGACAGGTGACCAGAAGCTCGGTCAAAGATGTCAGTTTGAAGGAGCGTCTTAAAGGAATGGGGAGAGAGAGAAAAAGAGATGCAGGGAGACAGAAAGACAGGGAGACAGAGACACAGAGAGACACAGAAACATAGAGAGACAGAGGCACACAGAGAGACACAGAAAGACACAGAGAGACACAGAGAGAGACAGAGAGAGACAGAGACACACAAGGAGAGAGACAGAGACACACAGAGACACACAGAGACACACAGAGACACACAGAGACACACAGAGACACACAGAGAGGTTTAGGGAGGGAATTCCAAAGCTTACAGCCCAGGCAGCTGAAGACACAGACATAATCTTGATCACAACCACTCGCTGTGTAAAAAAAATTCTCCTCATCTCCCCCTCTGGTTCTTTCCCCGATTCTCTTCAATCTGTGTCCCCCTCTGCCCAGTGGAAACAGTTTCTCCTCATTTACTCTGTCCAAACCCCCTTCCTGATTCCGAACGCCTCGATTCAATCTCCCCCTTAACCTTCTCCGCTCTGAGGAGAACAATCCCAGCTTCTCCCAGTCTCTCCACACGGACTGAAGCCCCTCATCCCTGGTCCCATTCTGGGTGTATCTCCCCCCGCCGCAGCCTCTCCAAGGCCTCGACCTCCTTCCTACAGTGGGTGGGGGCCCCGGAAATGGACACATTGCCGAGCCAGTGTCACAATTTGAGCACAGGTTGAGAGCTCAGCCCTGGTAAGAGATTGTACCTGGAGTTCTTAATCACATGCCCCCACCCCCTCACAAACTGCAGCCAGAATTTCATCAACACTCAAGGACTTTCACCATTAATGTGCTGAGTGACAATCAACAGAGACACAGAATGGGTTTAACCCCACCTATCCTGCAGGAACTTCCAGAAGATTAATCCCTAATGCTGGAATATTGCAGCGCTTTCCCCTCACCTCAGTGCAAGTGAGCAATGGGTCAGTAAAGTGCAGGATGTCAGACAATTCCCAGCACCACAGCAGCAGTGTGAGGATCAAACAATAATACTCACCGATGCTATTAAGAGCTAAAAGTCCGTCATGATGGGAATTTAATTGGAGAGCCTGCCTAACTGGAGATCAACAGCAGTGCTGGAAGACTGACATTGTACTTTAGAAAGATTCACTGTGCATGATGGCAACTGTGCAACCTGTCTCCATCTTACTGTCAGACTGTAATCTCCAAATACAAGCTAGACAATGCTGGGGTACAGTACCGGTGGGGTCAGGTCTGTAACAGAAAAACGCTGGGGTACAGTACTAGTGGGGACGGGTCTGTCACTGAATAACACTGGGGTACAGTACTGGTGGGGACGGGGCTGTCACTGTATAACGCTGGGGTATAGTACTGGAGGAGACGGGTCTGTCACTTCATAACACTGGGGGACAGTACTGGAGGAGATGGGTCTGTCACTGTATAACACTGGGGTACAGTACTGGTGGGGTCAGGTCTGTCACTGTATAACACTGCGGTATAGTACTGGTGGGGACAGGTCTGTCACTGCATAACACTGGGGTACAGTACTGGTGGGAACAGGTCTGTCAATGTATAACATTGCGGTATAGTACTGGTGGGGACGGGTCTGACACTGTATAACGCTGGGGGACAGTACTGGTGGGGACGGGTCTGTCAATGTATAACACTGGGGTACAGTACTGGTGGGGACCGGTCTGTCACTGTATAACACTTGGGTACAGTACTGGTGGGGACAGGTCTGTCACTGTATAACACTGCGGTATAGTACTGGTGGGGACAGGTCTATCACTGTATAACACTGGGGTACAGTACTGGTGGGGACAGGTCTGTCACTGTATAACACTGCGGTATAGTACTGGTGGGGACGGGTCTGACACTGCATAACGCTGGGGGACAGTACTGGTGGGGAAGGGTCTGACTCTGTATAACACTGGGGGACAGTACTGGTGGGAATGGGTCTGTCACTGCATAACACTGGGGGACAGTACTGGTGGGGACGGGTCTGTCTCTGTATAACACTGGGGGACAATACTGGTGGCGACGGGCCTGTCACTGTATAACACTGCGGTACAGTACTGGTGGGGACGGGTCTGTCACTGTGTAACACTGGGGTATAGAACTGGTGGGGATGGGTATGTCACTGTATAACACTGAGGGACAGTACTGGTGGGGACTGGACGGTCACTGTGTAACACTGGGGTACCGTGCTGGTGGGGACGGGATTGTCACTGTATAACGCTGGGGTACAGTACTGGTGGGGAAGGGTCTGTCACTGAATAACACTGGGGGACAGTACTGGTGGGGACGGGTCAGTCACTGTATAACGCTGGGGTACAGTACTGGTGGAGACGGGTCGGTCACTGCATAACACTGGGGGACAGTACTGGTGGAAATGGGTCTGTCACTGTATAACACTGGGGTACAGTACTGGTGGTGACGGGCCTGTCACTGTATAACACTGCGGTACAGTACTGGTGGGGACGGGTCTGTCACTGTGTAACACTGGGGTATAGTACTGGTGGGGATGGGTATGTCACTGTATAACACTGAGGTACAGTACTGGTGGGGACTGGACGGTAACTGTGTAACACTGGGGTACCGTACTGGTGGGGATGGGTCTGTCACTGTATAACGCTGGGGTACAGTACTGGTGGGGAAGGGTCTGTCACTGAATAACGCTGGGGGACAGTACTGGTGGGGATGGGTCTGTCACTGTATAACACAGGGGTACAGTACTGGTGGAGACGGGTCTGTCACTGTATAAGACTGGGGTACAGTACTGGTGGGGACAGGTCTGTCACTGTATAACACTGGGATACAGTACTGGTGGAGACGGGTCTGTCACTGTATAACACTGGGGTCCAGTACTGGTGGGAACATGTGGGAAACTGTATAACACTGGGGTATTGTACTGGTGGGGACAGGACTGTCACGGTATAACACTGGGGTACAGTACTGGTGGGGAAGGTCTGTCACTGTATAACACTGGGGTACAGTACTGGTGGGGATGGATCTGTCACTGTATAACACTGAGGTACAGTACTGTTCGGGACGGGTCTGTCACTGCATAATACAGGGGTTCAATACTGGTGATGGGTCTGTCACTGTATAACGCATGGGGTACAGTACTGGTCGGGATGGGTGTTACTGTATAACACTGGGGTACAGTACTGGTGGGGACGGGTCTGTCACTGTATAACACTGGGATACAGTACTGGAGCGGACGGGTCTGTCACTGTATGACACTGGGGCACAGTACTGGTGGGGACAGGTCTGTCACTGTATAACACTGGGGTACAGTGCTGGTGGGGACAGGTCTGTCAGTGTATAACACTGGGGTACAGTACTGGTGGGGGCTGGTCTGTCACTATGTAACACTGGGGTACAGTACTGGCGGGGACAGGTCTGTCACTGTATAACACTGGGGTATAGTACAGGTGGGGACAGGTCTGTCACTGTAAAACACTGGGTTACAGTACTGGTGGGGACGGGTCGGTCACTGTATAACACCGGTGTACAGTGCTGGTGGGGACAGGTCTGTCACTGTATAACACTAGGGTACAGTACTGGTGGGGATGGGTCTGGCACTGTATAACACAGGGGTACAGTACTGGTGGGGACAGGTCTGTCACTGTATAACACTGGGATACAGTACTGGTGGAGACGGGTCTGTCACTGTATAACACTGGGGTCCAGTACTGGTGGGGACAGGTCTGTCACCGTATAACACTGGGGTACAGTACTGGTGGGGATGGATCTGTCACTGTATAACACTGGGGTACAGTACTGTTCGGAACAGGTCTGTCACTGTATAATACTGGGGTTCAATACTGGTGATCGGTCTGTCACTGTATAACGCATGGGGTACAGTACTGGTCGGGATGGGAGTTACTGTATAACACTGGGGTACAGTACTGGTGGGGACAGGTCTGTCACTATGTAACACTGGGGAACAGTACAGGTGGGGACAGGTCTGTCACTGTATAACACTGGGGTACAGTACTGATGGGGACAGGTCTGTCACTGTATAACACTGGGGTACAGTGCTGGTGGGGACAGGTCTGTCAGTGTTTAACACTGGGGTACAGTGCTGGTGGGGACAGGTCTGTCACTGTATAACACTGGGGTATAGTACAGGTGGGGACAGGTCTGTCACTGTAAAACACTGGGTTACAGTACTGGTGGGGACGGGTCGGTCACTGTATAACACCGGTGTACAGTGCTGGTGGGGACAGGTCTGTCACTGTATAACACTAGGGTACAGTACTGGTGGGAATGGGTCTGTCACTGTATAACACAGGGGTACAGTACTGGTGGGGACAGGTCTGTCACTGTATAACACTGGGATACAGTACTGGTGGAGACGAGTCTGTCACTGTATAACACTGGGGTCCAGTACTGGTGGGGACAGGTCTGTCACTGTATAACACTGGGGTACAGTACTGGTGGGGATGGATCTGTCACTGTATAACACTGGGGTACAGTACTGTTCGGAACAGGTCTGTCACTGTATAATACTGGGGTTCAATACTGGTGATCGGTCTGTCACTGTATAACGCATGGGGTACAGTACTGGTCGGGGTGGGTGTTACTGTATAACACTGGGGTACAGTACTGGTGGGGACAGGTCTGTCACTATGTAACACTGGGGAACAGTACAGGTGGGGACAGGTCTGTCACTGTATAACACTGGGGTACAGTACTGGTGGGGACAGGTCTGTCACTGTATAACACTGGGGTACAGTGCTGGTGGGGACAGGTCCGTCAGTGTTTAACACTGGGGTACAGTACTGGTGGGGGCTGGTCTGTCACTATGTAACACTGGGGTACAGTACTGGTGGGGACAGGTCTGTCACTGTATAACACTGGGGTACAGTACTGGTGGGGACAGGTCTGTCACTGTAAAACACTGGGATACAGTACTGGTGGGGACGGGTCTGTCACTGTATAAGACTGGGGCACAGTACTGGTGGGGACAGGTCTGTCACTATGTAACATTGGGGTACAGTACAGGTGGGGACAGGTCTGTCACTGTATAACACTGGGGTACAGTACTGGTGGGGACAGGTCTGTCACTGTATAACACTGGGGTACAGTGCTGGTGGGGACAGGTCTGTCAGTGTTTAACACTGGGGTACAGTACTGGTGGGGGCTGGTCTGTCACTATGTAACACTGGGGTACAGTACTGGTGGGGACAGGTCTGTCACTGTATAACACTGGGGTACAGTACTGGTGGGGACAGGTCTGTCACTGTAAAACACTGGGTTACAGTACTGGTGGGGACGGGTCGGTCACTGTATAACACTGGGGTACAGTGCTGGTGGGGACAAGTCTGTCACTGTATAACACTGAGGTATAGTACTGGTGGGGATGGATCTGTCACTGTTTAACACTGGGGTACAGTACTGGTGGGGACAGGTCAATCACTGTATAACACAGGTACAGTACTGGTGGGGACAGGTCTATCACTGTATAACACTAGGGTACAGAACAGGTGGGGCACGGGTCTGTCAAAGTATAACACTGGGGTACAGTACCGGTGGGGACAGCTCTATCACTGTATAACACAGGTACAGTACTGGTGGGGACAGGTCTGTCACTGTGTAACACTGGGATACAGTACGGATGGGGACAGGTCTGTTATTGTATAACACTGGGGTACAGTACTGGTGGGGACAGGTCTGTTACTGTATAACACTGTTGTACAGTACTGGTGGGGAAAGGTCTGTCACTGTATAACACTGTTGTACAGTACTGGTGGGGAAGGGTCTGTCACTGTATAACACTGGGGTACAGAACTGGTGGGGACGGGTCTCTCACTGTATAATACTGGGGTACAGTACTGGTGGGGACCGGTCTGACACTGTATAACGCTGGGGTACAGTACTGGCGGGGACAGGTCTGTCACTGTATAACACTGGGGTACAGTACTGGTGGGGATGGGTCTGACACTGTAGGACGCTGGGGTACAGTACTGGTGGTGAGGGTGTGCCACTGTATAAAACTGGGGTACAGTACTGGTGGGCCGGGTCTGACTCTATATAACACTGGGGTAGGATACTGATGGGGACGGGTCTGTCACTCTATAACACTGGAGTACAGTACTGCTGGGGATGGGTCTGCCACTGTATAACACTGGGGTACAGTACTGGTGGGGACGGATCTGTCACTGTATACAACTAGGGTACAGTACTGGTGGAGACGGGTCTGTCACTGTACAACACTGGGGTACAGTACCGGTGGGGCACGGGTCTGTAACTGTATAACACTGGGGTACAGTACTGGTGGGGACAGGTCTGACACTGTATAACACTGGGGTACAGTACTGGTGGGGACAGGTCTGTCACCGTATAACACTGGGGTACAGTACTGATGGGGACGGGTCTGTTATTGTATAACACTGGGGTACAGTACTGGTGGGGAATGGTCTGTAACTGTATAGCACTGAGATGCAGTACTGATGAGGACGGATCTGTTACTGTATAACACTGGGGTACAGTACTGGTGGGGATGGATCTGTCACTGTATAACACTGGGGTACAGAACTGGTGGGGACGGGTCTGTCACTATATAACACTGGGTTACAGTACTGGTGGAGATGTGGCTGTCACTGTATAAAACTCGGGTACAACACTGGTGGGGATGGGTCTGTCACTGTATAACAGTGGGGTACAGTACTGCTGATGATGGGTCTGTCACTGTATAACACTGGGGCACAGTACTGGTGGGGACAGGTCTGTCACTGTATAACACATGGGGTACAGTGCTGGTGGGGACAGGTCTGTCAGTGTATAACACTGGGGTACAGTACTGGTGGGGGCTGGTCTGTCACTATGTAACACTGGGGTACAGTACTGGCGGGGACAGGTCTGTCACTGTATAACACTGGGGTATAGTACAGGTGGGGACAGGTCTGTCACTGTAAAACACTGGGGTACAGTGCTGGTGGGGACAAGTCTGTCACTGTATAACACTGAGGTATAGTACTGGTGGGGATGGATCTGTCACTGTTTAACACTGGGGTACAGTACTGGTGGGGACAGGTCAATCACTGTATAACACAGGTACAGTACTGGTGGGGACAGGTCTATCACTGTATAACACTAGGGTACAGAACAGGTGGGGCACGGGTCTGTCAAAGTATAACACTGGGGTACAGTACCGGTGGGGACAGCTCTATCACTGTATAACACAGGTACAGTACTGGTGGGGACAGGTCTGTCACTGTGTAACACTGGGATACAGTACGGATGGGGACAGGTCTGTTATTGTATAACACTGGGGTACAGTACTGGTGGGGACAGGTCTGTTACTGTATAACACTGTTGTACAGTACTGGTGGGGAAAGGTCTGTCACTGTATAACACTGTTGTACAGTACTGGTGGGGAAGGGTCTGTCACTGTATAACACTGGGGTACAGAACTGGTGGGGACGGGTCTCTCACTGTATAATACTGGGGTACAGTACTGGTGGGGACCGGTCTGACACTGTATAACGCTGGGGTACAGTACTGGCGGGGACAGGTCTGTCACTGTATAACACTGGGGTACAGTACTGGTGGGGATGGGTCTGACACTGTATGACGCTGGGGTACAGTACTGGTGGTGAGGGTGTGTCACTGTATAAAACTGGGGTACAGTACTGGTGGGCTGGGTCTGACTCTATATAACACTGGGGTAGGATACTGATGGGGACGGGTCTGTCACTCTATAACACTGGAGTACAGTACTGCTGGGGATGGGTCTGTCACTGTATAACACTGGGGTACAGTACTGGTGGGGACGGATCTGTCACTGTATACAACTAGGGTACAGTACTGGTGGAGACGGGTCTGTCACTGTACAACACTGGGGTACAGTACCGGTGGGGCACGGGTCTGTAACTGTATAACACTGGGGTACAGTACTGGTGGGGACAGGTCTGACACTGTATAACACTGGGGTACAGTACTGGTGGGGACAGGTCTGTCACCGTATAACACTGGGGTACAGTACTGATGGGGACGGGTCTGTTATTGTATAACACTGGGGTACAGTACTGGTGGGGAATGGTCTGTAACTGTATAGCACTGAGATGCAGTACTGATGAGGACGGATCTGTTACTGTATAACACTGGGGTACAGTACTGGTGGGGATGGATCTGTCACTGTATAACACTGGGGTACAGAACTGGTGGGGACGGGTCTGTCACTATATAACACTGGGTTACAGTACTGGTGGAGATGTGGCTGTCACTGTATAAAACTCGGGTACAACACTGGTGGGGATGGGTCTGTCACTGTATAACAGTGGGGTACAGTACTGCTGATGATGGGTCTGTCACTGTATAACACTGGGGCACAGTACTGGTGGGGACAGGTCTGTCACTGTATAACACTGGGGTACAGTGCTGGTGGGGACAGGTCTGTCAGTGTATAACACTGGGGTACAGTACTGGTGGGGGCTGGTCTGTCACTATGTAACACTGGGGTACAGTACTGGCGGGGACAGGTCTGTCACTGTATAACACTGGGGTATAGTACAGGTGGGGACAGGTCTGTCACTGTAAAACACTGGGTTACAGTACTGGTGGGGACGGGTCGGTCACTGTATAACACCGGTGTACAGTGCTGGTGGGGACAGGTCTGTCACTGTATAACACTAGGGTACAGTACTGGTGGGAATGGGTCTGTCACTGTATAACACAGGGGTACAGTACTGGTGGGGACAGGTCTGTCACTGTATAACACTGGGATACAGTACTGGTGGAGACGGGTCTGTCACTGTATAACACTGGGGTCCAGTACTGGTGGGGACAGGTCTGTCACTGTATAACACTGGGGTACAGTACTGGTGGGGATGGATCTGTCACTGTATAACACTGGGGTACAGTACTGTTCGGAACAGGTCTGTCACTGTATAATACTGGGGTTCAATACTGGTGATCGGTCTGTCACTGTATAACGCATGGGGTACAGTACTGGTCGGGATGGGTGTTACTGTATAACACTGGGGTACAGTACTGGTGGGGGCTGGGCTGTCACTATGTAACACTGGGGTACAGTACTGGTGGGGACAGGTCTGTCACTGTATAACAATGGGGTACAGTACTGGTGGGGACAGGTCTGTCACTGTAAAACACTGGGATACAGTACTGGTGGGGACGGGTCTGTCACTGTATAAGACTGGGGCACAGTACTGGTGGGGACAGGTCTGTCACTATGTAACATTGGGGAACAGTACAGGTGGGGACAGGTCTGTCACTGTATAACACTGGGGTACAGTACTGGTGGGGACAGGTCTGTCACTGTATAACACTGGGGTACAGTACTGGTGGGGACAGGTCTGTCACTGTATAACACTGGGGTACAGTGCTGGTGGGGACAGGTCTGTCAGTGTTTAACACTGGGGTACAGTACTGGTGGGGGCTGGTCTGTCACTATGTAACACTGGGGTACAGTACTGGTGGGGACAGGTCTGTCACTGTATAACACTGGGGTACAGTACTGGTGGGGACAGGTCTGTCACTGTAAAACACTGGGATACAGTACTGGTGGGGACGGGTCTGTCACTGTATAAGACTGGGGCACAGTACTGGTGGGGACAGGTCTGTCACTATGTAACATTGGGGTACAGTACAGGTGGGGACAGGTCTGTCACTGTATAACACTGGGGTACAGTACTGGTGGGGACAGGTCTGTCACTGTATAACACTGGGGTACAGTGCTGGTGGGGACAGGTCTGTCAGTGTTTAACACTGGGGTACAGTACTGGTGGGGGCTGGTCTGTCACTATGTAACACTGGGGTACAGTACTGGTGGGGACAGGTCTGTCACTGTATAACACTGGGGTACAGTACTGGTGGGGACAGGTCTGTCACTGTAAAACACTGGGTTACAGTACTGGTGGGGACGGGTCGGTCACTGTATAACACTGGGGTACAGTGCTGGTGGGGACAGGTCTGTCACTGTATAACACTGAGGTATAGTACTGGTGGGGATGGATCTGTCACTGTTTAACACTGGGGTACAGTACTGGTGGGGACAGGTCAATCACTGTATAACACAGGTACAGTACTGGTGGGGACAGGTCTATCACTGTATAACACTAGGGTACAGAACTGGTGGGGCACGGGTCTGTCAATGTATAACACTGGGGTACAGTACCGGTGGGGACAGCTCTATCACTGTATAACACAGGTACAGTACTGGTGGGGACAGGTCTGTCACTGTGTAACACTGGGATACAGTACGGATGGGGACAGGTCTGTTATTGTATAACACTGGGGTACAGTACTGGTGGGGACAGGTCTGTTACTGTATAACACTGTTGTACAGTACTGGTGGGGAAAGGTCTGTCACTGTATAACACTGTTGTACAGTACTGGTGGGGAAGGGTCTGTCACTGTATAACACTGGGGTACAGAACTGGTGGGGACGGGTCTCTCACTGTATAATACTGGGGTACAGTACTGGTGGGGACCGGTCTGACACTGTATAACGCTGGGGTACAGTACTGGCGGGGACAGGTCTGTCACTGTATAACACTGGGGTACAGTACTGGTGGGGATGTGTCTGACACTGTATGACGCTGGGGTACAGTACTGGTGGTGAGGGTGTGTCACTGTATAAAACTGGGGTACAGTACTGGTGGGCCGGGTCTGACTCTATATAACACTGGGGTAGGATACTGATGGGGACGGGTCTGTCACTCTATAACACTGGAGTACAGTACTGCTGGGGATGGGTCTGTCACTGTATAACACTGGGGTACAGTACTGGTGGGGACGGATCTGTCACTGTATACAACTAGGGTACAGTACTGGTGGAGACGGGTCTGTCACTGTACAACACTGGGGTACAGTACCGGTGGGGCACGGGTCTGTAACTGTATAACACTGGGGTACAGTACTGGTGGGGACAGGTCTGTCACCGTATAACACTGGGGTACAGTACTGATGGGGACGGGTCTGTTATTGTATAACACTGGGGTACAGTACTGGTGGGGAATGGTCTGTAACTGTATAGCACTGAGATGCAGTACTGATGAGGACGGATCTGTTACTGTATAACACTGGGGTACAGTACTGGTGGGGATGGATCTGTCACTGTATAACACTGGGGTACAGAACTGGTGGGGACGGGTCTGTCACTATATAACACTGGGTTACAGTACTGGTGGAGATGTGGCTGTCACTGTATAAAACTCGGGTACAACACTGGTGGGGATGGGTCTGTCACTGTATAACAGTGGGGTACAGTACTGCTGATGATGGGTCTGTCACTGTATAACACTGGGGCACAGTACTGGTGGGGACAGGTCTGTCACTGTATAACACTGGGGTACAGTGCTGGTGGGGACAGGTCTGTCAGTGTATAACACTGGGGTACAGTACTGGTGGGGGCTGGTCTGTCACTATGTAACACTGGGGTACAGTACTGGCGGGGACAGGTCTGTCACTGTATAACACTGGGGTATAGTACAGGTGGGGACAGGTCTGTCACTGTAAAACACTGGGTTACAGTACTGGTGGGGACGGGTCGGTCACTGTATAACACCGGTGTACAGTGCTGGTGGGGACAGGTCTGTCACTGTATAACACTAGGGTACAGTACTGGTGGGAATGGGTCTGTCACTGTATAACACAGGGGTACAGTACTGGTGGGGACAGGTCTGTCACTGTATAACACTGGGATACAGTACTGGTGGAGACGGGTCTGTCACTGTATAACACTGGGGTCCAGTACTGGTGGGGACAGGTCTGTCACTGTATAACACTGGGGTACAGTACTGGAGGGGATGGATCTGTCACTGTATAACACTGGGGTACAGTACTGTTCGGAACAGGTCTGTCACTGTATAATACTGGGGTTCAATACTGGTGATCGGTCTGTCACTGTATAACGCATGGGGTACAGTACTGGTCGGGATGGGTGTTACTGTATAAGACTGGGGTACAGTACTGGTGGGGACAGGTCTGTCACTATGTAACACTGGGGAACAGTACAGGTGGGGACAGGTCTGTCACTGTATAACACTGGGGTACAGTACTGGTGGGGACAGGTCTGTCACTGTATAACACTGGGGTAGAGTGCTGGTGGGGACAGGTCTGTCAGTGTTTAACACTGGGGTACAGTACTGGTGGGGGCTGGTCTGTCACTATGTAACACTGGGGTACAGTACTGGTGGGGACAGGTCTGTCACTGTATAACACGGGGGTACAGTACTGGTGGGGACAGGTCTGTCACTGTAAAACACTGGGATACAGTACTGGTGGGGACGGGTCTGTCACTGTATAAGACTGGGGCACAGTACTGGTGGGGACAGGTCTGTCACTATGTAACATTGGGGTACAGTACAGGTGGGGACAGGTCTGTCACTGTATAACACTGGGGTACAGTACTGGTGGGGACAGGTCTGTCACTGTATAACACTGGGGTACAGTGCTGGTGGGGACAGGTCTGTCAGTGTTTAACACTGGGGTACAGTACTGGTGGGGACGGGTCTCTCACTGTATAATACTGGGGTACAGTACTGGTGTGGACCGGTCTGACACTGTATAACGCTGGGGTACAGTACTGGCGGGGACAGGTCTGTCACTGTATAACACTGGGGTACAGTACTGGTGGGGATGGGTCTGACACTGTATGACGCTGGGGTACAGTACTGGTGGTGAGGGTGTGTCACTGTATAAAACTGGGGTACAGTACTGGTGGGCCAGGTCTGACTCTATATAACACTGGGGTAGGATACTGATGGGGACGGGTCTGTCACTCTATAACACTGGAGTACAGTACTGCTGGGGATGGGTCTGTCACTGTATAACACTGGGGTACAGTACTGGTGGGGACGGATCTGTCACTGTATACAACTAGGGTACAGTACTGGTGGAGACGGGTCTGTCACTGTATAACACTGGGGTACAGTACCGGTGGGGCACGGGTCTGTAACTGTATAACACTGGGGTACAGTACTGGTGGGGACAGGTCTGACACTGTATAACACTGGGGTACAGTACTGGTGGGGACAGGTCTGTCACCGTATAACACTGGGGTACAGTACTGATGGGGACGGGTCTGTTATTGTATAACACTGGGGTACAGTACTGGTGGGGAATGGTCTGTAACTGTATAGCACTGAGATGCAGTACTGATGAGGACGGATCTGTTACTGTATAACACTGGGGTACAGTACTGGTGGGGATGGATCTGTCACTGTATAACACTGGGGTACAGAACTGGTGGGGACGGGTCTGTCACTATATAACACTGGGTTACAGTACTGGTGGAGATGTGGCTGTCACTGTATAAAACTCGGGTACAACACTGGTGGGGATGGGTCTGTCACTGTATAACAGTGGGGTACAGTACTGCTGATGATGGGTCTGTCACTGTATAACACTGGGGCACAGTACTGGTGGGGACAGGTCTGTCACTGTATAACACTGGGGTACAGTGCTGGTGGGGACAGGTCTGTCAGTGTATAACACTGGGGGACAGTACTGGTGGGGGCTGGTCTGTCACTATGTAACACTGGGGTACAGTACTGGCGGGGACAGGTCTGTCACTGTATAACACTGGGGTATAGTACAGGTGGGGACAGGTCTGTCACTGTAAAACACTGGGTTACAGTACTGGTGGGGACGGGTCGGTCACTGTATAACACCGGTGTACAGTGCTGGTGGGGACAGGTCTGTCACTGTATAACACTAGGGTACAGTACTGGTGGGAATGGGTCTGTCACTGTATAACACAGGGGTACAGTACTGGTGGGGACAGGTCTGTCACTGTATAACACTGGGATACAGTACTGGTGGAGACGGGTCTGTCACTGTATAACATGGGGTCCAGTACTGGTGGGGACAGGTCTGTCACTGTATAACACTGGGGTACAGTACTGGTGGGGATGGATCTGTCACTGTATAACACTGGGGTACAGTACTGTTCGGAACAGGTCTGTCACTGTATAATACTGGGGTTCAATACTGGTGATCGGTCTGTCACTGTATAACGCATGGGGTACAGTACTGGTCGGGATGGGTGTTACTGTATAACACTGGGGTACAGTACTGGTGGGGACAGGTCTGTCACTATGTAACACTGGGGAACAGTACAGGTGGGGACAGGTCTGTCACTGTATAACACTGGGGTACAGTACTGGTGGGGACAGGTCTGTCACTGTATAACACTGGGGTACAGTGCTGGTGGGGACAGGTCTGTCAGTGTTTAACACTAGGGTACAGTACTGGTGGGGGCTGGTCTGTCACTATGTAACACTGGGGTACAGTACTGGTGGGGACAGGTCTGTCACTGTATAACACTGGGGTACAGTACTGGTGGGGACAGGTCTGTCACTGTAAAACACTGGGATACAGTACTGGTGGGGACGGGTCTGTCACTGTATAAGACTGGGGCACAGTACTGGTGGGGACAGGTCTGTCACTATGTAACATTGGGGTACAGTACAGGTGGGGACAGGTCTGTCACTGTATAACACTGGGGTACAGTACTGGTGGGGACAGGTCTGTCACTGTATAACACTGGGGTACAGTGCTGGTGGGGACAGGTCTGTCAGTGTTCAACACTGGGGTACAGTACTGGTGGGGACGGGTCTCTCACTGTATAATACTGGGGTACAGTACTGGTGGGGACCGGTCTGACACTGTATAACGCTGGGGTACAGTACTGGCGGGGACAGGTCTGTCACTGTATAACACTGGGGTACAGTACTGGTGGGGATGGGTCTGACACTGTATGACGCTGGGGTACAGTACTGGTGGTGAGGGTGTGTCACTGTATAAAACTGGGGTACAGAACTGGTGGGCCGGGTCTGACTCTATATAACACTGGGGTAGGATACTGATGGGGACGGGTCTGTCACTCTATAACACTGGAGTACAGTACTGCTGGGGATGGGTCTGTCACAGTATAACACTGGGGTACAGTACTGGTGGGGACGGATCTGTCACTGTATACAACTAGGGTACAGTACTGGTGGAGACGGGTCTGTCACTGTATAACACTGGGGTACAGTACCGGTGGGGCACGGGTCTGTAACTGTATAACACTGGGGTACAGTACTGGTGGGGACAGGTCTGACACTGTATAACACTGGGGTACAGTACTGGTGGGGACAGGTCTGTCACCGTATAACACTGGGGTACAGTACTGATGGGGACGGGTCTGTTATTGTATAACACTGGGGTACAGTACTGGTGGGGAATGGTCTGTAACTGTATAGCACTGAGATGCAGTACTGATGAGGACGGATCTGTTACTGTATAACACTGGGGTACAGTACTGGTGGGGATGGATCTGTCACTGTATAACACTGGGGTACAGAACTGGTGGGGACGGGTCTGTCACTATATAACACTGGGTTACAGTACTGGTGGAGATGTGGCTGTCACTGTATAAAACTCGGGTACAACACTGGTGGGGATGGGTCTGTCACTGTATAACAGTGGGGTACAGTACTGCTGATGATGGGTCTGTCACTGTATAACACTGGGGCACAGTACTGGTGGGGACAGGTCTGTCACTGTATAACACTGGGGTACAGTGCTGGTGGGGACAGGTCTGTCAGTGTATAACACTGGGGTACAGTACTGGTGGGGGCTGGTCTGTCACTATGTAACACTGGGGTACAGTACTGGCGGGGACAGGTCTGTCACTGTATAACACTGGGGTATAGTACAGGTGGGGACAGGTCTGTCACTGTAAAACACTGGGTTACAGTACTGGTGGGGACGGGTCGGTCACTGTATAACACCGGTGTACAGTGCTGGTGGGGACAGGTCTGTCACTGTATAACACTAGGGTACAGTACTGGTGGGAATGGGTCTGTCACTGTATAACACAGGGGTACAGTACTGGTGGGGACAGGTCTGTCACTGTATAACACTGGGATACAGTACTGGTGGAGACGGGTCTGTCACTGTATAACACTGGGGTCCAGTACTGGTGGGGACAGGTCTGTCACTGTATAACACTGGGGTACAGTACTGGTGGGGATGGATCTGTCACTGTATAACACTGGGGTACAGTACTGTTCGGAACAGGTCTGTCACTGTATAATACTGGGGTTCAATACTGGTGATCGGTCTGTCACTGTATAACGCATGGGGTACAGTACTGGTCGGGATGGGTGTTACTGTATAACACTGGGGTACAGTACTGGTGGGGGCTGGGCTGTCACTATGTAACACTGGGGTACAGTACTGGTGGGGACAGGTCTGTCACTGTATAACAATGGGGTACAGTACTGGTGGGGACAGGTCTGTCACTGTAAAACACTGGGATACAGTACTGGTGGGGACGGGTCTGTCACTGTATAAGACTGGGGCACAGTACTGGTGGGGACAGGTCTGTCACTATGTAACATTGGGGTACAGTACAGGTGGGGACAGGTCTGTCACTGTATAACACTGGGGTACAGTACTGGTGGGGACAGGTCTGTCACTGTATAACACTGGGGTACAGTGCTGGTGGGGACAGGTCTGTCAGTGTTTAACACTGGGGTACAGTACTGGTGGGGGCTGGTCTGTCACTATGTAACACTGGGGTACAGTACTGGTGGGGACAGGTCTGTCACTGTATAACACTGGGGTACAGTACTGGTGGGGACAGGTCTGTCACTGTAAAACACTGGGTTACAGTACTGGTGGGGACGGGTCGGTCACTGTATAACACTGGGGTACAGTGCTGGTGGGGACAGGTCTGTCACTGTATAACACTGAGGTATAGTACTGGTGGGGATGGATCTGTCACTGTTTAACACTGGGGTACAGTACTGGTGGGGACAGGTCAATCACTGTATAACACAGGTACAGTACTGGTGGGGACAGGTCTATCACTGTATAACACTAGGGTATAGAACTGGTGGGGCACGGGTCTGTCAATGTATAACACTGGGGTACAGTACCGGTGGGGACAGCTCTATCACTGTATAACACAGGTACAGTACTGGTGGGGACAGGTCTGTCACTGTGTAACACTGGGATACAGTACGGATGGGGACAGGTCTGTTATTGTATAACACTGTTGTACAGTACTGGTGGGGAAGGGTCTGTCACTGTATAACACTGTTGTACAGTACTGGTGGGGACAGGTCTGTCACTGTATAACACTGGGGTACAGTACTGGTGGGGACGGGTCTCTCACTGTATAATACTGGGGTACAGTACTGGTGGGGACCGGTCTGACACTGTATAACGCTGGGGTACAGTACTGGCGGGGACAGGTCTGTCACTGTATAACACTGGGGTACAGTACTGGTGGGGATTGGTCTGACACTGTATGACGCTGGGGTACAGTACTGGTGGTGAGGGTGTGTCACTGTATAAAACTGGGGTACAGTACTGGTGGGCCGGGTCTGTCACTCTATAACACTGGAGTACAGTACTGCTGGGGATGGGTCTGTCACTGTATAACACTGGGGTACAGTACTGGTGGGGACGGATCTGTCACTGTATACAACTAGGGTACAGTACTGGTGGAGACGGGTCTGTCACTGTATAACACTGGGGTACAGTACCGGTGGGGCACGGGTCTGTAACTGTATAACACTGGGGTACAGTACTGGTGGGGACAGGTCTGACACTGTATAACACTGGGGTACAGTACTGGTGGGGACAGGTCTGTCACCGTATAACACTGGGGTACAGTACTGATGGGGACGGGTCTGTTATTGTATAACACTGGGGTACAGTACTGGTGGGGAATGGTCTGTAACTGTCTAGCACTGAGATGCAGTACTGATGAGGACGGATCTGTTACTGTATAACACTGGGGTACAGTACTGGTGGGGATGGATCTGTCACTGTATAACACTGGGGTACAGAACTGGTGGGGACGGGTCTGTCACTATATAACACTGGGTTACAGTACTGGTGGAGATGTGGCTGTCACTGTATAAAACTCGGGTACAACACTGGTGGGGATGGGTCTGTCACTGTATAACAGTGGGGTACAGTACTGCTGATGATGGGTCTGTCACTGTATAACACTGGGGCACAGTACTGGTGGGGACAGGTCTGTCACTGTATAACACTGGGGTACAGTGCTGGTGGGGACAGGTCTGTCAGTGTATAACACTGGGGTATAGTACAGGTGGGGACAGGTCTGTCACTGTAAAACACTGGGTTACAGTACTGGTGGGGACGGGTCGGTCACTGTATAACACCGGTGTACAGTGCTGGTGGGGACAGGTCTGTCACTGTATAACACTAGGGTACAGTACTGGTGGGAATGGGTCTGTCACTGTATAACACAGGGGTACAGTACTGGTGGGGACAGGTCTGTCACTGTATAACACTGGGATACAGTACTGGTGGAGACGGGTCTGTCACTGTATAACACTGGGGTCCAGTACTGGTGGGGACAGGTCTGTCACTGTATAACACTGGGGTACAGTACTGGTGGGGATGGATCTGTCACTGTATAACACTGGGGTACAGTGCTGGTGGGGACCGGGTCTGTCAATGTATAACACTGGGGTACAGAACTGGTGGGGACAGGTCTATCACTGTATAACACAGGTACAGTACTGGTGGGGACAGGACTGTCACTGTGTAACACTGGGATACAGTACGGATGGGGACGGGTCTGTAATTGTATAACACTGGGGTACAGTACTGGTGGGGAAGGGTCTGTCACCGTATAGCACTGGGATACAGTACTGGTGGGGACGGGTCTGTTACTGTATAACACTGTTGTACAGTACTGGTGGGGAAGGGTCTGTCACTGTATAACACTGTTGTACAGTACTGGTGGGGAAGGGTCTGTCACTGTATAATACTGGGGTACAGTACTGGTGGGGACCGGTCTGACACTGTATAACGCTGGGGAACAGTACTGGTGGGAACGGATCTGTCACTGTATAAAACTGGGGTACAGTACAGATGGTGACAGGTCAGTCACTGTATAACACTGGGGTACAGTACTGGTGGGGACGGGTCTGACACTGTATAACGCTGGGGTACAGTACTGGCGGGGACAGGTCTGTCACTGTATAACACTGGGGTACAGTACTGGTGGGGATGGGTCTGACACTGTATGACGCTGGGGTACAGTACTGGTGGTGAGGGTGTGTCACTGTATAAAACTGGGGTACAGTACTGGTGGGCCGGGTCTGACTCTATATAACACTGGGGTAGGATACTGATGGGGACGGGTCTGTCACTCTATAACACTGGAGTACAGTACTGCTGGGGATGGGTCTGTCACTGTATAACACTGGGGTACAGTACTGGTGGGGACGGATCTGTCACTGTATACGACTAGGGTACAGTACTGGTGGAGACGGGTCAGTCACTGTATAACACTGGGGTACAGTACTGGTGGGGACAGGTCTGACACTGTATAACACTGGGGTACTGTACCGGTGGGGAACGGGTCTGTAACTGTATAACACTGGGGTACAGCACTGTTCGGGACAGGTCTGTCACTGTATAATACTGGGGTTCAATACTGGTGATCGGTCTGTCACTGTATAACGCATGGGGTACAGTACTGGTCGGGATGGGTGTTACTGTATAACACTGGGGTACAGTACTGGTGGGGACAGGTCTGTCACTGTATAACACTGGGATACAGTACTGGTGGGGACGGGTCTGTCACTGTATAAGACTGGGGCACAGTACTGGTGGGGACAGGTCTGTCACTATGTAACATTGGGGTACAGTACAGGTGGGGACAGGTCTGTCACTGTATAACACTGGGGTACAGTACTGGTGGGGACAGGTCTGTCACTGTATAACACTGGGGTACAGTGCTGGTGGGGACAGGTCTGTCAGTGTTTAACACTGGGGTACAGTACTGGTGGGGGCTGGTCTGTCACTATGTAACACTGGGGTACAGTGCTGGTGGGGACAGGTCTGTCACTGTATAACACTGAGGTATAGTACTGGTGGGGATGGATCTGTCACTGTTTAACACTGGGGTACAGTACTGGTGGGGACAGGTCAATCACTGTATAACACAGGTACAGTACTGGTGGGGACAGGTCTATCACTGTATAACACTAGGGTACAGAACTGGTGGGGCACGGGTCTGTCAATGTATAACACTGGGGTACAGTACCGGTGGGGACAGCTCTATCACTGTATAACACAGGTACAGTACTGGTGGGGACAGGTCTGTCACTGTGTAACACTGGGATACAGTACGGATGGGGATAGGTCTGTTATTGTATAACACTGGGGTACAGTACTGGTGGGGCAGGTCTGTTACTGTATAACACTGTTGTACAGTACTGGTGGGGAAGGGTCTGTCACTGTATAACACTGTTGTACAGTACTGGTGGGGAAGGGTCTGTCACTGTATAACACTGGGGTACAGTACTGGTGGGGACAGGTCTCTCACTGTATAATACTGGGGTACAGTACTGGTGGGGACCAGTCTGACACTGTATAACGCTGGGGTACAGTACTGGCGGGGACAGGTCTGTCACTGTATAACACTGGGGTACAGTACTGGTGGGGATGGGTCTGACACTGTATGACGCTGGGGTACAGTACTGGTGGTGAGGCTGTGTCACTGTATAAAACTGGGGTACAGTACTGGTGGGCCGGGTCTGACTCTATATAACACTGGGGTAGGATACTGATGGGGGCGGGTCTGTCACTCTATAACACTGGAGTACAGTACTGCTGGGGATGGGTCTGTCACTGTATAACACTGGGGTACAGTACTGGTGGGGACGGATCTGTCACTGTATACAACTAGGTTACAGTACTGGTGGAGACGGGTCTGTCACTGTATAACACTGGGGTACAGTACCGGTGGGGCACGGGTCTGTAACTGTATAACACTGGGGTACAGTACTGGTGGGGACAGGTCTGACACTGTATAACACTGGGGTACAGTACTGGTGGGGACAGGTCTGTTATTGTATAACACTGGGGTACAGTACTGGTGGGGAATGGTCTGTAACTGTATAGCACTGGGATGCAGTACTGATGAGGACGGATCTGTTACTGTATAACACTGGGGTACAGTACTGGTGGGGATGGATCAGTCACTGTAAAACACTGGGGTACAGAACTGGTGGGGACGGGTCTGTCACTATATAACACTGGGTTACAGTACTGGTGGAGATGTGGCTGTCACTGTATAAAACTCGGGTACAACACTGGTGGGGATGGGTCTGTCACTGTATAACAGTGGGGTACAGTACTGCTGATGATGGGTCTGTCACTGTATAACACTGGGGTACAGTACTGGGGGGGACAGGTCTGTCACTGTATAAGACTAGGGTACAGTACTGGTGGAGACGGGTCTGTCACAGTATAACACTGGGGTATAGTACTGGTGGAGACGGGTCTGTCACTGTATAACACTGGGGTACAGTACTGGAGGGGAGAGGTCTGTCACTGTATAACACTGGGGTACTGTACTGGTGGGGACGGGTCTGTCACTGTATAACACTGGGGTACAGTACTGGTGGGGACAGGTCTGACACTGTATAACACTGGGGTACAGTACTGGTGGGGACAGGTCTGACACTGTATAACACTGGGGTACAGTACTGGTGGGGACAGGTCTGTCACCATTTAACACTCGGGTACAGTACTGATTGGGAAGGGTCTGTTATTGTATAACACTGGTGTACAGTACTGGTGGGGACAGGTCTGTCACTGTATAGCACTGGGGTACAGTACTGGTGGGGACGGGTCTTTCACTGTATAACACTGGGCTACAGTACTGGTGGAGATGTGCCTGCCACTGTATAAAACTGGGGTACAATACTGGTGGGGATGCGTCTGTCACTGTATAACACTGGGGTACAGTATTGGTGATGGGTCTGACACTGTATAACACAGGGGCACAGTACTGGTGGGGACAGGTCTGTCACTATGTAACACTGGGGTACAGAACTGGTGGGGACAGGTCTGTCACTGTATAACACTGGGGTACTGTACTGGTAGGGACAGGTCTGTCACTGTAAAACAGTGGGTAACAGCACTGGTGGGGACGGGTCGGTCACTGAATAACACTGGGGTACAGTACTGGTGGGGACGGGTCTGTCACTGAGTAACAGTGGGGTACAGCACTGGTGGGGACAGGTCTGTCACTGTATAACACTGGGGTATAGTACTGGTGAGGTCGGGTCTGCCACTGCATAACACTGGGGTACAGTACTGGTGGGGACAGGTCTATGACTGTATAATGCTGGGGTACAGTACTGGTGCAGACGGGTCTATCACTGTATAACCCTGGGGTACCGAACTGGTGGGGACAGGTCTATCACTGTAAAACCTGGAGTAAAGTACTGGTGCAGACGGGTCTATCCCTGTATAACACTGGGGTACAGAACTGGAGGGAACGGGTCTATCACTGGCTAACAGTGGGGTAGAGTACTGGTGGGGACAGGTCTGTCACTGTATAACACTGGGGTAGGATACTGATGGGGACGGGCCTGTCACTGTATAACAGTGGGGTACAGTACTGCTGATGATGGGTCTGTCACAGTACAACACTGGGGTACAGTACTGGGGGGGGACAGGTCTGTCACTGTATAAGACTAGGGTACAGTACTGGTGGAGACGGGTCTGTCACAGTATAACACTGGGGTATAGTACTGGTGGAGACGGGTCTGTCACTGTATAACACTGGGGTACAGTACTGGAGGGGAGAGGTCTGTCACTGTATAACACTGGGGTACTGTACTGGTGGGGACGGGTCTGTCACTGTATAACACTGGGGTACAGTACTGGTGGGGACAGGTCTGTCACCATTTAACACTCGGGTACAGTACTGATTGGGAAGGGTCTGTTATTGTATAACACTGGTGTACAGTACTGGTGGGGACAGGTCTGTCACTGTATAACACTGGGGTATAGTACTGGTGAGGTCGGGTCTGCCACTGCATAACACTGGGGTACAGTACTGGTGGGGACGGGTCTGTCACTGTATAACACTGGGGTACAGAACTGGTGGGGACGGGTCTGTCACTGTATAACACTGGGGTACAGTACTGGTGGGGACAGGTCTGTCACCATTTAACACTCGGGTACAGTACTGATTGGGAAGGGTCTGTTATTGTATAACAGTGGGGTACAGTACTGGTGGGGATGGATCTGTCACTGTTTAACACTGGGCTACAGTACTGGTGAGGACAAGTCAATCACTGTATAACACTGGGGTACAGTACTGGTGGGGACAGGTCTATCACTGTATAATGCTGGGGTACAGTACTGGTGCGGACGGGTCTATCACTATATAACCCTAGGGTACAGAACTGGTGGGGACAGGTCTATCACTGAATAACACTGGGGTACAGAACTGGTGGGGACAGGTCTGTCACTGTATAACACTGGGGTACAGTACTGGTGGGGACATGTCTGTCACTGTATTACACTGGGGTACAGCACTGGCGTGGACGGGTCTGTAACTGTATATCACTGGGTTACAGTACTGGTGGAGACAGGTCTGTCACTGTATAACACTGGGGTATAGTGCTGGTGGGGACAGGTCTGTCACTGTATAACACTGGGGTATAGTACTGGTGAGGATGGGCCTGTCACTGTATAACACAGGGGTACAGTACTGGTGGGGACAGGTGTGTCACTGTATAACACTGGGGTACAGTACTGGTGAGGACGTGTCTGACACTGTCTAACAGTGGGGCACAGTACTGGTGGGGACAGGTCTATCACTGTAAAACGCTGGGGTAAAGTACTGGTGCAGACCGGTGTATCCCTGTATAACACTGGGGTACAGAACTTTAGGGGACGGGTCTATCACTGGATAACAGTGGGGTACACTACTGGTGGGGACAGGTCTGTCACTGTATAACACTGGGGTATAGTACTGGTGAGGACGGGTCTGATACTGTATAACAGTGGGGTAACAGTACTGGTGGGGACGGGTCTGTCACTGTATAACAGTGGGCCACAGTACTGGTGGTGATGGATCTGTCACTGTTTAACACTGGGGTACAGTACTGGTGGGGACAGGTCTATCACTGTATAACGCTGGGGGACAGTACTCGTGCGGATGGGTCTGTCACTGTATAACACTGGGGTACAGTACTGGTGGGGACAGGTCTGCCACTGTATAACACTGGGGTACAGTACTGGTGGGGACGGGTCTGTCACTGTGCAACAGTGGGCCACAGTACTGGAGGGGATGGATCTGTCACTGTTTAACACTGTGGTACAGTACTGGTGGGGACAGGTCTATCACTGTATAACACTGGGGTACAGTACTGGCAGGGACGGGTCTGTCACTGTATAACACTGCGTGACAGTACTGGTGGAGACAGGTCTGTCACTGTATAACACTGGGGTACAGTGCTGGTGGGGACAGGTCTATCCCTGTATAACACTGGGGTACAAAACTGGTGGGGACGGGTCTGTCACTGTATAATAGTGGGGAACAGTACTGGTGGGGACAGGTTTGTCACTGTATAACACTGGGGTATAGTACTGGTGAGGTCGGGTTTGCCACTGTATAACACTGGGGTATAGTACTGGTGGGGATGGATCTGTCACTGTCTAACACTGGGGTACAGTACTGCTGAGGACAGGTCTATCACGGTATAACACTGGGGTACAGTACTGGTAGGGCAGGTCTATCACTGTATAACACTGGGGTACAGTACTGGTGGGGACAGGTCTGTCACTGTATTACACTGGGGTACAGTACTGGCGGGGACGGGTATGTCACTTTATAACACTGGGTGACAGTACTGGTGGAGACGGGTCTGTCACTGTATAACACTGGGGTACAGTACTGGTGGGGACAGGTCTGTCACTGTATAACATTGGGGTAAAGTACTGGTGGGGACGGGGCTGTCACTGTATAACAGTGGGGTACAGTACTGGTGGGGACAGGTCTGTCACTGTACAACACTGTGGTATAGTACTGGTGAGGACAGGTCTGTCACTGTATAACACTGGGGTATAGTACTGGTGAGGACGGGTTTGCCACTGTACAACACTGGGGTACAGTACAGGTGGGGATGGATCTGTCACTGTCTAACACTGGGGTACAGTACTGCTGAGGACAGGTCTATCACGGTATAACACTGGCGTACAGTACTGGTGGGGCAGGTCTGTCACTGTATAACACTAGGGTACAGTACTGGTGGGAACAGGTCTGTCACTGGATTACACTGGGGTAGAGTACTGGCAGGGACGGGTCTGTCACTGTATAACACTGCGTGACAGTACTGGTGGAGACGGGTCTGTCACTGTATAACACTGGGGTACAGTGCTGGTGGGGACAGGTCTGTCACTGTATAACACTGGGGAATAGTACTGGTGAGGTGGGTCTGTCACTGTATAACACTGGGGTACAGTACTGGTGGGGACAGGTCTGTCACAGTATAACACAGGGGTATAGTACTGGTGAGGAAGGGTCTGTCACTGTATAACAGTGGGGCACAGTACTGGTGGGGATGGATCTGTCACTGTTTAACACTGGGGTACAGTACTGGTGGGGACAGGTCTGTCACTGTATAACACTGGGGTATAGTACTGCAGAGGTCGGGTCTGCCACGGTATAACACTGGGGTACAGTCCTGGAGGGGACGTGTCTGTCACTGTATAACACTGGGGTACAAAACTGGTGGGGACGGGTCTGTCACTGTATAACAGTGGGGTACAGTAGTGGTGGGGACAGGTCTGTCACTGTACAACACTGGGGTATAGTACTGGTGAGGACGGGTCTGCCACTGTATAACACTGGGGTACAGTACTGGTGGGGACAGGTCAGTCACTGTATAACACTGGGATACAGTACGGATGGGGACGGGTCTGTTATTGTATAACACAGGGGTACAGTACAGGTGGGGAAGGTTCTGTCTCTGTATAACGCTGGGGTACAGTACTGGTGGGGACGGGTCTGTCACTGTATTACACTGGGGGATGGGTCTGACACTGTATAACGCTGGGGTACAGTACCGGTGGGGACGGGTCTGACACTGTATAACACTGGGGTATAGTACTGGTGGAGATGTGTCTGTCACGGTACAACACTGGGGTACAGTACTGGTGGGGATGGGTCTGACCCTGTATAACACTGGGGTTCAGTACTGGTGATGGGTCTGTCACTGTATAACACTGGGGTACAGTACTGGTCGGGATGGGTGTTACTGTATAACACTGGGGTACAATACCCGTGGGGACAGGTCTGTCACTGGATAACACTGTTGTACAGTACTGGTGGGGCCGGGTCTGTCACTGTGTAACACTGGGGTACAGTACTGGTGGGGACAGGTCTGTCACTGTATAACACTGAGTTACAGTACTGGGGAAGATGGGTCTGTCACTGTATAACACCGGGGTACAGTGCTGGTGGGGACAGGTCTGTCACTGTATAACACTGGGGTATAGTACTGGTGAGGACGGCTCTGTCACTGTATAACACTGGGGTACAGTACTGCTGGGGACAGGTCTATCACTGTAAAACACGGGTACAGTACTAGTGGGGACAGGTCTATCACTGTATAACGCTGGGGTACAGTACTGGCGGGGACAGGTCTGTCACTGTATAACACTGGGGTACAGTACTGGTGGGGATGGGTCTGACACTGTATGACGCTGGGGTACAGTACTGGTGGTGAGGGTGTGTCACTGTATAAAACTGGGGTACAGTACTGGTGAGCCGGGTCTGACTCTATATAACACTGGGGTAGGATACTGATGGGGACGGGTCTGTCACTCTATAACACTGGAGTACAGTACTGCTGGGGATGGGTCTGGCACTGTATAACACTGGGGTACAGTGCTGGTGGGGACGGATCTGTCACTGTATACGACTAGGGTACAGTACTGGTGGAGACGGGTCTGTCACTGTATAACACTGGGGTACAGTACCGGTGGGGCACGGGTCTGTAACTGTATAACACTGGGGTACAGTACTGGTGGGGACAGGTCTGACACTGTATAACACTGGGGTACAGTACTGGTGGGGACAGGTCTGTCACCGTATAACACTGGGGTACAGTACTGATGGGGACGGGTCTGTTATTGTATAACACTGGGGTACAGTACTGGTGGGGAATGGTCTGTAACTGTATAGCACTGAGATGCAGTACTGATGAGGACGGATCTGTTACTGTATAACACTGGGGTACGGTACTGGTGGGGATGGATCTGTCACTGTATAACACTGGGGTACAGAACTGCTGGGGACGGGTCTGTCACTATATAACACTGGGTTACAGTACTGGTGGAGATGCGGCTGTCACTGTATAAAACTCGGGTACAACACTGGTGGGGATGGGTCTGTCACTGTATAACAGTGGGGTACAGTACTGCTGATGATGGGTCTGTCACTGTATAACACTGGGGCACAGTACTGGTGGGGACAGGTCTGTCACTGTATAACACTGGGGTATAGTACTGGTGAGGACGGGTCTGATACTGTATAACAGTGGGGTAACAGTACTGGTGGGGACGGGTCTGTCACTGTATAACAGTGGGCCACAGTACTGGTGGTGATGGATCTGTCACTGTTTAACACTGGGGTACAGTACTGGTGGGGACAGGTCTATCACTGTATAACGCTGGGGGACAGTACTCGTGCGGATGGGTCTGTCACTGTATAACACTGGGGTACAGTACTGGTGGGGACAGGTCTGCCACTGTATAACACTGGGGTACAGTACTGGTGGGGACGGGTCTGTCACTGTGCAACAGTGGGCCACAGTACTGGAGGGGATGGATCTGTCACTGTTTAACACTGTGGTACAGTACTGGTGGGGACAGGTCTATCACTGTATAACACTGGGGTACAGTACTGGCAGGGACGGGTCTGTCACTGTATAACACTGCGTGACAGTACTGGTGGAGACAGGTCTGTCACTGTATAACACTGGGGTACAGTGCTGGTGGGGACAGGTCTATCCCTGTATAACACTGGGGTACAAAACTGGTGGGGACGGGTCTGTCACTGTATAATAGTGGGGAACAGTACTGGTGGGGACAGGTTTGTCACTGTATAACACTGGGGTATAGTACTGGTGAGGTCGGGTTTGCCACTGTATAACACTGGGGTATATTACTGGTGGGGATGGATCTGTCACTGTCTAACACTGGGGTACAGTACTGCTGAGGACAGGTCTATCACGGTATAACACTGGGGTACAGTACTGGTAGGGCAGGTCTATCACTGTATAACACTGGGGTACAGTACTGGTGGGGACAGGTCTGTCACTGTATTACACTGGGGTACAGTACTGGCGGGGACGGGTATGTCACTTTATAACACTGGGTGACAGTACTGGTGGAGACGGGTCTGTCACTGTATAACACTGGGGTACAGTACTGGTGGGGACAGGTCTGTCACTGTATAACACTGGGGTAAAGTACTGGTGGGGACGGGGCTGTCACTGTATAACAGTGGGGTACAGTACTGGTGGGGACAGGTCTGTCACTGTACAACACTGTGGTATAGTACTGGTGAGGACAGGTCTGTCACTGTATAACACTGGGGTATAGTACTGGTGAGGACGGGTTTGCCACTGTACAACACTGGGGTACAGTACAGGTGGGGATGGATCTGTCACTGTCTAACACTGGGGTACAGTACTGCTGAGGACAGGTCTATCACGGTATAACACTGGCGTACAGTACTGGTGGGGCAGGTCTGTCACTGTATAACACTAGGGTACAGTACTGGTGGGAACAGGTCTGTCACTGTATTACACTGGGGTAGAGTACTGGCAGGGACGGGTCTGTCACTGTATAACACTGCGTGACAGTACTGGTGGAGACGGGTCTGTCACTGTATAACACTGGGGTACAGTGCTGGTGGGGACAGGTCTGTCACTGTATAACACTGGGGAATAGTACTGGTGAGGTGGGTCTGTCACTGTATAACACTGGGGTACAGTACTGGTGGGGACAGGTCTGTCACAGTATAACACAGGGGTATAGTACTGGTGAGGAAGGGTCTGTCACTGTATAACAGTGGGGCACAGTACTGGTGGGGATGGATCTGTCACTGTTTAACACTGGGGTACAGTACTGGTGGGGACAGGTCTGTCACTGTATAACACTGGGGTATAGTACTGCAGAGGTCGGGTCTGCCACGGTATAACACTGGGGTACAGTCCTGGAGGGGACGTGTCTGTCACTGTATAACACTGGGGTACAAAACTGGTGGGGACGGGTCTGTCACTGTATAACAGTGGGGTACAGTAGTGGTGGGGACAGGTCTGTCACTGTACAACACTGGGGTATAGTACTGGTGAGGACGGGTCTGCCACTGTATAACACTGGGGTACAGTACTGGTGGGGACAGGTCAGTCACTGTATAACACTGGGATACAGTACGGATGGGGACGGGTCTGTTATTGTATAACACAGGGGTACAGTACAGGTGGGGAAGGTTCTGTCTCTGTATAACGCTGGGGTACAGTACTGGTGGGGACGGGTCTGTCACTGTATTACACTGGGGGATGGGTCTGACACTGTATAACGCTGGGGTACAGTACCGGTGGGGACGGGTCTGACACTGTATAACACTGGGGTATAGTACTGGTGGAGATGTGTCTGTCACGGTACAACACTGGGGTACAGTACTGGTGGGGATGGGTCTGACCCTGTATAACACTGGGGTTCAGTACTGGTGATGGGTCTGTCACTGTATAACACTGGGGTACAGTACTGGTCGGGATGGGTGTTACTGTATAACACTGGGGTACAATACCCGTGGGGACAGGTCTGTCACTGGATAACACTGTTGTACAGTACTGGTGGGGCCGGGTCTGTCACTGTGTAACACTGGGGTACAGTACTGGTGGGGACAGGTCTGTCACTGTATAACACTGAGTTACAGTACTGGGGAAGATGGGTCTGTCACTGTATAACACCGGGGTACAGTGCTGGTGGGGACAGGTCTGTCACTGTATAACACTGGGGTATAGTACTGGTGAGGACGGCTCTGTCACTGTATAACACTGGGGTACAGTACTGCTGGGGACAGGTCTATCACTGTAAAACACGGGTACAGTACTAGTGGGGACAGGTCTATCACTGTATAACGCTGGGGTACAGTACTGGCGGGGACAGGTCTGTCACTGTATAACACTGGGGTACAGTACTGGTGGGGATGGGTCTGACACTGTATGACGCTGGGGTACAGTACTGGTGGTGAGGGTGTGTCACTGTATAAAACTGGGGTACAGTACTGGTGAGCCGGGTCTGACTCTATATAACACTGGGGTAGGATACTGATGGGGACGGGTCTGTCACTCTATAACACTGGAGTACAGTACTGCTGGGGATGGGTCTGGCACTGTATAACACTGGGGTACAGTGCTGGTGGGGACGGATCTGTCACTGTATACGACTAGGGTACAGTACTGGTGGAGACGGGTCTGTCACTGTATAACACTGGGGTACAGTACCGGTGGGGCACGGGTCTGTAACTGTATAACACTGGGGTACAGTACTGGTGGGGACAGGTCTGACACTGTATAACACTGGGGTACAGTACTGGTGGGGACAGGTCTGTCACCGTATAACACTGGGGTACAGTACTGATGGGGACGGGTCTGTTATTGTATAACACTGGGGTACAGTACTGGTGGGGAATGGTCTGTAACTGTATAGCACTGAGATGCAGTACTGATGAGGACGGATCTGTTACTGTATAACACTGGGGTACGGTACTGGTGGGGATGGATCTGTCACTGTATAACACTGGGGTACAGAACTGCTGGGGACGGGTCTGTCACTATATAACACTGGGTTACAGTACTGGTGGAGATGCGGCTGTCACTGTATAAAACTCGGGTACAACACTGGTGGGGATGGGTCTGTCACTGTATAACAGTGGGGTACAGTACTGCTGATGATGGGTCTGTCACTGTATAACACTGGGGTAGAGTACTGGTCTGTCACTGTATAACACTGGGGTACAGTACTGGGGGGGACAGGTCTGTCACTGTATAAGACTAGGGTACAGTACTGGTGGAGATGGGTCTGTCACAGTATAACACTGGGGTATAGTACTGGTGGAGACGGGTCTGTAACTGTATAATACAGGGGTACAGTACTGGTGGGGACAGGTCTGTCACCATTTAACACTCGGGTACAGTACTGATTGGGAAGGGTCTGTTATTGTATAACACTGGTGTACAGTACTGGTGGGGGACAGGTCTGTCACTGTATAGCACTGGGGTACAGTACTGGTGGGGACGGGTCTTTCACTGTATAACACTGGGCTACAGTACTGGTGGAGATGTGCCTGCCACTGTATAAAACTGAGGTACAATACTGGTGGGGATGGGTCTGTCACTGTATAACACTGGGGTACAGTACTGGTGATGGGTCTGACACTGTATAACACAGGGGCACAGTACTGGTGGGGACAGGTCTGTCACTATGTAACACTGGGGTACAGAACTGATGGGGACAGGTCTGTCACTGTATAACACTGGGGTACTGTACTGGTAGGGACAGGTCTGTCACTGTAAAACAGTGGGTAACAGCACTGGTGGGGACGGGTCGGTCACTGAATAACACTGGGGTACAGTACTGGTGGGGACGGGTCTGTCACTGAGTAACAGTGGGGTACAGCACTGGTGGGGACAGGTCTGTCACTGTATAACACTGGGGTATAGTACTGGTGAGGACGGGTGTGTCACTGTATAACACTGGGGTACTGTACTGGTAGGGACAGGTCTGTCACTGTAAAACAGTGGGTAACAGCACTGGTGGGGACGGGTCGGTCACTGAATAACACTGGGGTACAGTACTGGTGGGGACGGGTCTGTCACTGAGTAACAGTGGGGTACAGCACTGGTGGGGACAGGTCTGTCACTGTATAACACTGGGGTATAGTACTGGTGAGGACGGGTGTGTCACTGTATAACAATGGGGTATAGTACTGCTGAGGACGGGTCTGTCAGTGTATAACAATGGGGTACAGCACTGGTGGGGACAGGTCTGTCACTGTATAACACTGGGGTATAGTACTGGTGAGGTCGGGTCTGCCACTGCATAACACTGGGGTACAGTACTGGTCGGGACAGGTCTATGACTGTATAACGCTGGGGTACAGTACTGGTGCAGACGGGTCTATCACTGTATAATCCTGGGGTACCGAACTGGTGGGGACAGGTCTATCACTGTAAAACCTGGGGACAAGTACTGGTGCAGACTGGTCTATCCCTGTATAACACTGGGGTACAGAACTGGAGGGAACGGGTCTATCACTGGCTAACAGTGGGGTACAGTACTGGTGGGGACAGGTCTGTCACTGTATAACACTGGGGTAGGATACTGATGGGGACGGGTCTGTCACTGTATAACAGTGGGGTACAGTACTGCTGATGATGGGTCTGTCACAGTATAACACTGGGGTACAGTACTGGGGGGGACAGGTCTGTCACTGTATAAGACTAGGGTACAGTACTGGTGGAGACGGGTCTGTCACAGTATAACACTGGGGTATAGTACTGGTGGAGACGGGTCTGTCACTGTATAACACTGGGGTACAGTACTGGAGGGGAGAGGTCTGTCACTGTATAACACTGGGGTACTGTACTGGTGGGGACGGGTCTGTCACTGTATAACACTGGGGTACAGTACCGGTGGGGCACGGGTCTGTAACTGTATAACACAGGGGTACAGTACTGGTGGGGACAGGTCTGTCACCATTTAACACTCGGGTACAGTACTGATTGGGAAGGGTCTGTTATTGTATAACACTGGTGTACAGTACTGGTGGGGACAGGTCTGTCACTGTATAACACTGGGGTATAGTACTGGTGAGGTCGGGTCTGCCACTGCATAACACTGGGGTACAGTACTGGTGGGGAGGGTCTGTCACTGTATAACACAGGGGTACAGAACTGGTGGGGACGGGTCTGTCACTGTATAACAGTGGGGTACAGTACTGGTGGGGACAGATCTGTCACTGTACAACACTGGGGTATAGTACCGGTGAGGACAGGTCTGCCACTGTATAACACTGGGGTAAAGTACTGGTGGGGACGGGGCTGTCACTGTATAACAGTGGGGTACAGTACTGGTGGGGATGGATCTGTCACTGTTTAACACTGGGCTACAGTACTGGTGAGGACAAGTCAATCACTGTATAACACTGGGGTACAGTACTGGTGGGGACAGGTCTATCACTGTATAATGCTGGGGTACAGTACTGGTGCGGACGGGTCTATCACTATATAACCCTAGGGTACAGAACTGGTGGGGACAGGTCTATCACTGAATAACACTGGGGTACAGAACTGGTGGGGACAGATCTGTCACTGTATAACACTGGGGTACAGTAATGGTGGGGACAGGTCTGTCACTATTATACTGGGGTACAGTACTGGCGGGGACAGGTCTGTAACTGTTTAACACTGGGTTATAGTACTGGTGGAGACAGGTCTGTCACTGTATAACACTGGGGTACAGTGCTGGTGGGGACAGGTCTGTCACTGTATAACACTGGGGTATAGTACTGGTGAGGATGGGTCTGTCACTGTATAACACTGGGGTACAGTACTGGTGGGGACAGGTGTGTCACTGTATAACACTGGGGTACAGTACTGGTGAGGACGTGTCTGCCACTGTATAACAGTGGGGCACAGTACTGGTGGGGACAGGTCTATCACTGTAAAACGCTGGGGTAAAGTACTGGTGCAGACGGGTGTATCCCTGTATAACACTGGGGTACAGAACCTTAGGGGACGGGTCTATCACTGGATAACAGTGGGGTACAGTACTGGTGGGGACAGGTCTGTCACTGTATAACACTGGGGTATAGTACTGGTGAGGACGGGTCTGATACTGTATAACAGTGGGGTAACAGTACTGGTGGGGACGGGTCTGTCACTGTATAACAGTGGGCCACAGTACTGGTGGTGATGGATCTGTCACTATTTAACACTGGGGTACAGTACTGGTGGGGACAGGTCTATCACTGTATAACGCTGGGGGACAGTACTCGTGCGGACGGGTCTATCCCTGTATAACACTGGCGTACAGAACTGGTGGGGACGGGTCTATCACCGTATAACACTGGGGTACAGAACTGGTGAGGACGGGTCTGTCACTGTATAACAATGGGGTACAGTACTGGTGGGGACAGGTCTGCCACTGTATAACACTGGGGTACAGTACTGGTGGGGACGGGTCTGTCACTGTGCAACAGTGGGCCACAGTACTGGTGGGGATGGATCTGTCACTGTTTAACACTGTGGTACAGTACTGGTGGGGACAGGTCTATCACTGTATAACACTGGGGTACAGTACGGGTGAGGACAGGTCTATCACAGTATAACGCTGCGGTACAATACTGGTGAGGACGGGTCTATCCCTGTATAACACTGGGGTACAAAACTGGTGGGGACGGGTCTGTCACTGTATAATAGTGGGGAACAGTACTGGTGGGGACAGGTCTGTCACTGTATAACACTGGGGTATAGTACTGGTGAGGACGGGTTTGCCACTGTATAACACTGGGGTATAGTACTGGTGGGGATGGATCAGTCACTGTCGAACACTGGGGTACAGTACTGCTGAGGACAGGTCTATCACGGTATAACACTGGGGTACAGTACTGGTAGGGCAGGTCTATCACTGTATAACACTGGTGTACAGTACTGGTGGGGACAGGTCTGTCACTGTATTACACTGGGGTACAGTACTGGCGGGGACGGGTATGTCACTGTATAACACTGGGTGACAGTACTGGTGGAGACGGGTCTGTCACTGTATAACACTGGGGTACTGAACTGGTGGGGACAGGTCTGTCACTGTACAACACTGGGTGACAGTACTGGTGGAGACAGGTCTGTCACTGTATAACACTGGGGTACTGAACTGGTGGGGACAGGTCTGTCACTGTACAACACTGTGGTATAGAACTGGTGAGGACGGGTCTGCCACTGTATAACACTGGGGTAAAGTACTGGTGGGGACGGGGCTGTCACAGTATAACACTGGGGTACAGTACTGGTGGGGACAGGTCTGTCACTGTACAACACTGTGGTATAGTACTGGTGAGGACAGGTCTGTCACTGTATAACACTGGGGTATAGTACTGGTGAGGACGGGTTTGCCACTGTATAACACTGGGGTACAGTACAGGTGGGGATGGATCTGTCACTGTCTAACACTGGGGTACAGTACTGCTGAGGACAGGTCTATCACGGTATAACACTGGGGTACAGTACTGGTGGGGCAGGTCTGTCACTGTATAACACTAGGGTACAGTACTGGTGGGAACAGGTCTGTCACTGTATTACACTGGGGTAGAGTACTGGCGGGGACGGGTCTGTCACTGTATAACACTGGGTGACAGTACTGGTGGAGACGGGTCTGTCACTGTATAACACTGGGGTACAGTGCTGGTGGGGACAGGTCTGTCACTGTATAACACTGGGGAATAGTACTGGTGAGGTGGGTCTGTCACTGTATAACACTGGGGTACAATACTGGTGGATACAGGTCTGTCACAGTATAACACGGGGTATAGTACTGGTGAGGAAGGGTCTGCCACTGTATAACACTGGGGTACAGTACAGGTGGGGACGGGTCTGTCACTGTATAACAGTGGGGCACAGTACTGGTGGGGATGGATTTGTCACTGTTTAACACTGGGGTACAGTACTGGTGGGGACAGGTCTGTCACTGTATAACACTGGGGTATAGTACTGGAGAGGTCGGGTCTGCCACGGTATAACACTGGGGTACAGTCCTGGAGGGGACGTGTCTGTCACTGTATAACACTGGGGTACAAAACTGGTGGGGACGGGTCTGTCACTGTATAACAGTGGGGTACAGTAGTGGTGGGGACAGGTCTGCCACTGTACAACACTGGGGTATAGTACTGGTGAGGACGGGTCTGTCACTGTATAACACTGGGGTACAGTACTGGTGGGGACAGGTCAGTCACTGTATAACACTGGGATACAGTATGGATGGGGACGGGTCTGTCACTGTATAACACTGGGGTATAGTACTGGAGAGGTCGGGTCTGCCACGGTATAACACTGGGGTACAGTCCTGGAGGGGATGTGTCTGTCACTGTATAACACTGGGGTACAAAACTGGTGGGGACGGGTCTGTCACTGTATAACAGTGGGGTACAGTAGTGGTGGGGACAGGTCTGTCACTGTACAACACTGGGGTATAGTACTGGTGAGGACGGGTCTGCCACTGTATAACACTGGGGTACAGTACTGGTGGGGGCAGTGTCTGTCACTGTATAGCACTGGGATACAGTACTGATGAGGACGGGTCTGTTACTGCATTACACTGGGGGACGGGTCTGAAACTGTATAACGCTGGGGAACAGTACTGGTGGGGACAGGTCTGTCAGTGTATAACACCGGGATACAGTACAGATGGGGACGGATCTGTTATTGTATAACACAGGGGTACAGTACAGGTGGGGAAGGGTCTGTCTCTGTATAACGCTGGGGTACAGTACTGGTGGGGACGAGTCTGTCACTGTCTTACACTGGGGGATGGGTCTGACACTGTATAACGCTGGGGTACAGTACCGGTGGGGACGGGTCTGACACTGTATAACACTGGGGTACAGTACTGGCAGGGACAGGTCTGTCACTGTATAACACTGGGGTACAGTACTGGTGGAGATGTGTCAGTCACGGTACAACAGTGGGGTACAGTCCTGGAGGGGACGTGTCTGTCACTGTATAACACTGGCGTATAAAACTGGTGGGGACGGGTCTGTCACTGTATAACAGTGGGGTACAGAACTGGTGGAGATGTGACTGTCACGGTACAACACTGGGGTACAGTACTGGTGGGGATGGGTCTGACCCTGTATAACACTGGGGTTCAGTACTGGTGATGGGTCTGTCACTGTATAACACTGGGGTACAGTACTGGTCGAGATGGGTGTTACTGTATAACACTGGGGTACAATACCGGTGGGGACAGGTCTGTCACTGGATAATACTGTTGTACAGTACTGGTGGGGACGGGTCTGTCACTGTGTAACACTGGGGTACAGAACTGGTGGGGACGGGTCTATCACCGTATAACACTGGGGTACAGAACTGGTGAGGACGGGGCTGTCACTGTATAACACTGGGGTACAGTACTGGTGGGGACAGGTCTGCCACTGTATAACACTGGGGTACAGTACTGGTGAGGACGGGTCTGTCACTGTGTAACAGTGGGCCACAGTACTGGTGGGGATGGATCTGTCACTGTTTAACACTGTGGTACAGTACTGGTGGGGACAGGTATATCACTGTATAACACTGGGGCACAGTACGGGTGAGGACAGGTCTATCACAGTATAACGCTGCGTTACAATACTGGTGCGGACGGGTCTATCCCTGTATAACACTGGGGTACAAAACTGGTGGGGACGGGTCTGTCACTGTATAACAGTGAGGAACAGTACTGGTGGGGACAGGTCTGTCACTGTATAACACTGGGGTATAGTACAGGTGGGGACAGGTCTGTCACTGTATAACACTGGGGTACAGAACTGGTGGAGATGTGTCAGTCACGGTACAACAGTGGGGTACAGTCCTGGAGGGGACGTGTCTGTCACTGTATAACACTGGCGTATAAAACTGGTGGGGACGGGTCTGTCACTGTATAACAGTGGGGTACAGAACTGGTGGAGATGTGACTGTCACGGTACAACACTGGGGTACAGTACTGGTGGGGATGGGTCTGACCCTGTATAACACTGGGGTTCAGTACTGGTGATGGGTCTGTCACTGTATAACACTGGGGTACAGTACTGGTCGAGATGGGTGTTACTGTATAACACTGGGGTACAATACCGGTGGGGACAGGTCTGTCACTGGATAATACTGTTGTACAGTACTGGTGGGGACGGGTCTGTCACTGTGTAACACTGGGGTACAGAACTGGTGGGGACGGGTCTATCACCGTATAACACTGGGGTACAGAACTGGTGAGGACGGGGCTGTCACTGTATAACACTGGGGTACAGTACTGGTGGGGACAGGTCTGCCACTGTATAACACTGGGGTACAGTACTGGTGAGGACGGGTCTGTCACTGTGTAACAGTGGGCCACAGTACTGGTGGGGATGGATCTGTCACTGTTTAACACTGTGGTACAGTACTGGTGGGGACAGGTATATCACTGTATAACACTGGGGCACAGTACGGGTGAGGACAGGTCTATCACAGTATAACGCTGCGTTACAATACTGGTGCGGACGGGTCTATCCCTGTATAACACTGGGGTACAAAACTGGTGGGGACGGGTCTGTCACTGTATAACAGTGAGGAACAGTACTGGTGGGGACAGGTCTGTCACTGTATAACACTGGGGTATAGTACTGGTGAGGACGGGTTTGCCACTGCATAACACTGGGGTACAGTACTGGTGGAGACGGGTCTGTCACTGTATAACACTGGGGTACAGTGCTGGTGGGGACAGGTCTGTCACTGTATAACACTGGGGAATAGTACTGGTGAGGTGGGTCTGTCACTGTATAACACTGGGGTACAATACTGGTGGATACAGGTCTGTCACAGTATAACACGGGGTATAGTACTGGTGAGGAAGGGTCTGCCACTGTATAACACTGGGGTACAGTACAGGTGGGGACGGGTCTGTCACTGTATAACAGTGGGGCACAGTACTGGTGGGGATGGATTTGTCACTGTTTAACACTGGGGTACAGTACTGGTGGGGACAGGTCTGTCACTGTATAACACTGGGGTATAGTACTGGAGAGGTCGGGTCTGCCACGGTATAACACTGGGGTACAGTCCTGGAGGGGACGTGTCTGTCACTGTATAACACTGGGGTACAAAACTGGTGGGGACGGGTCTGTCACTGTATAACAGTGGGGTACAGTAGTGGTGGGGACAGGTCTGCCACTGTACAACACTGGGGTATAGTACTGGTGAGGACGGGTCTGTCACTGTATAACACTGGGGTACAGTACTGGTGGGGACAGGTCAGTCACTGTATAACACTGGGATACAGTATGGATGGGGACGGGTCTGTCACTGTATAACACTGGGGTATAGTACTGGAGAGGTCGGGTCTGCCACGGTATAACACTGGGGTACAGTCCTGGAGGGGATGTGTCTGTCACTGTATAACACTGGGGTACAAAACTGGTGGGGACGGGTCTGTCACTGTATAACAGTGGGGTACAGTAGTGGTGGGGACAGGTCTGTCACTGTACAACACTGGGGTATAGTACTGGTGAGGACGGGTCTGCCACTGTATAACACTGGGGTACAGTACTGGTGGGGGCAGTGTCTGTCACTGTATAGCACTGGGATACAGTACTGATGAGGACGGGTCTGTTACTGCATTACACTGGGGGACGGGTCTGAAACTGTATAACGCTGGGGAACAGTACTGGTGGGGACAGGTCTGTCAGTGTATAACACCGGGATACAGTACAGATGGGGACGGATCTGTTATTGTATAACACAGGGGTACAGTACAGGTGGGGAAGGGTCTGTCTCTGTATAACGCTGGGGTACAGTACTGGTGGGGACGAGTCTGTCACTGTCTTACACTGGGGGATGGGTCTGACACTGTATAACGCTGGGGTACAGTACCGGTGGGGACGGGTCTGACACTGTATAACACTGGGGTACAGTACTGGCAGGGACAGGTCTGTCACTGTATAACACTGGGGTACAGTACTGGTGGAGATGTGTCAGTCACGGTACAACAGTGGGGTACAGTCCTGGAGGGGACGTGTCTGTCACTGTATAACACTGGCGTATAAAACTGGTGGGGACGGGTCTGTCACTGTATAACAGTGGGGTACAGAACTGGTGGAGATGTGACTGTCACGGTACAACACTGGGGTACAGTACTGGTGGGGATGGGTCTGACCCTGTATAACACTGGGGTTCAGTACTGGTGATGGGTCTGTCACTGTATAACACTGGGGTACAGTACTGGTCGAGATGGGTGTTACTGTATAACACTGGGGTACAATACCGGTGGGGACAGGTCTGTCACTGGATAATACTGTTGTACAGTACTGGTGGGGACGGGTCTGTCACTGTGTAACACTGGGGTACAGAACTGGTGGGGACGGGTCTATCACCGTATAACACTGGGGTACAGAACTGGTGAGGACGGGGCTGTCACTGTATAACACTGGGGTACAGTACTGGTGGGGACAGGTCTGCCACTGTATAACACTGGGGTACAGTACTGGTGAGGACGGGTCTGTCACTGTGTAACAGTGGGCCACAGTACTGGTGGGGATGGATCTGTCACTGTTTAACACTGTGGTACAGTACTGGTGGGGACAGGTATATCACTGTATAACACTGGGGCACAGTACGGGTGAGGACAGGTCTATCACAGTATAACGCTGCGTTACAATACTGGTGCGGACGGGTCTATCCCTGTATAACACTGGGGTACAAAACTGGTGGGGACGGGTCTGTCACTGTATAACAGTGAGGAACAGTACTGGTGGGGACAGGTCTGTCACTGTATAACACTGGGGTATAGTACTGGTGAGGACGGGTTTGCCACTGCATAACACTGGGGTACAGTACTGGTGGAGACGGGTCTGTCACTGTATAACACTGGGGTACAGTGCTGGTGGGGACAGGTCTGTCACTGTATAACACTGGGGAATAGTACTGGTGAGGTGGGTCTGTCACTGTATAACACTGGGGTACAATACTGGTGGATACAGGTCTGTCACAGTATAACACGGGGTATAGTACTGGTGAGGAAGGGTCTGCCACTGTATAACACTGGGGTACAGTACAGGTGGGGACGGGTCTGTCACTGTATAACAGTGGGGCACAGTACTGGTGGGGATGGATTTGTCACTGTTTAACACTGGGGTACAGTACTGGTGGGGACAGGTCTGTCACTGTATAACACTGGGGTATAGTACTGGAGAGGTCGGGTCTGCCACGGTATAACACTGGGGTACAGTCCTGGAGGGGACGTGTCTGTCACTGTATAACACTGGGGTACAAAACTGGTGGGGACGGGTCTGTCACTGTATAACAGTGGGGTACAGTAGTGGTGGGGACAGGTCTGCCACTGTACAACACTGGGGTATAGTACTGGTGAGGACGGGTCTGTCACTGTATAACACTGGGGTACAGTACTGGTGGGGACAGGTCAGTCACTGTATAACACTGGGATACAGTATGGATGGGGACGGGTCTGTCACTGTATAACACTGGGGTATAGTACTGGAGAGGTCGGGTCTGCCACGGTATAACACTGGGGTACAGTCCTGGAGGGGATGTGTCTGTCACTGTATAACACTGGGGTACAAAACTGGTGGGGACGGGTCTGTCACTGTATAACAGTGGGGTACAGTAGTGGTGGGGACAGGTCTGTCACTGTACAACACTGGGGTATAGTACTGGTGAGGACGGGTCTGCCACTGTATAACACTGGGGTACAGTACTGGTGGGGGCAGTGTCTGTCACTGTATAGCACTGGGATACAGTACTGATGAGGACGGGTCTGTTACTGCATTACACTGGGGGACGGGTCTGAAACTGTATAACGCTGGGGAACAGTACTGGTGGGGACAGGTCTGTCAGTGTATAACACCGGGATACAGTACAGATGGGGACGGATCTGTTATTGTATAACACAGGGGTACAGTACAGGTGGGGAAGGGTCTGTCTCTGTATAACGCTGGGGTACAGTACTGGTGGGGACGAGTCTGTCACTGTCTTACACTGGGGGATGGGTCTGACACTGTATAACGCTGGGGTACAGTACCGGTGGGGACGGGTCTGACACTGTATAACACTGGGGTACAGTACTGGCAGGGACAGGTCTGTCACTGTATAACACTGGGGTACAGTACTGGTGGAGATGTGTCAGTCACGGTACAACAGTGGGGTACAGTCCTGGAGGGGACGTGTCTGTCACTGTATAACACTGGCGTATAAAACTGGTGGGGACGGGTCTGTCACTGTATAACAGTGGGGTACAGAACTGGTGGAGATGTGACTGTCACGGTACAACACTGGGGTACAGTACTGGTGGGGATGGGTCTGACCCTGTATAACACTGGGGTTCAGTACTGGTGATGGGTCTGTCACTGTATAACACTGGGGTACAGTACTGGTCGAGATGGGTGTTACTGTATAACACTGGGGTACAATACCGGTGGGGACAGGTCTGTCACTGGATAATACTGTTGTACAGTACTGGTGGGGACGGGTCTGTCACTGTGTAACACTGGGGTACAGAACTGGTGGGGACGGGTCTATCACCGTATAACACTGGGGTACAGAACTGGTGAGGACGGGGCTGTCACTGTATAACACTGGGGTACAGTACTGGTGGGGACAGGTCTGCCACTGTATAACACTGGGGTACAGTACTGGTGAGGACGGGTCTGTCACTGTGTAACAGTGGGCCACAGTACTGGTGGGGATGGATCTGTCACTGTTTAACACTGTGGTACAGTACTGGTGGGGACAGGTATATCACTGTATAACACTGGGGCACAGTACGGGTGAGGACAGGTCTATCACAGTATAACGCTGCGTTACAATACTGGTGCGGACGGGTCTATCCCTGTATAACACTGGGGTACAAAACTGGTGGGGACGGGTCTGTCACTGTATAACAGTGAGGAACAGTACTGGTGGGGACAGGTCTGTCACTGTATAACACTGGGGTATAGTACTGGTGAGGACGGGTTTGCCACTGTATAACACTGGGGTACAGTACTGGTGGGGATGGATCTGTCACTGTCTAACACTGGGGTACAGTACTGCTGAGGACAGGTCTATCACGTTATAACACTGGGGTACAGTACTGGTGGGGCAGGTCTATCACTGTATTACACTGGGGTACAGTACTGGCGGGGACGGGTCTGTCACTGTATAACACTGGGTGACAGTACTGGTGGAGACGGGTCTGTCACTGTATAACATTGGGGTACAGTACTGGTGGGGACAGGTCTGTCACTGTACAACACTGTGGATTAGTACTGGTGAGGACGGGTCTGCCACTGTATAACACTGGGGTAAAGTACTGGTGGGGACGGGACTGTCACTGTATAACAGTGGGGTACAGTACTGGTGGGGATGGATCTGTCACTGTTTAACACTGGGGTACAGTACTGGTGAGGACAGGTCAAATACTGTATAACACTGGGGTACAGTACTGGTGGGGACAGGTCTGTCACTGTATAACACTGGGGTATAGTACTGGTGAGGACGGGTTTGCCACTGTATAACACTGGGGTACAGTACTGGTGGGGATGGATCTGTCACTGTCTAACACTGGGGAACAGTACTGCTGAGGACAGGTCTATCACGGTATAACACTCGGGTACAGTACTGGTGGGGCAGGTCTATCACTGTATAACACTGGGGTACAGTACTGGTGGGATCAGGTCTGTCACTGTATTACACTGGGGTACAGTACTGGCAGGGACGGGTCTGTCACTGTATAACACTGGGGTACAGTACTGGCGGGGACGGGTCTGTCACTGTATAACACTGGGTGACAGTACTGGAGGAGACGGGTCTGTCACTGTATAACACTGGGGTACAGTGCTGGTGGGGACAGGTCTGTCACTGTATAACACTGGGGAATAGTACTGGTGAGGACGGGTCTGTCACTGTATAACACTGGGGTACAGTACTGGTGGGGACAGGTCTGTCACAGTATAACACAGGGGTATAGTACTGGTGAGGAAGGGTCTGCCATTGTATAACACTGGGGTACAGTACAGGTGGGAACGGGTCTGTCACTGTATAACAGTGGGGCACAGTACTGGTGGGGACAGGTCTGTCACTGTATAACACTGGGGTATAGTACTGGAGAGGTCGGGTCTGCCACGGTATAACACTGGGGTACAGCCCTGGAGGGGACGTGTCTGTCATTGTATAACACTGGGGTACAAAACTGGTGGGGACGGGTCTGTCACTGTATAACAGTGGGCTACAGTAGTGGTGGGGACAGTGCTGTCACTGTACAACACTGGGGTATAGTACTGGTGAGGACGGGTCTGCCACTGTATAACACTGGGGTACAGTACTGGTGGGGACAGGTCAGTCACTGTATAACACTGGGATACAGTACGGATGGGGACGGGTCTGTTATTGTATAACACAGGGGTACAGTACTGGTGGGGCAGTGTCTGTCACTGTATAGCACCAGGATACAGTACTGATGAGGACGGGTCTGTTACTGTATTACAATGGGGGACGGGTCTGAAACTGTATAACGCTGGGGAACAGTACTGGTGGGGACAGGTCTGTCACTGTATAACACAGGGATACAGTACGGATGGGGACGGGTCTGTTATTGTATAACACAGGGGTACAGTACAGGTGGGGAAGGGTCTGTCTCTGTATAACGCTGGGGTACAGTACTGGTGGGGACGGGTCTGTCACTGTATTACACTGGGGGATGGGTCTGACACTGTATAACGCTGGGGTACAGTACCGGTGGGGACGGGTCTGACACTGTTTAACACTGGGGTACAGTACTGGCAGGGACAGGTCTGTCACTGTATAACACTGGGGTACAGTACTGGTGGAGATGTGACTGCCACGGTACAACACTGGGGTTCAGTACTGGTGGGGATGGGTCTGTCACTGTATAACACTGGGGTACAGTACTGGTCGGGATGGGTGTTACTGTATAACACTGGGGTACAATACCGGCGGGGACAGGTCTGTCACTGGATAACACTGTTGTACAGTACTGGTGGGGCCAGGTCTGTCACTGTATAACACTGGGGTACAGTACTGGTGGAGACGGGTCTGTCACTATATAACACTGGGGTACAGTGCTGGTGGGGACAGGTCTGTCACTGTATAACACTGGGGTATAGTACTGGTGAGGACGGCTCTGTCACTGTATAACACTGGGGTACAGTACTGCTGGGGACAGGTCTATCACTGTAAAACACGGGTACAGTACTAGTGGGGACAGGTCTATCACTGTATAACGCTGGGGTACAGTACTGGTGCGGACGGGTCTATCCCTGTATAACACTGGTTAACAGAACTGGAGGGGACGGGTCTATCACTGTATAAGACCGGGGTACAGTACTGGTGGGGGCAGGTCTGTCTCTGTATAACGCTGGGGTACAGTACTGGTGGGGACGGGTCTGTCACTGTATTACACTGGGGGACGGGTCTGACACTATATAACGCTGTGGAACAGTACTGATGGGAACGGATCTGTCACTGTATAAAACTGAGGTACAGTACTGGTGGTGACAGGTCTGTCACTGTATAACACTGGGGTACAGTACTGGTGGGGACGGGTCTGACACTGTATAACGCTGGGGTACAGTACCGGTGGGGACAAGTCTGACACTGTAGAACACTGGGGTACAGTACTGGCAGGGACAGGTCTGTCACTGTATAACACTGGGGTACAGTACTGGTGGGGATGGGTCTGACACTGTATAACGCTGGGGTACAGTACTGGTGGGGAGGGTCAGTCACTGTATAACACTGGGGTACAGTACTGGTGGGGACGGGTCTGACTCTGTATAACACTGGGGTAGGATACTGATGGGGACAGGTCTGTCACTGGATAACAATGTTGTACAGTACTGGTGGGGACGGGACTGTCACTGTGTAACACTGGGGTACAGTACTGGTGGCTCAGGTCTGTCACTGTATAACACTGGGTTACAGTACTGGTGGAGAACGGTCTGTCACTGTATAACACTGGGGTACAGTGCTGGTGGGAACAGGTCTGTCACTGTATAACACTGGGGTATATTACTGGTGAGGACGGCTCTGTCACTGTATAACACTGGGGTACAGTACTGCTGGGGACAGGTCTAACATTGTAAAACACGGGTACAGTACTAGTGGGGACAGGTCTATCCCTGTATAACACTGGGGTACAGAACTGGTGGGGTAGGGTCTATCACTGTAAAAGACTGGGGTACAGTACTGGTGGGGATGGTTCTGTCTCTGTATAACGCTGGGGTACAGTACTGGTGGGAACGGGTCTGTCACTGTATTACACTGGGGGACGGGTTTGAAACTGTATAACGCTGGGGTACAGTACTGGTGGGGACAGGTCTGTCACTGTATAACACTGGGATACAGTACGGATGGGGACGGGTCTGTTAATGTATAACACGGGGGTACAGTACTGGTGGGGAAGGGTCTGTCTCTGTATAACGCTGGGGTACAGTACTGGTGGGGACGGGTCTGTCACTGTATTATACTGGGGGATGGGTCTGACACTGTATAACGCTGGGGTACAGTACCGGTGGGGACGGGTCTGACACTGTATAACACTGGGGTACAGTACTGGCAGGGACAGTCTGTCACTGTATAACACTGGGGTACAGTGCTGGTGGGGACAGGTCTGTCACTGTATAACACTGGGGAATAGTACTGGTGAGGTGGGTCTGTCACTGTATAACACTGGGGTACAGTACTGGTGGGGACAGGTCTGTCACAGTATAACACAGGGGTATAGTACTGGTGAGGAAGGGTCTGCCATTGTATAACACTGGGGTACAGTACAGGTGAGGACGGGTCTGTCACTGTATAACAGTGGGGCACAGTACTGGTGGGGATGGATCTGTCACTGTTTAACACTGGGGTACAGTACTGGTGGGGACAGGTCTGTCACTGTATAACACTGGGGTATAGTACTGGAGAGGTCGGGTCTGCCACGGTATAACACTGGGGTACAGTCCTGGAGGGGACGTGTCTGTCATTGTATAACACTGGGGTACAAAACTGGTGGGGACGGGTCTATCACTGTATAACAGTGGGGTACAGTAGTGGTGGGGACAGTTCTGTCACTGTACAACACTGGGGTATAGTACTGGTGAGGACGGGTCTGCCACTGTATAACACTGGGGTACAGTACTGGTGGGGACAGGTCAGTCACTGTATAACACTGGGATACAGAACGGATGGGGACAGGTCTGTTATTGTGTAACACTGGGGTACAGTACTGGTGGGGCAGTGTCTGTCACTGTATAGCACTGGGATACAGTACTGATGAGGACGGGTCTGTTACTGTATTACACTGGGGGATGGGTCTGACACGGTATAACGCTGGGGTACAGTACCGGTGGGGACGGGTCTGACACTGTTTAACACTGGGGTACAGTACTGGCAGGGACAGGTCTGTCACTGTATAACACTGGGGTACAGTACTGGTGGAGATGTGACTGTCACGGTACAACACTGGCGTTCAGTACTGGTGGGGATGGGTCTGTCACTGTATAACACTGGGGTACAGTACTGGTCGGGATGGGTGTTACTGTATAACACTGGGGTACAATACCGGTGCGGACAGGTCTGTCACTGGATAACACTGTTGTACAGTACTGGTGGGGCCGGGTCTGTCACTGTATAACACTGGGGTACAGTACTGGTGGAGACGGGTCTGTCACTGTATAACACTGGGGTACAGTGCTGGTGGGGACAGGTCTGTCACTGTATAACACTGGGGTATAGTACTGGTGAGGACGGCTCTGTCACTGTATAACACTGGGGTACAGTACTGCTGGGGACAGGTCTATCACTGTAAAACACGGGTACAGTACTAGTGGGGACAGGTCTATCACTGTATAACGCTAGGGTACAGTACTGGTGCGGACGGGTCTATCCCTGTTTAACAGTGGTTAACAGAACTGGAGGGGACGGGTCTATCACTGTATAAGACCGGGGTACAGTACTGGTGGGGACGGGTCTGTCTGTATAACGCTGGGGTACAGTACTGGTGGGGACGGGTCTCACTGTATTACACTGGGGGACGGGTCTGACACTATATAACGCTGTGGAACAGTACTGATGGGAATGGATCTGTCACTGTATAAAACTGAGGTACAGTGCTGGTGGTGACAGGTCTGTCACTGTATAACACTGGGGTACAGTACTGGTGGGGACGGGTCTGACACTGTATAACGCTGGGGTACAGTACCAGAGGGGACAAGTCTGACACTGTAGAACACTGGAGTACAGTACTGGCAGGGACAGGTCTGTCACTGTATAACACTGGGGTACAGTACTGGTGGGGATGGGTCTGACACTGTATAACGCTGGGGTACAGTACTGGTGGGGAGGGTCGGTCACTGTATAAAACTGGGGTACAATACTGGTGGGGACGGGTCTGACTCTGCATAACACTGGGGTAGGATACTGATGGGGACAGGTCGGTCACTGGATAACAATGTTGTACAGTACTGGTGGGGACGGGTCTGTCACTGTGTAACACTGGGGTACAGTACTGGTGGCTCAGGTCTGTCACTGTATAACACTGGGTTACAGTACTGGTGGAGACGGGTCTGTCACTGTATAACACTGGGGTATAGTACTGGTGAGGACGGCTCTGTCACTGTATAACACTGGGGTACAGTACTGCTGGGGACAGGTCTAACATTGTAAAACACGGGTACAGTACTAGTGGGGACAGGTCTATCATTGTATAACGCTGGGGTACAGTACTGGTGCGGACGGGTCTATCCCTGTATAACACTGGGGTACAGAACTGGTGGGGTAGGGTCTATTACTGTAAAAGACTGGGGTACAGTACTGGTGGGGATGGTTCTGTCTCTGTATAACGCTGGGGAACAGTACTGGTGGGGACAGGCCTGTCACTGTATAACACTGGGATACAGTACGGATGGGGACGGGTTTGTTAATGTATAACACAGGGGTACAGTACTGGTGGGGAAGGGTCTGTCTCTGTATAACGCTGGGGTACAGTACTGGTGGGGACGGGTCTGTCACTGTATTATACTGGGGGATGGGTCTGACACTGTATAACACTGGGGTATAGTACAGGTGGGGACAGGTCTGTCACTGTATAACACTGGGGTACAGTACTGGTGGAGATGTGTCAGTCACGGTACAACAGTGGGGTACAGTCCTGGAGGGGACGTGTCTGTCACTGTATAACACTGGCGTATAAAACTGGTGGGGACGGGTCTGTCACTGTATAACAGTGGGGTACAGAACTGGTGGAGATGTGACTGTCACGGTACAACACTGGGGTACAGTACTGGTGGGGATGGGTCTGACCCTGTATAACACTGGGGTTCAGTACTGGTGATGGGTCTGTCACTGTATAACACTGGGGTACAGTACTGGTCGAGATGGGTGTTACTGTATAACACTGGGGTACAATACCGGTGGGGACAGGTCTGTCACTGGATAATACTGTTGTACAGTACTGGTGGGGACGGGTCTGTCACTGTGTAACACTGGGGTACAGAACTGGTGGGGACGGGTCTATCACCGTATAACACTGGGGTACAGAACTGGTGAGGACGGGGCTGTCACTGTATAACACTGGGGTACAGTACTGGTGGGGACAGGTCTGCCACTGTATAACACTGGGGTACAGTACTGGTGAGGACGGGTCTGTCACTGTGTAACAGTGGGCCACAGTACTGGTGGGGATGGATCTGTCACTGTTTAACACTGTGGTACAGTACTGGTGGGGACAGGTATATCACTGTATAACACTGGGGCACAGTACGGGTGAGGACAGGTCTATCACAGTATAACGCTGCGTTACAATACTGGTGCGGACGGGTCTATCCCTGTATAACACTGGGGTACAAAACTGGTGGGGACGGGTCTGTCACTGTATAACAGTGAGGAACAGTACTGGTGGGGACAGGTCTGTCACTGTATAACACTGGGGTATAGTACTGGTGAGGACGGGTTTGCCACTGCATAACACTGGGGTACAGTACTGGTGGAGACGGGTCTGTCACTGTATAACACTGGGGTACAGTGCTGGTGGGGACAGGTCTGTCACTGTATAACACTGGGGAATAGTACTGGTGAGGTGGGTCTGTCACTGTATAACACTGGGGTACAATACTGGTGGATACAGGTCTGTCACAGTATAACACGGGGTATAGTACTGGTGAGGAAGGGTCTGCCACTGTATAACACTGGGGTACAGTACAGGTGGGGACGGGTCTGTCACTGTATAACAGTGGGGCACAGTACTGGTGGGGATGGATTTGTCACTGTTTAACACTGGGGTACAGTACTGGTGGGGACAGGTCTGTCACTGTATAACACTGGGGTATAGTACTGGAGAGGTCGGGTCTGCCACGGTATAACACTGGGGTACAGTCCTGGAGGGGACGTGTCTGTCACTGTATAACACTGGGGTACAAAACTGGTGGGGACGGGTCTGTCACTGTATAACAGTGGGGTACAGTAGTGGTGGGGACAGGTCTGCCACTGTACAACACTGGGGTATAGTACTGGTGAGGACGGGTCTGTCACTGTATAACACTGGGGTACAGTACTGGTGGGGACAGGTCAGTCACTGTATAACACTGGGATACAGTATGGATGGGGACGGGTCTGTCACTGTATAACACTGGGGTATAGTACTGGAGAGGTCGGGTCTGCCACGGTATAACACTGGGGTACAGTCCTGGAGGGGATGTGTCTGTCACTGTATAACACTGGGGTACAAAACTGGTGGGGACGGGTCTGTCACTGTATAACAGTGGGGTACAGTAGTGGTGGGGACAGGTCTGTCACTGTACAACACTGGGGTATAGTACTGGTGAGGACGGGTCTGCCACTGTATAACACTGGGGTACAGTACTGGTGGGGGCAGTGTCTGTCACTGTATAGCACTGGGATACAGTACTGATGAGGACGGGTCTGTTACTGCATTACACTGGGGGACGGGTCTGAAACTGTATAACGCTGGGGAACAGTACTGGTGGGGACAGGTCTGTCAGTGTATAACACCGGGATACAGTACAGATGGGGACGGATCTGTTATTGTATAACACAGGGGTACAGTACAGGTGGGGAAGGGTCTGTCTCTGTATAACGCTGGGGTACAGTACTGGTGGGGACGAGTCTGTCACTGTCTTACACTGGGGGATGGGTCTGACACTGTATAACGCTGGGGTACAGTACCGGTGGGGACGGGTCTGACACTGTATAACACTGGGGTACAGTACTGGCAGGGACAGGTCTGTCACTGTATAACACTGGGGTACAGTACTGGTGGAGATGTGTCAGTCACGGTACAACAGTGGGGTACAGTCCTGGAGGGGACGTGTCTGTCACTGTATAACACTGGCGTATAAAACTGGTGGGGACGGGTCTGTCACTGTATAACAGTGGGGTACAGAACTGGTGGAGATGTGACTGTCACGGTACAACACTGGGGTACAGTACTGGTGGGGATGGGTCTGACCCTGTATAACACTGGGGTTCAGTACTGGTGATGGGTCTGTCACTGTATAACACTGGGGTACAGTACTGGTCGAGATGGGTGTTACTGTATAACACTGGGGTACAATACCGGTGGGGACAGGTCTGTCACTGGATAATACTGTTGTACAGTACTGGTGGGGACGGGTCTGTCACTGTGTAACACTGGGGTACAGAACTGGTGGGGACGGGTCTATCACCGTATAACACTGGGGTACAGAACTGGTGAGGACGGGGCTGTCACTGTATAACACTGGGGTACAGTACTGGTGGGGACAGGTCTGCCACTGTATAACACTGGGGTACAGTACTGGTGAGGACGGGTCTGTCACTGTGTAACAGTGGGCCACAGTACTGGTGGGGATGGATCTGTCACTGTTTAACACTGTGGTACAGTACTGGTGGGGACAGGTATATCACTGTATAACACTGGGGCACAGTACGGGTGAGGACAGGTCTATCACAGTATAACGCTGCGTTACAATACTGGTGCGGACGGGTCTATCCCTGTATAACACTGGGGTACAAAACTGGTGGGGACGGGTCTGTCACTGTATAACAGTGAGGAACAGTACTGGTGGGGACAGGTCTGTCACTGTATAACACTGGGGTATAGTACTGGTGAGGACGGGTTTGCCACTGTATAACACTGGGGTACAGTACTGGTGGGGATGGATCTGTCACTGTCTAACACTGGGGTACAGTACTGCTGAGGACAGGTCTATCACGTTATAACACTGGGGTACAGTACTGGTGGGGCAGGTCTATCACTGTATTACACTGGGGTACAGTACTGGCGGGGACGGGTCTGTCACTGTATAACACTGGGTGACAGTACTGGTGGAGACGGGTCTGTCACTGTATAACATTGGGGTACAGTACTGGTGGGGACAGGTCTGTCACTGTACAACACTGTGGATTAGTACTGGTGAGGACGGGTCTGCCACTGTATAACACTGGGGTAAAGTACTGGTGGGGACGGGACTGTCACTGTATAACAGTGGGGTACAGTACTGGTGGGGATGGATCTGTCACTGTTTAACACTGGGGTACAGTACTGGTGAGGACAGGTCAAATACTGTATAACACTGGGGTACAGTACTGGTGGGGACAGGTCTGTCACTGTATAACACTGGGGTATAGTACTGGTGAGGACGGGTTTGCCACTGTATAACACTGGGGTACAGTACTGGTGGGGATGGATCTGTCACTGTCTAACACTGGGGAACAGTACTGCTGAGGACAGGTCTATCACGGTATAACACTCGGGTACAGTACTGGTGGGGCAGGTCTATCACTGTATAACACTGGGGTACAGTACTGGTGGGATCAGGTCTGTCACTGTATTACACTGGGGTACAGTACTGGCGGGGACGGGTCTGTCACTGTATAACACTGGGTGACAGTACTGGAGGAGACGGGTCTGTCACTGTATAACACTGGGGTACAGTGCTGGTGGGGACAGGTCTGTCACTGTATAACACTGGGGAATAGTACTGGTGAGGACGGGTCTGTCACTGTATAACACTGGGGTACAGTACTGGTGGGGACAGGTCTGTCACAGTATAACACAGGGGTATAGTACTGGTGAGGAAGGGTCTGCCATTGTATAACACTGGGGTACAGTACAGGTGGGAACGGGTCTGTCACTGTATAACAGTGGGGCACAGTACTGGTGGGGACAGGTCTGTCACTGTATAACACTGGGGTATAGTACTGGAGAGGTCGGGTCTGCCACGGTATAACACTGGGGTACAGCCCTGGAGGGGACGTGTCTGTCATTGTATAACACTGGGGTACAAAACTGGTGGGGACGGGTCTGTCACTGTATAACAGTGGGGTACAGTAGTGGTGGGGACAGTGCTGTCACTGTACAACACTGGGGTATAGTACTGGTGAGGACGGGTCTGCCACTGTATAACACTGGGGTACAGTACTGGTGGGGACAGGTCAGTCACTGTATAACACTGGGATACAGTACGGATGGGGACGGGTCTGTTATTGTATAACACAGGGGTACAGTACTGGTGGGGCAGTGTCTGTCACTGTATAGCACCAGGATACAGTACTGATGAGGACGGGTCTGTTACTGTATTACAATGGGGGACGGGTCTGAAACTGTATAACGCTGGGGAACAGTACTGGTGGGGACAGGTCTGTCACTGTATAACACAGGGATACAGTACGGATGGGGACGGGTCTGTTATTGTATAACACAGGGGTACAGTACAGGTGGGGAAGGGTCTGTCTCTGTATAACGCTGGGGTACAGTACTGGTGGGGACGGGTCTGTCACTGTATTACACTGGGGGATGGGTCTGACACTGTATAACGCTGGGGTACAGTACCGGTGGGGACGGGTCTGACACTGTTTAACACTGGGGTACAGTACTGGCAGGGACAGGTCTGTCACTGTATAACACTGGGGTACAGTACTGGTGGAGATGTGACTGCCACGGTACAACACTGGGGTTCAGTACTGGTGGGGATGGGTCTGTCACTGTATAACACTGGGGTACAGTACTGGTCGGGATGGGTGTTACTGTATAACACTGGGGTACAATACCGGCGGGGACAGGTCTGTCACTGGATAACACTGTTGTACAGTACTGGTGGGGCCAGGTCTGTCACTGTATAACACTGGGGTACAGTACTGGTGGAGACGGGTCTGTCACTATATAACACTGGGGTACAGTGCTGGTGGGGACAGGTCTGTCACTGTATAACACTGGGGTATAGTACTGGTGAGGACGGCTCTGTCACTGTATAACACTGGGGTACAGTACTGCTGGGGACCGGTCTATCACTGTAAAACACGGGTACAGTACTAGTGGGGACAGGTCTATCACTGTATAACGCTGGGGTACAGTACTGGTGCGGACGGGTCTATCCCTGTATAACACTGGTTAACAGAACTGGAGGGGACGGGTCTATCACTGTATAAGACCGGGGTACAGTACTGGTGGGGGCGGGTCTGTCTCTGTATAACGCTGGGGTACAGTACTGGTGGGGACGGGTCTGTCACTGTATTACACTGGGGGACGGGTCTGACACTATATAACGCTGTGGAACAGTACTGATGGGAACGGATCTGTCACTGTATAAAACTGAGGTACAGTACTGGTGGTGACAGGTCTGTCACTGTATAACACTGGGGTACAGTACTGGTGGGGACGGGTCTGACACTGTATAACGCTGGGGTACAGTACCGGTGGGGACAAGTCTGACACTGTAGAACACTGGGGTACAGTACTGGCAGGGACAGGTCTGTCACTGTATAACACTGGGGTACAGTACTGGTGGGGATGGGTCTGACACTGTATAACGCTGGGGTACAGTACTGGTGGGGAGGGTCAGTCACTGTATAACACTGGGGTACAGTACTGGTGGGGACGGGTCTGACTCTGTATAACACTGGGGTAGGATACTGATGGGGACAGGTCTGTCACTGGATAACAATGTTGTACAGTACTGGTGGGGACGGGACTGTCACTGTGTAACACTGGGGTACAGTACTGGTGGCTCAGGTCTGTCACTGTATAACACTGGGTTACAGTACTGGTGGAGAACGGTCTGTCACTGTATAACACTGGGGTACAGTGCTGGTGGGAACAGGTCTGTCACTGTATAACACTGGGGTATATTACTGGTGAGGACGGCTCTGTCACTGTATAACACTGGGGTACAGTACTGCTGGGGACAGGTCTAACATTGTAAAACACGGGTACAGTACTAGTGGGGACAGGTCTATCCCTGTATAACACTGGGGTACAGAACTGGTGGGGTAGGGTCTATCACTGTAAAAGACTGGGGTACAGTACTGGTGGGGATGGTTCTGTCTCTGTATAACGCTGGGGTACAGTACTGGTGGGAACGGGTCTGTCACTGTATTACACTGGGGGACGGGTTTGAAACTGTATAACGCTGGGGTACAGTACTGGTGGGGACAGGTCTGTCACTGTATAACACTGGGATACAGTACGGATGGGGACGGGTCTGTTAATGTATAACACGGGGGTACAGTACTGGTGGGGAAGGGTCTGTCTCTGTATAACGCTGGGGTACAGTACTGGTGGGGACGGGTCTGTCACTGTATTATACTGGGGGATGGGTCTGACACTGTATAACGCTGGGGTACAGTACCGGTGGGGACGGGTCTGACACTGTATAACACTGGGGTACAGTACTGGCAGGGACAGTCTGTCACTGTATAACACTGGGGTACAGTGCTGGTGGGGACAGGTCTGTCACTGTATAACACTGGGGAATAGTACTGGTGAGGTGGGTCTGTCACTGTATAACACTGGGGTACAGTACTGGTGGGGACAGGTCTGTCACAGTATAACACAGGGGTATAGTACTGGTGAGGAAGGGTCTGCCATTGTATAACACTGGGGTACAGTACAGGTGAGGACGGGTCTGTCACTGTATAACAGTGGGGCACAGTACTGGTGGGGATGGATCTGTCACTGTTTAACACTGGGGTACAGTACTGGTGGGGACAGGTCTGTCACTGTATAACACTGGGGTATAGTACTGGAGAGGTCGGGTCTGCCACGGTATAACACTGGGGTACAGTCCTGGAGGGGACGTGTCTGTCATTGTATAACACTGGGGTACAAAACTGGTGGGGACGGGTCTATCACTGTATAACAGTGGGGTACAGTAGTGGTGGGGACAGTTCTGTCACTGTACAACACTGGGGTATAGTACTGGTGAGGACGGGTCTGCCACTGTATAACACTGGGGTACAGTACTGGTGGGGACAGGTCAGTCACTGTATAACACTGGGATACAGAACGGATGGGGACAGGTCTGTTATTGTGTAACACTGGGGTACAGTACTGGTGGGGCAGTGTCTGTCACTGTATTGCACTGGGATACAGTACTGATGAGGACGGGTCTGTTACTGTATTACACTGGGGGATGGGTCTGACACGGTATAACGCTGGGGTACAGTACCGGTGGGGACGGGTCTGACACTGTTTAACACTGGGGTACAGTACTGGCAGGGACAGGTCTGTCACTGTATAACACTGGGGTACAGTACTGGTGGAGATGTGACTGTCACGGTACAACACTGGCGTTCAGTACTGGTGGGGATGGGTCTGTCACTGTATAACACTGGGGTACAGTACTGGTCGGGATGGGTGTTACTGTATAACACTGGGGTACAATACCGGTGCGGACAGGTCTGTCACTGGATAACACTGTTGTACAGTACTGGTGGGGCCGGGTCTGTCACTGTATAACACTGGGGTACAGTACTGGTGGAGACGGGTCTGTCACTGTATAACACTGGGGTACAGTACTGGTGGTGACAGGTCTGTCACTGTATAACACTGGGGTACAGTACTGGTGGGGACGGGTCTGACACTGTATAACGCTGGGGTACAGTACCGGTGGGGACAAGTCTGACACTGTAGAACACTGGGGTACAGTACTGGCAGGGACAGGTCTGTCACTGTATAACACTGGGGTACAGTACTGGTGGGGATGGGTCTGACACTGTATAACGCTGGGGTACAGTACTGGTGGGGAGGGTCAGTCACTGTATAACACTGGGGTACAGTACTGGTGGGGACGGGTCTGACTCTGTATAACACTGGGGTAGGATACTGATGGGGACAGGTCTGTCACTGGATAACAATGTTGTACAGTACTGGTGGGGACGGGACTGTCACTGTGTAACACTGGGGTACAGTACTGGTGGCTCAGGTCTGTCACTGTATAACACTGGGTTACAGTACTGGTGGAGAACGGTCTGTCACTGTATAACACTGGGGTACAGTGCTGGTGGGAACAGGTCTGTCACTGTATAACACTGGGGTATATTACTGGTGAGGACGGCTCTGTCACTGTATAACACTGGGGTACAGTACTGCTGGGGACAGGTCTAACATTGTAAAACACGGGTACAGTACTAGTGGGGACAGGTCTATCCCTGTATAACACTGGGGTACAGAACTGGTGGGGTAGGGTCTATCACTGTAAAAGACTGGGGTACAGTACTGGTGGGGATGGTTCTGTCTCTGTATAACGCTGGGGTACAGTACTGGTGGGAACGGGTCTGTCACTGTATTACACTGGGGGACGGGTTTGAAACTGTATAACGCTGGGGTACAGTACTGGTGGGGACAGGTCTGTCACTGTATAACACTGGGATACAGTACGGATGGGGACGGGTCTGTTAATGTATAACACGGGGGTACAGTACTGGTGGGGAAGGGTCTGTCTCTGTATAACGCTGGGGTACAGTACTGGTGGGGACGGGTCTGTCACTGTATTATACTGGGGGATGGGTCTGACACTGTATAACGCTGGGGTACAGTACCGGTGGGGACGGGTCTGACACTGTATAACACTGGGGTACAGTACTGGCAGGGACAGTCTGTCACTGTATAACACTGGGGTACAGTGCTGGTGGGGACAGGTCTGTCACTGTATAACACTGGGGAATAGTACTGGTGAGGTGGGTCTGTCACTGTATAACACTGGGGTACAGTACTGGTGGGGACAGGTCTGTCACAGTATAACACAGGGGTATAGTACTGGTGAGGAAGGGTCTGCCATTGTATAACACTGGGGTACAGTACAGGTGAGGACGGGTCTGTCACTGTATAACAGTGGGGCACAGTACTGGTGGGGATGGATCTGTCACTGTTTAACACTGGGGTACAGTACTGGTGGGGACAGGTCTGTCACTGTATAACACTGGGGTATAGTACTGGAGAGGTCGGGTCTGCCACGGTATAACACTGGGGTACAGTCCTGGAGGGGACGTGTCTGTCATTGTATAACACTGGGGTACAAAACTGGTGGGGACGGGTCTATCACTGTATAACAGTGGGGTACAGTAGTGGTGGGGACAGTTCTGTCACTGTACAACACTGGGGTATAGTACTGGTGAGGACGGGTCTGCCACTGTATAACACTGGGGTACAGTACTGGTGGGGACAGGTCAGTCACTGTATAACACTGGGATACAGAACGGATGGGGACAGGTCTGTTATTGTGTAACACTGGGGTACAGTACTGGTGGGGCAGTGTCTGTCACTGTATAGCACTGGGATACAGTACTGATGAGGACGGGTCTGTTACTGTATTACACTGGGGGATGGGTCTGACACGGTATAACGCTGGGGTACAGTACCGGTGGGGACGGGTCTGACACTGTTTAACACTGGGGTACAGTACTGGCAGGGACAGGTCTGTCACTGTATAACACTGGGGTACAGTACTGGTGGAGATGTGACTGTCACGGTACAACACTGGCGTTCAGTACTGGTGGGGATGGGTCTGTCACTGTATAACACTGGGGTACAGTACTGGTCGGGATGGGTGTTACTGTATAACACTGGGGTACAATACCGGTGCGGACAGGTCTGTCACTGGATAACACTGTTGTACAGTACTGGTGGGGCCGGGTCTGTCACTGTATAACACTGGGGTACAGTACTGGTGGAGACGGGTCTGTCACTGTATAACACTGGGGTACAGTGCTGGTGGGGACAGGTCTGTCACTGTATAACACTGGGGTATAGTACTGGTGAGGACGGCTCTGTCACTGTATAACACTGGGGTACAGTACTGCTGGGGACAGGTCTATCACTGTAAAACACGGGTACAGTACTAGTGGGGACAGGTCTATCACTGTATAACGCTAGGGTACAGTACTGGTGCGGACGGGTCTATCCCTGTTTAACAGTGGTTAACAGAACTGGAGGGGACGGGTCTATCACTGTATAAGACCGGGGTACAGTACTGGTGGGGACGGGTCTGTCTGTATAACGCTGGGGTACAGTACTGGTGGGGACGGGTCTCACTGTATTACACTGGGGGACGGGTCTGACACTATATAACGCTGTGGAACAGTACTGATGGGAATGGATCTGTCACTGTATAAAACTGAGGTACAGTGCTGGTGGTGACAGGTCTGTCACTGTATAACACTGGGGTACAGTACTGGTGGGGACGGGTCTGACACTGTATAACGCTGGGGTACAGTACCAGAGGGGACAAGTCTGACACTGTAGAACACTGGAGTACAGTACTGGCAGGGACAGGTCTGTCACTGTATAACACTGGGGTACAGTACTGGTGGGGATGGGTCTGACACTGTATAACGCTGGGGTACAGTACTGGTGGGGAGGGTCGGTCACTGTATAAAACTGGGGTACAATACTGGTGGGGACGGGTCTGACTCTGCATAACACTGGGGTAGGATACTGATGGGGACAGGTCGGTCACTGGATAACAATGTTGTACAGTACTGGTGGGGACGGGTCTGTCACTGTGTAACACTGGGGTACAGTACTGGTGGCTCAGGTCTGTCACTGTATAACACTGGGTTACAGTACTGGTGGAGACGGGTCTGTCACTGTATAACACTGGGGTATAGTACTGGTGAGGACGGCTCTGTCACTGTATAACACTGGGGTACAGTACTGCTGGGGACAGGTCTAACATTGTAAAACACGGGTACAGTACTAGTGGGGACAGGTCTATCATTGTATAACGCTGGGGTACAGTACTGGTGCGGACGGGTCTATCCCTGTATAACACTGGGGTACAGAACTGGTGGGGTAGGGTCTATTACTGTAAAAGACTGGGGTACAGTACTGGTGGGGATGGTTCTGTCTCTGTATAACGCTGGGGAACAGTACTGGTGGGGACAGGCCTGTCACTGTATAACACTGGGATACAGTACGGATGGGGACGGGTTTGTTAATGTATAACACAGGGGTACAGTACTGGTGGGGAAGGGTCTGTCTCTGTATAACGCTGGGGTACAGTACTGGTGGGGACGGGTCTGTCACTGTATTATACTGGGGGATGGGTCTGACACTGTATAACGCTGGGGTACAGTACCGGTGGGGACGGGTCTGACACTGTATAACACTGGGGTACAGTACTGGCAGGGACAGTCTGTCACTGTATAACACTGGGGTACAGTACTGGCGGGGACGGGTCTGTCACTGTATAACACTGGGTGACAGTACTGGTGGAGACGGGTCTGTCACTGTATAACACTGGGGTACAGTGCTGGTGGGGACAGGTCTGTCACTGTATAACACTGGGGTATAGTACTGGTGAGGACGGCTTTGTCACTGTATAACACTGGGGTACAGTACTGCTGGGGACAGGTCTAACATTGTAAAACACGGGTACAGTACTAGTGGGGACAGGTCTATCATTGTATAACGCTGGGGTACAGTACTGGTGCGGACGGGTCTATCACTGTATAACACTGGGGTACAGAACTGGTGGGGTAGGGTCTATTACTGTAAAAGACTGGGGTACAGTACTGGTGGGGACAGGTCTGTCACTGTATAACACTGGGATACAGTACGGATGGGGACGGGTCTGTTAATGTATAACACAGGGGTACAGTACTGGTGGGGAAGGGTCTGTCTGTGTATAACGCTGGGGTACAGTACTGGTGGGGAGGGGTCTGTCACTGTATTATACTGGGGGATGGGTCTGACACTGTATAACACTGGGGTACAGTACCGGTGGGGACGGGTCTGACACTGTATAACACTGGGGTACAGTACTGGCAGGGACAGTCTGTCACTGTATAACACTGGGGTACAGTACTGGCGGGGACGGGTCTGTCACTGTATAACACTGGGTGACAGTACTGGTGGAGACGGGTCTGTCACTGTATAACACTGGGGTACAGTGCTGGTGGGGACAGGTCTGTCTCTGTATAACACTGGGGAATAGTACTGGTGAGGACGGGTCTGTCACTGTATAACACTGGGGTACAGTACTGGTGGGGACAGGTCTGTCACAGTATAACACAGGGGTATAGTACTGGTGAGGAAGGGTCTGCCATTGTATAACACTGGGGTACAGTACAGGTGGGGACGGGTCTGTCATTGTATAAGAGTGGGGCACAGTACTGGTGGGGACAGGTCTGTCACTGTATAACACTGGGGTATAGTACTGGAGAGGTCGGGTCTGCCACGGTATAACACTGGGGTACAGTCCTGGAGGGGATGTGTCTGTCATTGTATAACACTGGGGTACAAAACTGGTGGGGACGGGTCTGTCACTGTATAACAGTGGGGTACAGTAGTGGTGGGGACAGTACTGTCACTGTACAACACTGGGGTATAGTACTGGTGAGGACGAGTCTGCCACTGTATAACACTGGGGTACAGTACTGGTGGGGACAGGTCAGTCACTGTATAACACTGGGATACAGTACGGATGGGGACAGGTCTGTTATTGTATAACACTGGGGTACAGTACTGGTGGGGCAGTGTCTGTCACTGTATAGCACTGGGATACAGTACAGATGAGGACGGGTCTGTTACTGTATTACACTGGGGGACGGGTCTGAAACTGTATAACGCTGGGGAACAGTACTGGTGGGGACAGGTCTGTCACTGTATAACACTGGGATACAGTACGGATGGGGACGGGTCTGTTATTGTATAACACAGGGGTACAGAGCAGGTGGGGAAGGGTCTGTCTCTGTATAACGCTGGGGTACAGTACTGGTGGGGACGGGTCTGTCACTGTATTACACTGGGGGATGGGTCTGACACTGTATAACACTGGGGTACAGTACCGGTGGGGACAAGTCTGACACTGTATAACACTGGGGTACAGTACTGGCAGGGACAGGTCTGTCACTGTATAACACTGGGGTACAGTACTGGTGGAGATGTGACTGTCACGGTACAACACTGGGGTTCAGTACTGGTGGGGATGGGTCTGACACTGTATAACACTGGGGTTCAGTACTGGTGATGGGTCTGTCACTGTATAACACTGGGGTACAGTACTGGTTGGGATGGGTGTTACTGTATAACACTGGGATACAATACCGGTGGGGTCAGGTCTGTCACTGGATAACACTGTTGTACAGTACTGGTGGGGCCGGGTCTGTCACTGTATAACACTGGGGTACAGTACTGGTGGAGACGGGTCTGTCACTGTATAACACTGGGGTACAGTGCTGGTGGGGACAGGTCTGTCACTGTATAACACTGGGGTATAGTACTGGTGAGGACGGCTCTGTCACTGTATAACACTGGGGTACAGTACTGCTGGGGACAGGTCTATCACTGTAAAACATGGGTACAGTACTAGTGGGGACAGGTCTATCACTGTATAACGCTGGGGTACAGTACTGGTGCGGACGGGTCTATCCCTGTATAACACTGGGGTACAGAACTGGAGGGGACAGGTCTATCACTGTATAAGACCGGGGTACAGTACTGGTGGGGACGGGTCTGTCTCTGTATAACGCTGGGGTACAGTACTGGTGGGGACGGGTCTGTCACTGTATTACACTGGGGGACGGGTCTGTCACTATATAACGCTGTGGAACAGTACTGATGGGAACGGATCTGTCACTGTATAAAACTGAGGTACAGTACTGGTGGTGACAGGTCTGTCACTGTATAACACTGGGGTACAGTACTGGTGGGGACGGGTCTGACACTGTATAACGCTGGGGTACAGTACCGGTGGGGACAAGTCTGACACTGTAGAACACTGGGGTACAGTACTGGTGGGGACAGGTCTGTCACTGTATAACACTCAGGTACAGTTCTGGTGCGGGTGGGTCTGTCACTGTATAACACTGGGGTACAGTACTGCTGGGGACAGGTCTATCACTGAATAACGCTGGGGTACAGTACTGGTGCGGACGGGTCTATCCCTGTATAACACTGGGGTACGGAACTGGTGGGGACGGGTCTATCACTGTATAAGACTGGGGTACAGTACTGGTGGGGACGGGTCCGTCTCTGTATACCGCTGGGGTACAGTACCGGTGGGGACAAGTCTCACACTGTATAACACTGGGGTACAGTATTGGCAGGGACAGGTCTGTCACTGTATAACACTGGGGTACAGTACTGGTGGGGATGGGTCTGACACTGTATAACGCTGGGGTACAGTACTGGTGGGGAGGGTCGGTCACTGTATAAAACTGGGGTACAGTACTGGTGGGGGCGGGTCTGACTCTGTATAACACTGGGGTAGGATACTGATGGGGACAGGTCTGTCACTGGATAACACTGTTGTACAGTACTGGTGGAGATGGGTCTGTCACTGTATAACACTGGGGTACAGTGCTAGTGGGGACAGGTCTATCACTGTATAACACTGGGGTATAGTACTGTTGAGGACGGCTCTGTCACTGTATAACACTGGGGTACAGTACTGCTGGGGACAGGTCTATCACTGTAAAACACGGGTACAGTACTAGTGGGGACAGGTCTATCACTGTATAACGCTGGGGTACAGTACTGGTGCGGACGGGTCTATCCCTGTGTAACACTGGGGTACAGAACTGGTGGGGACATGTCTATCACTGTAAAGGACTGGGGTACAGTACTGGTGGGGATGGTTCTGTCTCTGTATAACGCTGGGGAACAGTACTGGTGGGGACAGGTCTGTCACTGTATAACACTGGGATACAGTACGGATGGGGACGGGTCTGTTAATGTATAACACGGTTACAGTACTGGTGGGGAAGGGTCTGTCTCTGTATAACGCTGGGGTACAGTACTGGTGGGGACGGGTCTGTCACTGTATTATACTGGGGGATGGGTCTGACACTGTATAACGCTGGGGTACAGTACCGGTGGGGACGGGTCTGACACTGTATAACACGGGGGTACAGTACTGGCAGAGACAGGTCTGTCACTGTATAACACTGGGGTACAGTACTGGTGGAGATGTGACTGTCACGGTACAACACTGGGGTACAGTACTGGTGGGGATGGGTCTGAACCTGTATAACACTGGGGTTCAGTACTGGTGATGGGGCTGTCACTGTATAATACTGGGGTACAGTACTGGTCGGGATGGGTGTTACTGTATAACACTGGGGTACAACACCGGTGGGGACAGGTCTGTCACTGGATAACACGGGTACAGTACTGGTGGGGACGGGTCTATCCCTGTATAACACTGGGGTACAGAACGGGTGGGGACGGGTCTGTCACTGTATTACACTGGGGGACGGGTCTGACAATATATAACGCTAGGGAACAGTACTGGTGGGAACGGATCTGTCACTGTATAAAACTGGGGTACAGTACTGGTGGTGACAGGTCTGTCACTGTATAACACTGGGGTACAGTACTGGTGGGGACGGGTCTGACACTGTATAACGCTGGGGTACAGTACCGGTGGGGACAGGTCTGTCACTGTATAACACTGGGGTACAGTACTGGTGGGGATGGGTCGGTCACTGTATAGAACTGGGGTACAGTACTGGTGGGGACGGGTCTGACTCTGTATAACACTGGGGTAGGATACTGATGGGGACAGGTCTGTCACTGGATAACACTGTTGTACAGTACTGGTGGGGACGGGTCTGTCACTGTGTAATACTGGGGTACAGTACTGGTGGGGACGGGTCTGTCACTGTATAACACTGGGTTACAGTACTGGTGGAGACGGGTCTGTCACTGTATAACACTGGGGTACAGTGCTGGTGGGGACAGGTCTGTCACTGTATAACACGGGTATAGTACTGGTGAGGACGGCTCTGTCACTGTATAACACTGGGGTACAGTACTGCTGGGGACAGGTCTATCACTGTAAAACACGGGTACTGTACTAGTGGGGACAGGTCTATCACTGTATAGCGCTGGGGTACAGTACTGGTGTGGAAGGGTCTATCCCTGTATAACACTGGGGTACAGTACTAGTGGGCACAGGTCTATCACTGTATAACGCTGGGGTACAGTACTGGTGTGGAAGGGTCTATCCCTGTATAACACTGGGGTACAGTACTGGTGGGAACGGGTCTGTCACTGTATTACACTGGGGGACGGGTCTGACACTATATAATGCTGGGGAACAGTACTGGTGTGAACGGATCTTTCACTGTATAAAACTGGGGTACAGTACTGGTGGTGACAGGTCTGTCACTGTATAACACTGGGGTACAGTACGGGTGGGGACGGGTTTGACACTGTATAACGCTGGGGTACAGTACCGGTGGGGACAAGTCTGACACTGTATAACACTGGGGTACAGTACTGGCAGGGACAGGTCTGTCACTGTATAACACTGGGGTACAGTACCGGTGGGGATGGGTCTGACACTGTATAACGCTGGGGTACAGAAATGGTGGGGACGGATCTTTCACTGTATAACACTGGGGTATAGTACCGGTGGGGCACGGGTCTGAGACTGTATAACACTGGGGTACAGTAATGGTGGGGATGGATCTGTCACTGTATAACACTGGGGTACAGTACTGGTGGGGACGGGTCTGTCACTGTATAACACTGGGCTACAGTACTGGTCGAGATGTGTCTGTCACTGTATAAAACTGGGGTACAATACTGGTGGGGATGGGTCTGTCACTGTATAACACTGGGGTACAGTACTGGTGATGGGTCTGTCACTGTATAACACAGGGGCAGAGTACTGGTGGGGACAGGTCTGTCACAATGTAACACTGGGGTACAGTACTGGTGGGGACAGGTCTGTCACTACATAACACTGGGGTACTGAACTGGTGGGGCAGGTCTGTCACTGTAAAATAGTGGGTTACAGTACTGGTGTGGACGGGTCGGTCACTGTATAACACGGGTACAGTACAGGTGGGGACGGGTCTGTCACTGTGTAACAGTGGGGTACAGTACTGGTGGGGACAGGTCTGTCACTGTATAACACTGGGTTACAGTACAGGTGGAGACGGGTCTGTCACTGTATAAAACCTGGGTACAGTGGTGGAGGGGACAGGTCAGTCACTGTATAACGCTGGGGTATAGCACTGGTGAGGACGGGTCTGTCACTGTATAACAATGGGGTACAGTACAGGTGGGGACAGGTCTGTCAGTGTATAACAGTGGGGTATAGCACTGGTGAGGTCGGGTCTGCCACTGCATAACACTGGGGTACAGTACTGGTGGGGACGGGTCTGTCACTGTATAACACTGGGGTACAGTACTGGTGGGGACAGGTCTGTCACTGTATAACACTGGGGTACAGTACTGATGGGGACAGGTCTGTCACTGTTTTACACTGGGGTACCGTATTGGCGGGGATGGGTCTGTCACTGGAGAACACTGGGTTACAGTACTGGTGGACACGGGTCTGTCACTGTATAACACAGGGGTATAGTACTGGTGAGGATGGGTCTGTCACTGTATAACACTGGGGTACAGTACTGGTGGGGACAGGTGTGTCACTGTATAACACTGGGGTACAGTACTGGTGAGGACGTGTCTGCCACTGTATAACAGTGGGGTAAATACTGGTGCAGACGGGTCTATCCCCGTATAACACTGGGGTACAGAACTGGTGGGGACAGGTCTATCACTGTATAACACTGGGGTATAGTACTGGTGAGGACGGGTCTGATACTGTAAAACACTGGGGTACAGTACTAGTGGGGACGGGTCTGTCACTGTATAACACTGGGGCACAGTACTGGTGGGGATGGATCTGTCACGGTTTAACACTGGGGTACAGTACTGGTGGGGATAGGTCTATCACTGTATAACGCAGGGGTACAGTACTCGTGCGGACTGGTCTATCCCTGTATAACACTGGGGTACAGAACTGGTGGGGACGGGTTTATCACTGTATAACACTGGGGTACAGAACTGGTGAGGACGGGACTGCCACTGTATAACACTGGGGTACAGTACTGGTGGGGACAGGTCTGTCACTGTATAACACTGGGGTACAGTACTGGTGGGGACGGGTCTGTCACTGTATAACAGTGGGGCACAGTGCTGGTGGAGACAGGTCTGTCACAGTATAACACTGGGGTATAGTACTTGTGAGGACGGGTCTGCCACTGAATAACACTGGTGTACAGTACTGGAGGGGACAGGTCTGTCACTGTATAACACTGGAGAACAGTACTGGTGGGGACAGGTGTGTCACCGTATAACACTGGGGGACAGTACTGGTGAGGACGTGTCTGCTACTGAATAACACTGGGGTACAGTACTGGTGCGGACAGGTCTATCAAAGTAAAACGCTGGGGTAAAGTACAGGTGCTGACGGTTCTATCCCTGTATACACTGGGGTACAGACTGGTGGGGACGGGTCTATCACTGTATAACAGTGGGGTACAGTACTGGTGGGCACAGGTCTGTCACTGCATAACACTGGGGTATAGTACTGGTGAGGACGGGTCTGTAGCTGTATAACACTGGGGTACAGTACTGGTGAGGACTGGTCTGTCACTGTATAACAGTGGGGCACAGTACTGGTGGGGACGGGGCTGTCACTGTATAACAGTGGGGCACAGTACTGGTGAGGATGGATCTGTCTCTGTTTAACACTGGGGTACAGTACTGGTGAGGACAGGTGAATCACTGTATAACACTGGGGCAAAGAACTAGTTGGGACAGGACAGTCACTGTATAACACTGGGGTACAGTACTGGTGGGGACAGGTCTGTCACTGTATAACACTGGGGTACAATACTGGCGGGGACGGGTCTGTCACTGTATAACACTGGGGTACAGTACTGGTGGGGACGGGTCTGTCACTGTATAACACTGGGGTACAATACTGGCGGGGACGGGTCAGTCACTGTATAACACTGGGGTACAGTACTGGTGGGGACAGGTCTGTCACTGTATAACACTGGAGTACAATACTGGCGGGGACGGGTCTGTCACTGTATAACACTGGGGTACAGTACTGGTGAGGACGTGTCTGCCACTGTATAACACAGGGGTACAGTACTGGTGGGGACGGGTCTGTCACTGTATAACACTGGGGGACAGTACTGGTGAGGACGGGTCTGCCACTGTATAATACTGAGGTACAGCACTGGTGCGGACAGGTCTATCACTGTAAAACGCTGGGGTAAAGTACAGGTGCAGACGGGTCTATCCCTGTATAACACTGGGGTACAGAACTGGTGGGGACGGGTCTATCACAGTGTAACAGTGGGGTACAGTACTGGTGGGGACAGGTCTGTCACTGTATATCACTGGGGTACAGTACTGGTGGGGACAGGACTATCACTGTATAACACTGGGGTACAGAACTGGTGGGGACGGGTCTGTCACTGTATAACACTGGGGTACAGAACTGGTGGGGACGGGTCTGTCACTGTATAACACTGGGGTACAGAACTGGTGGGGATGGGTCTGTCACTATATAACACTGGGGTATAGTACTGGTGAGGACGGGTCTGTAGCTGTGTAACATTGGGGTACAGTACTGGTGGGGATAGGTCTATCACTGTATAACGCAGGGGTACAGTACTCGTGCGGACTGGTCTATCCCTGTATAACACTGGGGTACAGAACTGGTGGGGACGGGTTTATCACTGTATAACACTGGGGTACAGAACTGGTGAGGACGGGACTGCCACTGTATAACACTGGGGTACAGTACTGGTGGGGACAGGTCTGTCACTGTATAACACTGGGGTACAGTACTGGTGGGGACGGGTCTGTCACTGTATAACAGTGGGGCACAGTGCTGGTGGAGACAGGTCTGTCACAGTATAACAGTGGGGTATAGTACTTGTGAGGACGGGTCTGCCACTGAATAACACTGGTGTACAGTACTGGAGGGGACAGGTCTGTCACTGTATAACACTGGAGAACAGTACTGGTGGGGACAGGTGTGTCACCGTATAACACTGGGGGACAGTACTGGTGAGGACGTGTCTGCTACTGAATAACACTGGGGTACAGTACTGGTGCGGACAGGTCTATCAAAGTAAAACGCTGGGGTAAAGTACAGGTGCTGACGGTTCTATCCCTGTATACACTGGGGTACAGACTGGTGGGGACAGGTCTATCACTGTATAACAGTGGGGTACAGTACTGGTGGGCACAGGTCTGTCACTGTATAACACTGGGGTATAGTACTGGTGAGGACGGGTCTGTAGCTGTATAACACTGGGGTACAGTACTGGTGAGGACTGGTCTGTCACTGTATAACAGTGGGGCACAGTACTGGTGGGGACGGGGCTGTCACTGTATAACAGTGGGGCACAGTACTGGTGAGGATGGATCTGTCTCTGTTTAACACTGAGGTACAGTACTGGTGAGGACAGGTGAATCACTGTATAAAACTGGGGCAAAGTACTAGTTGGGACAGGACAGTCACTGTATAACACTGGGGTACAGTACTGGTGGGGACAGGTCTGTCACTGTATAACACTGGGGTACAATACTGGCGGGGACGGGTCTGTCACTGTATAACACTGGGGTACAGTACTGGTGGGGACGGGTCTGTCACTGTATAACACTGGGGTACAATACTGGCGGGGACGGGTCTGTCACTGTATAACACTGGGGTACAGTACTGGTGAGGACGTGTCTGCCACTGTATAACACATGGGTACAGTACTGGTGGGGACGGGTCTGTCACTGTATAACACTGGGGGACAGTACTGGTGAGGACGGGTCTGCCACTGCATAATACTGAGGTACAGCACTGGTGCGGACAGGTCTATCACTGTAAAACGCTGGGGTAAAGTACAGGTGCAGACGGGTCTATCCCTGTATAACACTGGGGTACAGAACTGGTGGGGACGGGTCTATCACAGTGTAACAGTGGGGTACAGTACTGGTGGGGACAGGTCTGTCACTGTATATCACTGGGGTACAGTACTGGTGGGGACAGGACTATCACTGTATAACACTGGGGTACAGAACTGGTGGGGACGGGTCTGTCACTGTATAACACTGGGGTACAGAACTGGTGGGGACGGGTCTGTCACTGTATAACACTGGGGTACAGAACTGGTGGGGATGGGTCTGTCACTGTATAACACTGGGGTACTGTACTGGTGGGGACAGGTCTGTCACTATATAACACTGGGGTATAGTACTGGTGAGGACGGGTCTGTAGCTGTGTAACATTGGGGTACAGTACTGGTGAGGACTGGTCTGTCACTGTATAACACTGTGGTACAGTACTGGTGGGGACGGGTCTGTCACTGTATAACACTGGGGAACAGTACTGGCGGGGACGGGTCTGTCACTGTATAACACTGGGGAACAGTACTGGCGGGGACAGGTCTGTCACTGTATAACACTGGGTGACAGTACTGGTGGAGACGGGTCTGTCACTGTATAACACTGGGGTACAGTACTGGTGGGGACAGGTCTGTCGCTATACAACACTGTGGTATAGTACTGGTGAGGACGGGTCTGCCACTGTATAACACTGGGGTAAAGTACTGGAGGGGACGGGGCTGTCACTGTATAACAGTGGGGTACAGTACTGGTGGGGATGGATATGTCACTGTTTAACACTGGGGTACAGTACTGGTGAGGACAGGTCAAATACTGTATAACACTGGGGTACAGTACTGGTGGGGACAGGTCTGTCACTGTATAACACTGGGGTATAGTACTGGTGAGGACGGGTTTGCCACTGTATAACACTGGGGTACAGTACTGGTGGGGATGGATCTGTCACTGTCTAACACTGGGGTACAGTACTGCTGAGGACAGGTCTATCACGGTATAACACTGGGGTACAGTACTGGTGGGGCAGGTCTATCACTGTATAACACTGGGGTACAGTACTGGTGGGAACAGGTCTGTCACTGTATTACACTGGGGTACAGTACTGGCGGGGACGGGTCTGTCACTGTATAAAACTGGGTGACAGTACTGGTGGAGACGGGTCTGTCACTGTATAACACTGGGGTACAGTGCTGGTGGGGACAGGTCTGTCACAGTATAACACAGGGGTATAGTACTGGTGAGGAAGGGTCTGCCACTGTCTCACACTGGGGTACAGTACAGGTGGGGACGGGTCTGTCACTGTATAACAGTGGGGCACAGTACTGGTGGGGATGGATCTGTCACTGTTTAACACTGGGGTACAGTACTGGTGGGGACAGGTCTGTCACTGTATAACACTGGGGTATAGTACTGGAGAGGTCAGGTCTGCCACGGTATAATACTGGTGTACAGTCCTGGAGGGGACGTGTCTGTCATTGTATAACACTGGGGTACAAAACTGGTGGGGACGGGTCTGTCACTGTATAACAGTGGGGTACAGTACTGGTGGGGACAGGTCTGTCACTGTATTACACTGGGGTACAGTACTGGTGGGGACAGGTCTGTCACTGTATAACACTGGGGTACAGTACTGATGGGGACAGGTCTGTCACTGTATTACACTGGGGTACCGTATTGGCGGGGATGGGTCTGTCACTGTATAACACTGGGTTACAGTACTGGTGGAGACGGGTCTGTCACTGTATAACACAGGGGTATAGTACTGGTGAGGATGGGTCTGTCACTGTATAACACTGGGGTACAGTACTGGTGGGGACAGGTGTGTCACTGTATAACACTGGGGTACAGTACTGGTGAGGACGTGTCTGCCGCTGTATAACAGTGGGGCACAGTACTGGTGGGGACAGGTCTATCACTGTAAAACGCTGGGGTAAATACTGGTTCAGACGGGTCTATCCCCGTATAACACTGGGGTACAGAACTGGTGGGGACAAGTCTATCACTGTATAACACTGGGGTATAGTACTGGTGAGGACGGGTCTGATACTGTAAAACACTGGGGTACAGTACTAGTGAGGACGGGTCTGCCACTGAATAACACTGGTGTACAGTACTGGAGGGGACAGGTCTGTCACTGTATAACACTGGAGAACAGTACTGGTGGGGACAGGTGTGTCACCGTATAACACTGGGGGACAGTACTGGTGAGGACGTGTCTGCTACTGAATAACACTGGGGTACAGTACTGGTGCGGACAGGTCTATCAAAGTAAAACGCTGGGGTAAAGTACAGGTGCAGACGGTTCTATCCCTGTATACACTGGGGTACAGACTGGTGGGGACGGGTCTATCACTGTATAACAGTGGGGTACAGTACTGGTGGGCACAGGTCTGTCACTGTATAACATTGGGGTATAGTACTGGTGAGGACGGGTCTGTAGCTGTATAACACTGGGGTACAGTACTGGTGAGGACTGGTCTGTCACTGTATAACAGTGGGGCACAGTACTGGTGGGGACGGGGCTGTCACTGTATAACAGTGGGGCACAGTACTGGTGAGGATGGATCTGTCTCTGTTTAACACTGGGGTACAGTACTGGTGAGGACAGGACAGTCACTGTATAACACTGGGGTACAGTACTGGTGGGGACAGGTCTGTCACTGTATAACACTGGGGTACAATACAGGCGGGGACGGGTCTGTCACTGTATAACACTGGGGTACAGTACTGGTGGGGACGGGTCTGTCACTGTATAACACTGGGGTACAGTACTGGTGGGGACAGGTCTGTCACTGTATAACACTGGAGTACAATACTGGCGGGGACGGGTCTGTCACTGTATAACACTGGGGTACAGTACTGGTGAGGACGTGTCTGCCACTGTATAACACTGGGGTACAGTACTGGTAGGGACGGGTCTGTCACTGTATAACACTGGGGGACAGTACTGGTGAGGACGGGTCTGCCACTGTATAATACTGAGGTACAGCACTGGTGCGGACAGGTCTATCACTGTAAAACACTGGGGTAAAGTACAGGTGCAGACGGGTCTATCCCTGTATAACACTGGGGTACAGAACTGGTGGGGACGGGTCTATCAGAGTATGACAGTGGGGTACAGTACTGGTGGGGACAGGTCTGTCACTGTATATCACTGGGGTATAGTACTGGTGGGGACAGGTCTATCACTGTATAACGCTGGGGTACAGTACTGGTGGGGACAGGACGATCACTGTATAACACTGGGGTACAGAACTGGTGGGGACGGGTCTGTCACTGTATAACACTGGGGTATAGTACTGGTGAGGACGGGTCTGATACTGTAAAACACTGGGGTACAGTACAAGTGGGGACGGGTCTGCCACTGAATAACACTGGTGTACAGTACTGGAGGGGACAGGTCTGTCACTGTATAACACTGGGGTACAGAACTGGTGGGGACGGGTCTATCACTGTATAACACTGGGGTACAGAACTGGTGGGGACGGGTCTGTCACTGTATAACACTGGGGAACTGTACTGGTAGGGACAGGTGTGTCACCGCATAACACTGGGGGACAGTACTGGTGGGGACAGGTCTGTCACTGTATAACACTGGGGTACAGTACTGGTGGGGACGGGTCTGTCACTGTATAACACTGGGATACAGTACTTGTGAGGACGTGTCTGCCACTGTATAACACTGGGGTACAGTGCTGGTGGGGACAGGTCTGTCACTGTATAACACTGGGGTACAGTACTGGAGGGGATGGTTCTGTCTCTGTATAACGCTGGGGTACAGTAATGGTGGGAACGGGTCTGTCACTGTATTACACTGGGGGACGGGCCTGACACTATATAATGCTGGGGAACAGTACTGGTGGGAACGGATCTTTCACTGTATAAAACTGGGGTACAGTACTGGTGGTGACAGGTCTGTCACTGTATAACACTGGGGTACAGTACTGGTGGGGACGGGTCTGACACTGTAGAACGCTGGGGTACAGTACCGGTGCGGACAAGTCTATCACTGTATAACACTGGGGTACAGTACTGGCAGGGACAGGTCTGTCACTGTATAACTCTGGGGTACAGTACCGGTGGGGATGGGTCTGACACCGTATAACGCTGGGGTACAGAACTGGTGGGGACGGATCTTTCACTGTATAACACTGGGGTACAGTATCGGTCGGGCACGGGTCTGAGACTGTATAACACTGGGGTACAGTACTGGTGGGGATGGATCTGTCACTATATAACACTGGGGTACAGTACTGGTGGGAACGGGTCTGTCACTGTATAACACTGGGCTACAGTACTGGTGGAGATGTGTCTGTCACTGTATAAAACTGGGGTACAATACAGGTGGGGATGGGTCTGTCACTGTATAACACTGGGGTACAGTACTGGTGATGGGTCTGTCACTGTATAACACAGGGGCAGAGCACTGTTGGGACAGGTCTGTCACAATGTAACACTGGGGTACAGTACTGGTGGGGACAGGTCTGTCACTACATAACACTGGGGTACTGTACTGGTGGGGACAGGTCTGTCACTGTAAAACAGTGGGTTACAGTACTGGTGTGGACGGGTCGGTCACTGTATAACACGGGTACAGTACAGGTGGGGACGGGTCTGTCACTGTGTAACAGTGGGGTACAGTACTGGTGGGAACAGGTCTGTCACTGTATAACACTGGGTTACAGTACAGGTGGAGACAGGTCTGTCACTGTATAAAACCTGGGTACAGTGGTGGAGGGGACAGGTCTGTCACTATGTAACACTGGGGTACAGTACTGGTGGGGACAGGTCTATCACTGTATAACGCTGGGGTATAGCACTAGTGAGGACAGGTCTGTCACTGTATAACAATGGGGTACAGTACAGGTGGGGACAGGTCTGTCAGTTTATAACAGTGGGGTATAGTACTGGTGAGGTCGGGTCTGCCACTGCATAACACTGGGGTACAGTACTGGTGGGGACGGGTCTGTCACTGTATAACAGTGGGGTACAGTACTGGTGGGGACAGGTCTGTCACTGTATAACACTGGGGTACAGTACTGATGGGGACAGGTCTGTCACTGTATTACACTGGGGTACAGTACTGGTGGGGACAGGTCTGTCACTGTATAACACTGTGGTACAGTACTGATGGGGACAGGTCTGTCACTGTATTACACTGGGGTACCGTATTGGCGGGGATGGGTCTGTCACTGGAGAACACTGGGTTACAGTACTGGTGGAGACGGATCTGTCACTGTATAACACAGGGGCATAGTACTGGTGAGGATGGGTCTGTCACTGTATAACACTGGGGTACAGAACTGGTGGGGACAGGTGTGTCACTGTATAACACTGGGGTACAGTACTGGTGAGGACGTGTCTGCCACTGTATAACAGTGGGGCACAGTACTGGTGGGGACAGGTCTATCACTGTAAAACGCTGGGGTAAACACTGGTGCAGACGGGTCTATCCCCGGATAACACTGGGGTACAGAACTGGTGGGGACAGGTCAATCACTGTATAACACTGGGGTATAGTACTGGTGAGGACGGGTCTGATACTGTAAAACACTGGGGTACAGTACTAGTGGGGACGGGTCTGTCACTGTATAACACTGGGGCACAGTACTGGTGGGGATGGACCTGTCACGGTTTAACACTGGGGTACCGTACTGGTGGGGACAGGTCTGTCACTGTAAAACAGTGGTTTACAGTACTGGTGTGGACGGGTCGGTCACTGTATAACACGGGTACAGTACAGGTGGGGACGGGTCTGTCACTGTGTAACAGTGGGGTACAGTACTGGTGGGAACAGGTCTGTCACTGTATAACACTGGGTTACAGTACAGGTGGAGACGGGTCTGTCACTGTATAAAACCTGGGTACAGTGGTGGAGGGGACAGGTCTGTCACTGCATAAAGCTGGGGTACAGTACTGGTGGGGACAGGTCTATCACTGAATAACGCTGGGGTATAGCACTGGTGAGGACGGGTCTGTCACTGTATAACAATGGGGTACAGTACAGGTGGGGACAGGTCTGTCAGTGTAAAACAGTGGGGTATAGTACTGGTGAGGTCGGGTCTGCCACTGCATAACACTGGGGTACAGTACTGGTGGGGACGGGTCTGTCACTGTATAACACTGGGGTACAGTACTGGTGGGGACAGGTCTGTCACTGTATAACACTGGGGTACAGTACTGATGGGGACAGGTCTGTCACTGTATTACACTGGGGTAAAGTACTGGTGGGGACAGGTCTGTCACTGTATAACACTGGGGTACAGTACTGATGGGGACAGGTCTGTCACTGTATTACACTGGGGTACCGTATTGGCGGGGATGGGTCTGTCACTGGAGAACACTGGGTTACAGTACTGGTGGAGACGGGTCTGTCACTGTATAACACAGGGGTATAGTACTGGTGAGGATGGGTCTGTCACTGTATAACACTGGGGTGCAGTACTGGTGGGGACAGATGTGTCACTGTATAACACTGGGGTACAGTACTGGTGAGGACGTGTCTGCCACTGTATAACAGTGGGGCACAGTACTGGTGGGGACAGGTCTATCACTGTAAAATGCTGGGGTAAATACTGGTGCAGACGGGTCTATCCCCGTATAACCCTGGGGTACAGAACTGGTGGGGACAGGTCTATCACTGTATAACACTGGGGTATAGTACTGGTGAGGACGGGTCTGATACTGTAAAACACTGGGGTACAGTACTAGTGGGGACGGGTCTGTCACTGTATAACACTGGGGCACAGTACTGGTGGGGATGGACCTGTCACGGTTTAACACTGGGGTAGAGTACTGGTGGGGACAGGTCTATCACTGTATAACGCAGGGGTACAGTACTCGTGCGGACTGGTCTATCCCTGTATAACACTGGGGTACAGAACTGGTGGGGATGGGGTTATCACTGTATAACACTGGGGTACAGAACTGGTGAGGACGGGACTGTCACTGTATAACACTGGGGTACAGTACTGGTGGGGACAGGTCTGTCACTGTATAACACTGGGGTACAGTACTGGTGGGGACGGGTCTGTCACTGTATAACACTGGGGTACAAAACTGGTGGGGACGGGTCTGTCACTGTATACCAGTGGGGTACAGTACTGGGGGGACAGGTCTGTCACTGTATAACACTGGGGTATAGTACTGGTGAGGACGGGTCTGCCACTGTATAACACTGGGGTAAAGTACTGGTGGGGACGGGTCTTTCACTGTATAACAGTGGGGTACAGTACTGGTGGGCACGGGTCTGTCACTGTATAACACTGGGGTACAGAACTGGTGGGGACGGGTCTATCACTGTATAACAGTGGGGTACAGTACTGGTGGGCACGGGTCTGTCACTGTATAACACTGGGGTATAGTACTGGTGGAGATGGGTGTGTCACTGTATAACACTGGGGTACAGTGCTGGTGAGGACAGGTCTGTCACTGTATAACACTGGGGTATAGTACTGGTGATGATGGGTCTGTCACTGTATAACACTGGGGTACAGTACTGGTGGGGACAGGTGTGTCACTGTATAACACTGGGGTACAGAACTGATGTGGACGTGTCTGCCACTGTATAACAGTGGGGTACAGTACTGGTGGGGACAGGTCTAACACTGTAAAAAGCTGGGGTAAATTACTGGTGCAGACGGGTCTATCCCTGTATAACACTGGGGTACAGTGCTGGTGAGGACAGGTCTGTCACTGTATAACACAGAGGATAGTACTGGCGAGGACAGGTCTGATACTGTATAACACTGGGGTACAGTACTGGTGGGGACAGGTCGGTCACTGTATAACACTGGGGTACAGTACTGGTGGGGACGGGTCTGTCACTGTGTAACAGTGGGGCACAGTACTGGTGGGGATGGATCTGTCACTGTTTAACACTGGGGTACAGTAGTGGTGGGGACAGGTCTATCACTGTATAACACTGGGGTATAGTACTGGTGGGGACAGGTCTGTCACAGTATAACACTGGGGTACAGTACTGGTGGGGACAGGTCTGTCAATGTATAACATTGCGGTATAGTACTGCTGGGGACGGGTCTGACACTGTATAATGCTGGGGGACAGTACTGGTTGGGACAGGACTGTCACTGTATAACAGTGGGGCACAGTGCTGGTGGGGACAGGTCTGTCACTGTATAACACTGGGGTATAGTACTGGTGAGGACGGGTCTTTCACTGTATAACACTGGGGTACAGTACTGGTGGGGACGGGTCTGTCACTGTATAACACTGGGATACAGTACTGGTGAGGACGTGTCTGCCACTGTATAACACTGGGGTACAGTACTGGTGCGGACAGGTCTATCACTGTAAAACGCTGGGGTATAGTACTGGTGAGGACGGGTCTGGTACTGTATAATACTGGGGTACAGTACTGGTGGGGATGGATCTGTCACTGTTTAACACTGGGGTACAGTACTGGTGGGGACAGGTCTATCACTGTATAACGCTGGGGTATAGTACTGATGAGGTCGGGTCTGCCACTGCATAACACTGGGGTACAGTACTGGTGGGGACGGGTCTGTCACTGTATAACACTGGGGTACAGAACTGGTGGGGACAGGTCTGTCACTGTATTACATTGGGGTACAATACTGGTGGAGACGGGTCTGTCACTGTATAACAGTGGGGCACAGTGCTGGTGGGGACAGGTCCGTCACTGTATAACACTGGGGTATAGTACTGGTGAGGACGGGTCTGTCACTGTATAACACTGGGGTACAGTACTGGTGGGGACGGGTCTGTCACTGTATAACACTGGGGTATAGTACTGGTGAGGTCGGGTCTGCCACTGCATAACACTGGGGTACAGTACTGGTGGGGACGGGTCTGTCACTGTATAACACTGGGGTACAGTACTGGTGGGGACGGGTCTGTCACTGTATAACACTGGGGTACAGTACTGGTGTGGACGTGTCGGCCACTGTATTACAGTGGGGCATAGTACTGGTGGGGAGAGGTCTATCACTGTAAAATGCTGGGGTACAGTACTGGTGCAGACGAGTCTATCCCTGTATAACACTGGGGTACAGAACTGGTGGGGACAGGTCTGTCACTGTAAAACGCTGGGGTACAGTACTGGTGCAGACGGGTCTATCCCTGTATAACACTGGGGTACAGTGCTAGTGGGGACAGGTCTGTCACTGTAAAACTGTGGGTTACAGTACTGGTGGGGACGAGTCGGTCACTGTATAACATTGGGGTACAGTACAGGTGGGGACGGCTATGTCACTGTGTAACAGTGGGGTACAGTACTGGTGGGGACAGGTCTGTCACTGTATAACACAGGGTTACAGTACTGGTGGAGACGGGTCTGTCACTGTATAAAACTTGGGTCCAGTACTGGTGGGGATGGATCTGTCACTGTTCAACACTGGGGTAAAGTACTGGTGCAGACAGGTCTGTCACTGTATAACCCTGGGGTGCTGTGCTAATGGGGATGGGTCTGTCACTATAAGACTGGGGTACAGTACTGGTGGGGACAGGTCTGTCACTGTATAGGGGTACAGTACTGGTGGGGACAGGTCTATCACTGTATAACACTGGGGTACAGTACTGGTGGGAACAGGCCTGTCACTATATAACACTGGGGTACAGTACTGGAGGGGACGGGTCTGTCACTGTATAACACTGGGATGCACTACTGGTGGGGATGGGTCTGCACTGTAAAAGACTGGGGTACAGTACTGCTGGGAACAGGTCTGTCACTGTATAACACTGGGGAGCAGTGCTAGTGGGGATGGGTCTTTCACTATAAGACTGGGGTACAGTACTGGTGGGGACCGGTCGGTCACTGTATAACACTGGAGTACACTACTGGTGGGGATGGGTGTTATTGTACAACACTGGTGTACAGTCCTGGTGGGGATCGGTCTGTCACTGTATAACACTGTGATACAGTACTGGTCGGGATGGGTGTTACTGTATAACATTGGGGTACAGTACCGGTGGGGATAGGTCTGTCACTGTCTAACACTGGAGTACAGTACTGGTGGGGATGGGTCTTACTGTATAACACTGGGGTACAGTACTGGTGGGGATGGGTCTGTCACTATATAACACTGGGTTACAGTACTGGTGGGGACAGGTTTGTCACTGTAGAACACTGGGGTACAGTACTGCTGGGGACGGGTCTGTCACTGTATAACACTGCGGTACAGTACTGGTGGGGACAGGTCTGTCACTGCATAACACTGGGGTACAGTACTGGTGGGGATGGGTCTGTCACTATATAACACTGGGGCACAGTACTGGTCGTGATGGGTGTTACTGTATAACATTGGGGTACAGTACCGGTGGGGACAGGTCTGTTACTGTATAACACTGGGGTACAGTACTGGTGGGGATGGGTCTGCACTGTATAAGATTGGGGTGCATTACTGGTGGGGACGGGTCTGTCACTGTCTAACACTGGGGTGCAGTACTGGTGGGAACAGGTCTGTCACTGTATAACACTGGGGTACAGTATTGGTGGGGATGGGTCTGTCACTATAAGACTGGGGTACAGAACTGGTGGGGACCAGTCTGTCACTGTATAACACTGGGGTCCAGTACTGGTGGGGATGGATCTGTCACTGTTTAACACTGGGGTAAAGTACTGGTGCAGACAGGTCTGTCACTGTATAACCCTGGGGTGCAGTGCTAATGGGGATGGGTCTGTCACTATAAGACTGGGGTACAGTGCTGGTGGGGACCGGTCTGTCACTGTATAACACTGCAGTACAGTACTGGTGGGGATGGGTCTGCCACTGTATAACACTGGGGTACATTACTGGTGGGGACGGGTCTGTCACTGTATAGGGGTACAGTACTGGTGGGGACAGGTCTATCACTGTATAACACTGGGGTACAGTACTGGTGGGGATGGGTATGTCACTGTATAACACTGGGGTACAGTACTGGTCGTGATGGGTGTTACTGTATAATATTGGGGTACAGTACCGGTAGGGACAGGTCTGTCACTGTATAACACTGGGGTACAGTACTGGTCGGGACAGGTCTGTCAGTGTATAACACTGGGGTCCAGAACTGGTGGGGATGGATCTGTCACTGTTTAACACTAATGGGGATGGGTCTGTCACTATAAGACTGGGGTACAGTACTTGTGGGGAACGATCTGTCACTGTATAACACTGGAGTACACTACTGGTGGGAATGGGTGTTATTGTACAACACTTTTGTACAGTACTGGTGGGCATGTGTCTGTCACTGTATAACACGGTTACAGTACTGGTCGGGATGGGTGTTACTGTATAACAATGGGGTACAGTACCGGTGGGGACAGGTCTGTCACTGTCTAACACTGGAGTACAGTACTGGTGGGGATGGGTCTTACTGTATAACACTGGGGTACAGTACTGGTGGGGATGGGTCTGTCACTGTATAACACTGGGTTACAGTACCGGTGGGGACAGGTTAGTTACTGTATAACACTGGGGTACAGTACTGCTGGGGACGGGTCTGTCACTGTATAACACTGCGGTACAGTACTGGTGGGGAAGGGTCTGTCACGGTATAACACTGGGGTACAGTACTAGCGGGGACAGGTCTGTCACTGTATAACACTGGGGTACAGTACTGGTGGGGATGGGTCTGACACTGTATAACACTGGGGTACAATACTGGCGGGGACAGGTCTGTCACTGTATAACACAGGGGCACAGTACTGGTGGGGATGGGTCTGTCACTATATAACACTGGGTTACAGTACTGGTTGGGACAGGTCTGTCATTGTATAACACTGGGGTACAGTACAGGTGGGGACAGGTCTGTCACTGTATAACACTGGGGTACAGTACTGGTGGGGACAGGTCTGTCACTGTATAACACTGGGGTACAGTGCTGGTGGGGACGGGTCTGTCACTGTATAACACTGGGATACAGTACTTGTGAGGACGTGTCTGCCACTGTATAACACTGGGGTACAGTACTGGTGCGGACAGGTCTATCACTGTAAAACGCTGGGGTATAGTACTGGTGAGGACGGGTCTGGTACTCTATAATACTTGGGTACAGTACTGGTGGGGATGGATCTGTCACTGTTTAACACTGGGGTACAGTACTGGTGGGGACAGGTCTATCACTGTATAACGCTGGGGTATAGTACTCGTGCGGACGGGTCTATCCTGGTATAACACTGGGGCACAGAACTAGTGGGGACGGGTCTATCACTGTATAACACTGGGGAACAGAACTGGTGGGGACAGGTCTATCACTGTATAACACTGGGGTACTGTACTGGTGGGGACAGGTCTGTCACTGTAAAACAGTGGGTTACAGTACTGGTGGGGACGAGTCGGTCAGTGTATAACACTGGGGTACAGTACAGGTGGGGACGGGTCTGTCACTGTGTAACAGTGGGGTACAGTACTGGTGGGGACAGGTCTGTCACTGTATAACACAGGGTTACAGTACTGGTGGAGACGGGTCTGTCACTGTATAAAACTTGGATACAGTGCTGGTGGGGACAGGTCTGTCACTGTATAACACTGGGGTATGGTACTGGTGAGGTCGGGTCTGCCACTGCATAACACTGGGGTACAGTACTGGTGGGGACGGGTCTGTCACTGTATAACACTGGGGTATAGTACTGGTGAGGTCGGGTCTGCCACTGCCTAACACTGGGGTACAGTACTGGTGGGGACGGGTCTGTCACTGTATAACACTGGGGTACAGTACTGGTGGGGACGGGTCTGTCACTGTATAACACTGGGGTACAGTACTGGTGTGGACGTGTCGGCCACTGTATTACAGTGGGGCACAGTACTGGTGGGGAGAGGTCTATCACTGTAAAATGCTGGGGTACAGTACTGGTGCAGACGAGTCTATCCCTGTATAACACTGGGGTACAGAACTGGTGGGGACAGGTCTGTCACTGTAAAACGCTGGGGTACAGTACTGGTGCAGACGGGTCTATCCCTGTATAACACTGGGGTACAGTGCTAGTGGGGACAGGTCTGTCACTGTAAAACTGTGGGTTACAGTACTGGTGGGGACGAGTCGGTCACTGTATAACATTGGGGTACAGTACAGGTGGGGACGGCTATGTCACTGTGTAACAGTGGGGTACAGTACTGGTGGGGACAGGTCTGTCACTGTATAACACAGGGTTACAGTACTGGTGGAGACGGGTCTGTCACTGTATAAAACTTGGGTCCAGTACTGGTGGGGATGGATCTGTCACTGTTCAACACTGGGGTAAAGTACTGGTGCAGACAGGTCTGTCACTGTATAACCCTGGGGTGCTGTGCTAATGGGGATGGGTCTGTCACTATAAGACTGGGGTACAGTACTGGTGGGGACAGGTCTGTCACTGTATAGGGGTACAGTACTGGTGGGGACAGGTCTATCACTGTATAACACTGGGGTACAGTACTGGTGGGAACAGGCCTGTCACTATATAACACTGGGGTACAGTACTGGAGGGGACGGGTCTGTCACTGTATAACACTGGGATGCACTACTGGTGGGGATGGGTCTGCACTGTAAAAGACTGGGGTACAGTACTGCTGGGAACAGGTCTGTCACTGTATAACACTGGGGAGCAGTGCTAGTGGGGATGGGTCTTTCACTATAAGACTGGGGTACAGTACTGGTGGGGACCGGTCGGTCACTGTATAACACTGGAGTACACTACTGGTGGGGATGGGTGTTATTGTACAACACTGGTGTACAGTCCTGGTGGGGATCGGTCTGTCACTGTATAACACTGTGATACAGTACTGGTCGGGATGGGTGTTACTGTATAACATTGGGGTACAGTACCGGTGGGGATAGGTCTGTCACTGTCTAACACTGGAGTACAGTACTGGTGGGGATGGGTCTTACTGTATAACACTGGGGTACAGTACTGGTGGGGATGGGTCTGTCACTATATAACACTGGGTTACAGTACTGGTGGGGACAGGTTTGTCACTGTAGAACACTGGGGTACAGTACTGCTGGGGACGGGTCTGTCACTGTATAACACTGCGGTACAGTACTGGTGGGGACAGGTCTGTCACTGCATAACACTGGGGTACAGTACTGGTGGGGATGGGTCTGTCACTATATAACACTGGGGCACAGTACTGGTCGTGATGGGTGTTACTGTATAACATTGGGGTACAGTACCGGTGGGGACAGGTCTGTTACTGTATAACACTGGGGTACAGTACTGGTGGGGATGGGTCTGCACTGTATAAGATTGGGGTGCATTACTGGTGGGGACGGGTCTGTCACTGTCTAACACTGGGGTGCAGTACTGGTGGGAACAGGTCTGTCACTGTATAACACTGGGGTACAGTATTGGTGGGGATGGGTCTGTCACTATAAGACTGGGGTACAGAACTGGTGGGGACCAGTCTGTCACTGTATAACACTGGGGTCCAGTACTGGTGGGGATGGATCTGTCACTGTTTAACACTGGGGTAAAGTACTGGTGCAGACAGGTCTGTCACTGTATAACCCTGGGGTGCAGTGCTAATGGGGATGGGTCTGTCACTATAAGACTGGGGTACAGTGCTGGTGGGGACCGGTCTGTCACTGTATAACACTGCAGTACAGTACTGGTGGGGATGGGTCTGCCACTGTATAACACTGGGGTACATTACTGGTGGGGACGGGTCTGTCACTGTATAGGGGTACAGTACTAGTGGGGACAGGTCTATCACTGTATAACACTGGGGTACAGTACTGGTGGGGATGGGTATGTCACTGTATAACACTGGGGTACAGTACTGGTCGTGATGGGTGTTACTGTATAATATTGGGGTACAGTACCGGTAGGGACAGGTCTGTCACTGTATAACACTGGGGTACAGTACTGGTCGGGACAGGTCTGTCAGTGTATAACACTGGGGTCCAGAACTGGTGGGGATGGATCTGTCACTGTTTAACACTAATGGGGATGGGTCTGTCACTATAAGACTGGGGTACAGTACTTGTGGGGAACGATCTGTCACTGTATAACACTGGAGTACACTACTGGTGGGAATGGGTGTTATTGTACAACACTTTTGTACAGTACTGGTGGGCATGTGTCTGTCACTGTATAACACGGTTACAGTACTGGTCGGGATGGGTGTTACTGTATAACAATGGGGTACAGTACCGGTGGGGACAGGTCTGTCACTGTCTAACACTGGAGTACAGTACTGGTGGGGATGGGTCTTACTGTATAACACTGGGGTACAGTACTGGTGGGGATGGGTCTGTCACTGTATAACACTGGGTTACAGTACTGGTGGGGACAGGTTAGTTACTGTATAACACTGGGGTACAGTACTGCTGGGGACGGGTCTGTCACTGTATAACACTGCGGTACAGTACTGGTGGGGAAGGGTCTGTCACGGTATAACACTGGGGTACAGTACTGGCGGGGACAGGTCTGTCACTGTATAACACTGGGGTACAGTACTGGTGGGGATGGGTCTGACACTGTATAACACTGGGGTACAATACTGGCGGGGACAGGTCTGTCACTGTATAACACAGGGGCACAGTACTGGTGGGGATGGGTCTGTCACTATATAACACTGGGTTACAGTACTGGTTGGGACAGGTCTGTCATTGTATAACACTGGGGTACAGTACAGGTGGGGACAGGTCTGTCACTGTATAACACTGCGGTACAGTACTGGTGGGGACAGGTCTGTCACTGTATAACACAGGGTTACAGTACTGGTGGAGACTGGTCTGTCACTATATAACACTGGGTTACAGTACAGGTTGGGACAGGTCTGTCATTGTATAACACTGGGGTACAGTACTGGTGGGGACGAGTCTGTCACTGTATAACACTGCGGTACAGTATTGGTGGGGACAGGTCTGTCACTGCATAACACTGGGGTACAGCACTGGTGGGGATGGGTCTGTCACTGTATAACACTGGGGTACAGTACTGATGGGGACAGGTCTGTCACGGTATAATACTGGGGTACAGTACAGGTGGGGACAGGTCTGTCACTGTATAACACTGGGGTACAGTACTGGTGGGGACAGGTCTGTCACTGTATAACACTGTGTACTATGCTGGTGGGGACAGGTCTGTCACTGTATAACACTGGGTACTGTACTGGTGGGGACAGGTCTGTCACTGTATAACACTGAGGTACAGTACTGATGGGGACAGGTCTGTCACTGTATAACACTGGGGTACAATACTGGTGGGGACAGGTCTGTCACTGTATAACACGGGTACAGTACTGGTGGGGACGGGTCTGTCATTGTATAACACTGGGGTACAGTACTGGTGGGGATGGGTCTGTCACTGTATAACACGGGTACAGTACTGGTGGGGACGGGTCTGTCATTGTATAACACTGGGGTACAGTACTGGTGGGGATGGGTCTGTCACTATATAACACTTGGGTACAGTACAGTTGGGGACAGGTCTGTCAGTGTATAACACTGGTTACAGTACTGGTGGGGATGGGTCTGTCACTGTATAACACTGGGTTACAGTACTGGTCGGGATGGGTCTGTCACTGTATAACACTGGGGTACAGTACTGGTGGGGATGGGTCTGTCACTGTATAACACTGGGGTACAGTACAGTTGGGGACAGGTCTGTCAGTGTATAACACTGGGGTACAGTACTGGTGGGGATGGGTCTGTCACTATATAACACTGGGTTACAGTACTGGTTGGGACAGGTCTGTCTCTCTATAACACTGGGGTACAGTACAGGTGGGGACAGGTCTGTCACTGTATAACACTGGGTTACAGTACTGGTGGGGACTGGTCTGTCACTATATAACACTGGGTTACAGTACTGGTTGGGACAGGTCTGTCATTGTATAACACTGGGGTACAGTACAGGTGGGGACAGGTCTGGCACTGTATAACACTGGGGTACAGTACTGGTGGGGACAGGTCTGCCACTGTATAACACTGGGTTACAGTACTGGTGGGGACTGGTCTGTCACTATATAACACTGGGTTACAGTACAGGTTGGGACAGGTCTGTCATTGTATAACACTGGGGTACAGTACTGGTGGGGACGAGTCTGTCACTGTATAACACTGCGGTACAGTATTGGTGGGGACAGGTCTGTCACTGCATAACACTGGGGTACAGTACTGGTGGGGATGGGTCTGTCACTGTATAACACTGGAGTACAGCACTGGTGGGGATGGGTCTGTCACTGTATAACACTGGGGTACAGTACTGATGGGGACAGGTCTGTCACGGTATAATACTGGGGTACAGTACAGGTGGGGACAGGTCTGTCACTGTATAACACTGGGGTACAGTACTGGTGGGGACAGGTCTGTCACTGTATAACACTGGGTACTATGCTGGTGGGGACAGGTCTGTCACTATATAACACTGGGTACGGTACTGGTGGGGACAGGTCTGTCACTGTATAACACTGGGGTACAGTACAGGTGGGGCAGGTCTGTCACTGTATAACACTGGGGTACAGTACAGGTGGGGACAGGTCGGTCACTGTATAACACTGAGGTACAGTACTGGTGGGGACAGGTCTCTCACTGTATAACACTGGGGTACAGTACAGGTGGGGACAGGTCTGTCACTGTATAACACTGAGGTACAGTACTGGTGGGGACAGGTCTGTCACTGTATAACACGGGTACAGTACTGGTGGGGACGGGTCTGTCATTGTATAACACTGGGGTACAGTACTGGTGGGGATGGGTCTGTCACTGTATAACACGGGTACAGTACTGGTGGGGATGGGTCTGCCACTGTATAACACTGGGTACTATGCTGGTGGGGACAGGTCTGTTACTGTATAACACTGGGTACTGTACTGGTGGGGACAGGTCTGTCACTGTATAACACTGGGGTACTGTACAGGTGGGGCAGGTCTGTCACTGTATAACACTGGGGTACAGTACAGGTGGGGACAGGTCTGTCACTGTATAACACTGAGGTACAGTACTGGTGGGGACAGGTCTGTCACTGTATAACACTGGGGTACAATACTGGTGGGGACAGGTCTGTCACTGTATAACACGGGTACAGTACTGGTGGGGACGGGTCTGTCATTGTATAACACTGGGGTACAGTACTGGTGGGGATAGGTCTGTCACTGTATAACACTGAGGTACAGTACTGGTGGGGACAGGTCTGTCACTGTATAACACTGGGGTACAATACTGGTGGGGACAGGTCTGTCACTGTATAACACGGGTACAGTACTGGTGGGGATGGGTCTGTCATTGTATAACACTGGGGTACAGTACTGGTGGGGATAGGTCTGTCACTGTATAACACGGGTACAGTACTGGTGGGGACGGGTCTGTCATTGTATAACACTGGGGTACAGTACTGGTGGGGATGGGTCTGTCACTATATAACACTTGGGTACAGTACAGTTGGGTACAGGTCTGTCAGTGTATAACACTGGATTACAGTACTGGTGGAGATGGGTCTGTCACTGTATAACACTGGGTTACAGTACTGGTCGGGATGGGTCTGTCACTGTATAACACTGGGGTACAGTACTGGTGGGGATGGGTCTGTCACTGTATAACACTGGGTTATAGTACTGGTGGGGACGGGTCTGTCACTATATAACACTGGGTTACAGTACTGGTTGGGACAGGTCTGTCACTCTATAACACTGGGGTACAGTACAGGTGGGGATGGGTCTGTCACTGTATAACACTGGGGTACAGTACTGGTGGGGATCGGTCTGTCACTGTATAACACTGGGGTACAGTACTGATGGGGACAGGTCTGTCACGGTATAATACTGGGGTACAGTACAGGTGGGGACAGGTCTGTCACTGTATAACACTGGGGTACAGTACTGGTGGGGACAGGTCTGTCACTGTATAACACTGGGTACTGTGCTGGTGGGGACAGTTCTGTCACTGTGTAGCACTGGGTACTGTACAGGTGAGGACAGGTCTGTCACTGTACAACACTGGGGTACAGTACAGGTGGGGACAGATCTGTCACTGTATAACACTGGGGTACAGTACTGGTAGAGATGGATCTGTGACTGTATAACACTGGGGTACAGTACTGGGGGAGACGGGTCTGTCACTGTATAACACGGGGGTACTTTACTGGTGGAGATTGGTCTGTCACTGTATAACACTGAGGTGCAGTGGCTGTGTATCACGCTAAAATAATGACCGTGAATGTTTGTAGACCCTTCCATGACCCCAGGGTATCCCAAAGGCAATGGAGAACTTTTTGCAGTGTAGTCACTGTTGGAACGAAGGAAACACGAGAGAAAATTTTGCGCACAGAACGCGCGCACTTCGAGCAATGTGAGTGATAAGATAACCAGCTTCCCGGATGCAGGCTGAAGGATAGATATTGGCCCCAGGACACAAGGGAGAAATCAGCAGATCTTCTTCTACACGTAACATGTGGGATCTTTTTTGCCACGTGAGAGCAGAAGGAGACCTTCCATTTAACATCTCCGACAGTGCAGCACTCCCCTACTGACCCTCCAACAGTGCAGCACTCCCCTACTGACCCTCCGACAGTGCAGCACTCCCCTACTGACCCTCCGACAGTGCAGCACTCCCCTACTGACCCTCCGACAGTGCAGCACTCCCCTACTGACCCTCCGACAACGCAGCACTCCCCTACTGACCCTCCGACAACGCAGCACTCCCCTACTGACCCTCCGACAACGCAGCACTCCCCTACTGACCCTCCGACAACGCAGCACTCCCCTACTGACCCTCCGACAACGCAGCACTCCCCTACTGACCCTCCGACAGTGCAGCACTCCCCTACTGACCCTCCGACAGTGCGGCACTCCCCTACTGACCCTCCGACAGTGCGGCACTCCCCTACTGACCCTCCGACAGGGCGGCACTCCCCTACTGACCCTCCGACAGTGCGGCACTCCCCTACTGACCCTCCGACAGTGCGGCACTCCCCTACTGACCCTCCGACAGTGCGGCACTCCCCTACTGACCCTCCGACAGTGCGGCACTCCCCTACTGACCCTCCGACAGTGCGGCACTCCCCTACTGACCCTCCGACAGTGCGGCACTCCCCTACTGACCCTCCGACAGTGCGGCACTCCCCTACTGACCCTCCGACAGTGCGGCACTCCCCTACTGACCCTCCGACAGTGCGGCACTCCCCTACTGACCCTCCGACAGTGCGGCACTCCCCTACTGACCCTCCGACAGTGCGGCACACCCCTACTGACCCTCCGACAGTGCAGCACTCCCCTACTGACCCTCCGACAGTGCAGCACTCCCCTACTGACCCTCCGACAACGCAGCACTCCCCTACTGACCCTCCGACAGTGCAGCACTCCCCTACTGACCCTCTGACAGTGCAGCACTCCCCTACTGACCCTCTGACAGTGCAGCACTCCCCTACTGACCCTCCGACAGTGCAGCACTCCCCTACTGACCCTCCGACAGTGCAGCACTACCCTACTGACCCTGCGACAGTGCAGCACTCCCCTACTGACCCTCCGACAGTGCAGCACTCCCCTACTGACCCTCTGACAGTGCAGCACTCCCCTACTGACCCTCCAACAGTGCGGCACTCCCCTACTGACCCTCCGACAGTGCAGCACTCCCCTATTGACCCTCTGACAACGCAGCACTCCCCTACTGACCCTCCGACAGTGTAGCACTCCCCTATTGACCCTCCGACAGTGCAGCACTCCCCTATTGACCCTCTGACAACGCAGCACTCCCCTACTGACCCTCCGACAGTGCAGCACTCCCCTACTGACCCTCCAACAGTGCGGCACTCCCCTACTGACCCTCCGACAGTGCAGCACTCCCCTACTGACCCTCCGACAGTGCAGCACTCCCCTACTGACCCTCCGACAAGGCAGCGCTCCCTCAGTGCCGGCACCAGTTGTGTCGGCCTGGATTTTGCGCTCGAGTCTCTGGAGCGGGGACTGGGCAGCCACAACCTTGACTCAGAGGGGAGAGAGAGAGAGAGAGAGAGAGAGAGAGAGAGAGAGAGAGCGAGCCGCAGAGGCACAAGTGCCCCTCGCCTGGGTACACAACCCTGGGCAAATCACAGTCGATCACCCCGCGCCCCCTCCCCTCAAAACACGGCTCGCTCCACACGGTGCAAACCCCGGCTTTAAAGGAACAGTGACACGGAGCCCAGGCTCTGAGCATACTCACCAGTGAAGTAACGTGCATGGCCAGCAGCGCTACAGTGACAAGCCGATGTGAAGGACAAAGACAGGCTCTGCCAACCAGCGTCACAGCGCCAAACAACTGTTTCTAATCTGTCACAACATATGACGAGAGCTCCTCTGACCAGTTTGGATGTCAGGCTGCCAAATCCTCCTCCCCCTCCCAGCAGCAGCAGCCCCCCTCCCTGCCAGCCACAGCTGTGAGAAGAGGAAGTGAGCAACCTCCTACCATTCAGGCAGCTGTTGCACTGACCGCTCGCTCTTTCACTCCGGATGGTCATGCCGTCTGCGAAGGAGCCTTTCAGAGCTGGCATTCCAAGCCCAGCCTATTTCCTCGCAACTGTCAGTCTGCGAATCCAGCTCCCTCGTTCAGACAGCTCAGGCACTCTCAGTCTGCAGCTTCAAAGGATGGTCAGGGACCTCGCCATTAACCTGCCACAGGGCAGACACCGTCTCCCCGTCTCATTTTCAACCTCCCCGACCGCAGCCGTGACCCATTCACTGCAGCCTCTGTCTGTCAGGACGCCTTTTATAAACATCCAGCAGCGCAGTTACAGCCTCCGTTCAAAATCTCGCCTCTGTAAGACAGCACATCCGGCAGCACCGCGCTCCCTCACTACTGACCCTCCGGCAGCACCGCGCTCCCTCAGTACTGACCCTCCGACAGTGCGGCACTCCCTCAGTACTGACCCTCCGACAGTGCGGCACTCCCTCAGTACTGACCCTCCGACAGTGCGGCGCTCCCTCAGCACTGACCCTCCGACAGTGCGGCACTCCCACAGTACTGACCCTCCGACAGTGCGGCACTCCCACAGTACTGACCCTCTGACAGTGCAGCACTACCTCAGTACTGACCCTCCGACAGTGCGGCACTCCCTCAGTACTGACCCTCCGACAGTGCGGCACTCCCTCAGTACTGACCCTCCGACAGTGCGGCACTCCCTCAGTACTGACCCTCTGACAATGCGGCGCTCCCTCAGTAACTGACCCTCCGACAGTGCGGTGCTCCCTCAGCATTGACCCTCCGACAGTGCGGCGCTCCCTCAGCACTGACCCTCCAACAGTGCAGCGCTCCCTCAGTACTGACCCTCTGACAGTGCGGCGCTCCCTCAGTACTGACCCTCCGACAGTGCGGTGCTCCCTCAGCACTGACCCTCTGACAGTGCGGTGCTCCCTCAGCACTGACCCTCCAACAGTGCGGTGCTCCCTCAGCACTGACCCTCTGATACTGCGGTGCTCCCTCAGTACTGACCCTCCGACAGTGCAGCGCTCCCTCAGTTCTGACCCTCCGACAGTGCGGTGCTCCCTCAGCACTGACCCTCCGACAGTGCGGCGCTCCCTCGGTACTGACCCTCCAACAGTGCAGCGCTCCCTCAGTACTGACCCTCTGACAATGCGGCGCTCCCTCAGTAACTGACCCTCCGACAGTGCGCCAATCCCTCAGTACTGACCCTCCGACAGTGCGGCGCTCCCTCAGTTCTGACCCTCCGACAGTGCGGTGCTCCCTCAGCACTGACCCTCTGGTACTGCGGTGCTCCCTCAGTACTGACCCTCCGACAGTGCAGCGCTCCCTCAGTACTGACCCTCCGACAGTGCGGCGCTCCCTCAGTACTGACCCTCCGACAGTGCGGCACTCCCTCAGTACTGACCCTCTGACAGTGCGGCACTCCCTCAGTACTGACCCTCCGACAGTGCGGCACTCCCTCAGTACTGACCCTCCGACAGTGCGGCACTCCCTCAGTACCGACCCTCCGACAGTGCGGCACTCCCTCAGTACTGACCCTCTGACAATGCGGCGCTCCCTCAGTAACTGACCCTCCGACAGTGCGGTGCTCCCTCAGCACTGACCCTCCGACAGTGCGGCGCTCCCTCGGTACTGACCCTCCAACAGTGCAGCGCTCCCTCAGTAACTGACCCTCCGACAGTGCGGCGCTCCCTCAGTACTGACCCTCCGACAGTGCGGTGCTCCCTCAGCACTGACCCTCTGACAGTGCGGTGCTCCCTCAGCACTGACCCTCCAACAGTGCGGTGCTCCCTCAGCACTGACCCTCTGATACTGCGGTGCTCCCTCAGTACTGACCCTCCGACAGTGCAGCGCTCCCTCAGTTCTGACCCTCCGACAGTGCGGTGCTCCCTCAGCACTGACCCTCCGACAGTGCGGCGCTCCCTCGGTACTGACCCTCCAACAGTGCAGCGCTCCCTCAGTACTGACCCTCTGACAATGCGGCGCTCCCTCAGTAACTGACCCTCCGACAGTGCGGTGCTCCCTCAGCACTGACCCTCCGACAGTGCGGCGCTCCCTCGGTACTGACCCTCCAACAGTGCAGCGCTCCCTCAGTACTGACCCTCTGACAGTGCGGCGCTCCCTCAGTACTGACCCTCCGACAGTGCGGTGCTCCCTCAGCACTGACCCTCTGACAGTGTGGTGCTCCCTCAGCACTGACCCTCCAACAGTGCGGTGCTCCCTCAGCACTGACCCTCTGATACTGCGGTGCTCCCTCAGTACTGACCCTCCGACAGTGCAGCGCTCCCTCAGTTCTGACCCTCCGACAGTGCGGTGCTCCCTCAGCACTGACCCTCCGACAGTGCGGCGCTCCCTCGGTACTGACCCTCCAACAGTGCAGCGCTCCCTCAGTACTGACCCTCTGACAATGCGGCGCTCCCTCAGTAACTGACCCTCCGACAGTGCGGTGCTCCCTCAGCACTGACCCTCCGACAGTGCGGCGCTCCCTCGGTACTGACCCTCCAACAGTGCAGCGCTCCCTCAGTACTGACCCTCTGACAGTGCGGCGCTCCCTCAGTACTGACCCTCCGACAGTGCGGTGCTCCCTCAGCACTGACCCTCTGACAGTGCGGTGCTCCCTCAGCACTGACCCTCCAACAGTGCGGTGCTCCCTCAGCACTGACCCTCTGATACTGCGGTGCTCCCTCAGTACTGACCCTCCGACAGTGCAGCGCTCCCTCAGTTCTGACCCTCCGACAGTGCGGTGCTCCCTCAGCACTGACCCTCCGACAGTGCGGCGCTCCCTCGGTACTGACCCTCCAACAGTGCAGCGCTCCCTCAGTACTGACCCTCTGACAATGCGGCGCTCCCTCAGTAACTGACCCTCCGACAGTGCGCCAATCCCTCAGTACTGACCCTCCGACAGTGCGGCGCTCCCTCAGTTCTGACCCTCCGACAGTGCGGTGCTCCCTCAGCACTGACCCTCTGGTACTGCGGTGCTCCCTCAGTACTGACCCTCCGACAGTGCAGCGCTCCCTCAGTACTGTCCCTCCGACAGTGCGGCGCTCCCTCAGTACTGACCCTCCGACAGTGCGGCGCTCCCTCAGTACTGACCCTCCGAAAGTACGGCACTCCCTCAGCATTGACCCTCCGACAGTGCGGCACTCCCTCAGCACTGACCGTCCAACAGTGCGGCACTCCCTCAGTACTGACCCTCCGACAATGTGGCACTCCCTCAGTACTGACCCTCTGACAGTGCGGCGCTCCCTCAGTACTGACTGTCCGACAGTGCAGCACTCCCTCAGTACTGACCCTCTGACAGTGCGGCGCTCCCTCAGTACTGACCCTCTGACAGTGCGGCGCTCCCTCAGTACTGACCCTCCGACAGTGCGGTGCTCCCTCAGCACTGACCCTCTGACAGTGCGGTGCTCCCTCAGCACTGACCCTCCAACAGTGCGGTGCTCCCTCAGCACTGACCCTCTGATACTGCGGTGCTCCCTCAGTACTGACCCTCCGACAGTGCAGCGCTCCCTCAGTTCTGACCCTCCAACAGTGCGGTGCTCCCTCAGCACTGACCCTCCGACAGTGCGGCGCTCCCTCGGTACTGACCCTCCAACAGTGCAGCGCTCCCTCAGTACTGACCCTCTGATAATGCGGCGCTCCCTCAGTAACTGACCCTCCGACAGTGCGCCAATCCCTCAGTACTGACCCTCCGACAGTGCGGCGCTCCCTCAGTTCTGACCCTCCAACAGTGCGGTGCTCCCTCAGCACTAACCCTCTGGTACTGCGGTGCTCCCTCAGTACTGACCCTCCGACAGTGCAGCGCTCCCTCAGTTCTGACCCTCCGACAGTGCGGTGCTCCCTCGGTACTGACCCTCCAACAGTGCAGCGCTCCCTCAGTACTGACCCTCTGACAATGCAGCGCTCCCTCAGTACTGACCCTCCGACAGTGCGGTGCTCCCTCAGCACTGACCCTCCGACAGTGCGGCGCTCCCTTGGTACTGACCCTCCAACAGTGCAGCGCTCCCTCAGTACTGACCCTCTGACAATGCGGCGCTCCCTCAGTACTGACACACCGACAGTGTGGTGCTCCCTCAGCACTGAACATCCGACAGTCTGGTGCTCCCTGAGCACTGACCCTCTGACATTGCGGTGCTCCCTGAGCACTGACCCTCCGACAGTGCGGCACTCCCTCAGTACTGACCCTCTGACAGTGCAGCGCTCCCTCAGTTCTGACCCTCCGACAGTGCAGCGCTCCCTCAGTACTGACCCTCCGACAGGGCAGCGCTCCCTCAGTTCTGACCCTCCGACAGTGCGGTGCTCCCTCAGCACTGATCCTCCGACAGTGCGGCGCTCCCTCAGTACTGACCCTCCGACAGTGCGGCACTCCCTCAGTACTGACCCTCTGACAGTGCGGCACTCCCTCAGTACTGACACACCGACAGTGCGGCACTCCCTCAGTACTGACCCTCCGACAGTGCAGCACTCCCTCAGTATTGGCACTGCAACTCAAACCCACAACCAGCTGATCAACAACAACCTGCATTTATATAGCATCTTTATAGCAGTAAAATCTCTCACAGAAACACAAATCAGACAAAATCTGACCCCGAGACACAGGAGATATTCTGGACAGGTGACCAAACGCTCGGTTAAAGAGGTCGGTTTAGTGGAGCTTCTTAAAGCAGGAGATAGAGAGAGAGAGAGAGGGAGAGGGAGAGAAAGTGAGAGCGCTCATATAGAGAGAGAGGTGGGGGCGAGAGACAGTGAGAGCGCTCATATATAGAGAGAGAGAGAGAGAGGGGGGGAGGGAAAGAGAGACAGTGAGGTGGAGAGGTTTGGGGGTAGAATTCCAGAGCTTAGTGCCCAGGCAGTCTTCCAATGGTGGTGCAGAGGGAGTGCTCACTCATGTCCTGTCCACTATTCATCACTCATTTAAAAACAGCTTATCTGGTAATTATTGAGTGGCCAAGCGATCTTGCTGTGTGCAAACTAGCTGCCGCAATTCAAACATTGTGGCAGTGAATTTCATTTAAAAAAAGAGTTCACTGGTTGTGAAGCACTTGGGGATGCCCTGAGGTTACGGGATACGGAACTGAAGAATTGAAAGTTTCTTTCAATCCGCCTGTCTGTGAAGCTGAGTCGACTCAGCTAGGTGATGTTGCTGCGGCAGGCAGGGGGTAGTGATTCCGGCAGCTCACAGCCCCAAACAGAGCAGCAGAAGTGGGTTAATTTACTGGACTAATGATCCAGGGTACAGTAGTATAGGGTTAATTTACTGGACTAATGATCCAGGGTACAGTAGTATAGGGTTAATTTACTGGACTAATGATCCAGGGTACAGTAGTATAGGGTTAATTTACTGGACTAATGATCCAGGGTACAGTAGTATAGGGTTAATTTACTGGACGAATGGTCTAGGGTACAGTAGTATAGGGTTAATTTATTGGACTAATGATCCAGGATACAGTAGTATAGGGTTAATTTACTGGACGAATGATCCAGGGTACAGTAGTATAGTGTTAATTTACTGGACTAATGATCCAGGGTACAGTAGTATAGGGTTAATTTACTGGACTAATGATCCAGGGCACAATAGTATAGGGTTAATTTACTGGACTAATGATCCAGGGTACAGTAGTATAGGGTTAATTTACTGGACTAATGATCCAGGGTACAGTAGTATAGGGTTAATTTACTGCACTAATGATCCAGGGTACAGTAGTATAGGGTTAATTTACTGGACTAATGATCCAGGGTACAGTAGTATAGGGTTAATTTACTAGACTAATGATCCAGGGTACAGTAGTATAGGGTTAATTTACTGGACGAATGATCCAGGGTACAGTAGTATAGGGTTAATTTACTGGACAAATGATCCAGGGTTCAGTAGTATAGGATTAATTTACTGGACTAATGATCCAGGATAGAGTAGTATAGGGTTAATTTACTGGACTAATGATCCAGGGTACAGTAGTATAGGGTTAATTTACTGGACTAATGATCCAGGGTACAGTAGTATAGGGTTGATTTACTGGACTAATGATCCAGGGTACAGTAGTATAGGGTTAATTTACTGGACTAATAATCCAGGGTACAGTAGTACAGGGTTAATTTACTGGACTAATGATCCAGGGTACGCAGTATAGGGTTAATTTACTGGACTAATGATCCAGGGCACAATAGTATAGGGTTAATTTACTGGACTAATGATCCAGGGTACAGTAGTATAGGGTTAATTTACTGGACTAATGATCCAGGGTACAGTAGTATAGGGTTAATTTACTGCACTAATGATCCAGGGTACAGTAGTATAGGGTTAATTTACTGGACTAATGATCCAGGGTACAGTAGTGTAGGGTTAATTTACTGGACTAATGATCCAGGGTACAGTAGTATAGGGTTAATTTACTGGACGAATGATCCAGGGTACAGTAGTATAGGGTTAATTTACTGGACAAATGATCCAGGGTTCAGTAGTATAGGATTAATTTACTGGACTAATGATCCAGGATAGAGTAGTATAGGGTTAATTTACTGGACTAATGATCCAGGGTTCAGTAGTATAGGGTTAATTTACTGGACTAATGATCCAGGGTACAGTAGTATAGGGTTGATTTACTGGACTAATGATCCAGGGTACAGTAGTATAGGGTTAATTTACTGGACTAATAATCCAGGGTACAGTAGTACAGGGTTAATTTACTGGACTAATGATCCAGGGTACGCAGTATAGGGTTAATTTACTGGACTAATGATCCAGGGTACAGTAGTATAGGATTAATTTACTGGACTAATGATCCAGGGTACAGTAGTATAGGGTTAATTTACTGGACTAATGACCCAGGGTTCAGTAGTATAGGGTTAATTTGCTGCACTAATAATCCAGGGTAGAGTAGTATAGGATTAATTTACTGGACTAATGATCCAGGGTATAGTAGTATAGGGTTAATTTACTGGACTAATGATCCTGGGTACAGTAGTATGGGGTTAATTTACTGGACTAATGATCCAGGGTACAGTAGTATGGGGTTAATTTACTGGACTGATGATCCAGGGTACAGTAGTATAGGGTTAATTTACTGGACTAATGATCCAGGGTAGAGTAGTATAGGCTTAATTTACCGGACTAATGATCCAGGGTACAATGGTATAGGGGTTAATTTACTGGATTAATAATCCAGGGTGCAGTAATATGAGGTTAATTTACTGGACTAATAATCCTGGGTACAGTGGTATAGGGTTAATTTATTGCACTAATAATCCAGGGTACAGTATTATAGGGTTAATTTGCTGGACTAATAATCCAGGGTACAATAGTATAAAATTAATTTACTGTACTAATAATCCAGGGTACAGTATTATAGGGTTAATTTACTGGATTTATAATCCAGGGTACAGTAGTACATGGTTAACTTACTGCACAAATGATCCAGGGTACAGTAGAACAGGGTTAATTAACTAGAGTAATAGGGTTAATTTACTGGGCTAATAATCCAGGGTACAGTAGTATAAGGTTAATTTACTTAACTAATTATCCAGGGTACAGTAGTATAGGGATTAATTTACAGGACAAATAATCCAGTGTACAGTAGTATGGGGTTAATTTCCTGCACTAATAATCCAGGGCACTGAAGTATGGGGTTAATTTACTGTGCTAATATTCCAGGGTATGGTAGTATAGGGTTAATATACTGGACTAATGGTTCAGGGTACAGTAGAACAGGGTTAATTTACTGCACTAATATTCCAGGGTACAGTAATATGGGGTTAATAGACTGGTCTAATAATTTAGGGTACCGTAGTATGGGGTTAATTTCCTGCACTAATAATCAAGGGTACAGTAGCATGGGGTTAATTTACTGTATTAATATTCCAGTGTACAGTAGTATGGGGTTAATTTCCTGCACTAATAACCTAGGGTACAGTAGCATGGGGTTAATTTACTGTATTAATATTCCAGTGTACAGTAGTATGGGGTAATTTCCTGCACTAATAATCCAGAGTACAGTGGTATGTGGTTAATTTACTTTACTAATATTCCAGGGTACAGTAGCATGGGGTTAATTTACTGGACTAATATTCCAGGGTACAGTAGTATAGGGTTAATATACCGGACTAATAGTTCAGGGTACAGTAGGACCAGGGTTAATTTACTGTAATAATATTCCAGGGTACAGTCATATGGGGTTAATTTACTGGTTTAATAATCTAGGGTACAGTAGTGTAGGGTTGATTTATTGGACTAATAATCCAGGGTACAGTGGGTTAAGGGTTAATTTACTGGATTAATAATCCACGGTACAGTAGTATAATGGTTAATTAATGAACTAATAATCCAGGATACAGTAGTATGGGGTTCATTCACTGGATTAATATTCCAGGGTACAGAAGTATGTGGTTAATTAATGAACTAATAATCCAGGATACAGTAGTATGGGCTTCATTCACTGTACTAATAATCCAGGGTACAGTAGTATGGGCCTAATTTACTGGACTAAAAATCCAGGGTACAGTAGTATAGTCGTTAATTAATTAATAATCCAGGATACAGTAGTATGGGGTTCATTTATTGGACTAATAATCCAGGGTACAGTAGTATGGGGTTGATTTACTGGACTAATAATCCAGGGTACAGTGGGTTAAGGATTAATTTACTGGACTAATAATCCAGGGCACAGTAGTATAGGGGTTAAATTACTGAACTAATAATTCAGGGTACAGTAGTATGGGATTCATTTACTGGACTAATAAACCAGGGTACAGTAGTATGGGGTTAATTTACTGCACTAATAATCCAAGGCACAGTAGCATAGGGTTACTTTACTGGACTAATAATCCAAGATACAGTAGTATGGGGTTAATTTACTGGTCTAATAATCAAGGGTACAGTAGTTTGGGGTTAATTCACTGGACGAATAATGCAGAGTACAGTAGTGTAGGGTTAATTTACTGGACTAATAATCCAGGGTATAGTAGTATGGGGTTAATTTCCTGCTCTAATAATCCAGGGCACTGTAGTATGGGGTTAATTTACTGTGCTAATATTCCAGGGTGCAGTAGTATAGGGTTAATATACTGGACTAATGGTTCAGGGTACAGTAGAACAGGGTTAATTTACTGTACTAATATTCCAGGGTACAGTAATATGGGGTTAATAGATTGGTCTCATAATTTAAGGTACCGTAGTATGGGGTTAATTTCCTGCACTAATAATCTAGGGTACAGTAGCATGGAGTTAATTTACTGTATTAATATTCCAGTGTACAGTAGTATGGGGTTAATTTCCTGCACTAATAACCTAGGGTACAGTAGCATGGGGTTAATTTACTGTATTAATATTCCAGTGTACAGTAGTATGGGGTAATTTCCTGCACTAATAATCCAGGGTACAGTAGTATGTGGTTAATTTACTTTACTAATATTCCAGGGTACAGTAGCATGGGGTTAATTTACTGGACTAATATTCCAGGGTACAGTAGTATAGGGTTAATATACGGGACTAATAGTTCAGGGTACAGTAGGACCAGGGTTAATTTACTGTAATAATATTCCAGGGTACAGTCATATGGGGTTAATTTACTGGTTTAATAATCTAGGGTACAGTAGTGTAGGGTTGACTTATTGGACTAATAATCCAGGGTACAGTGGGTTAAGGGTTAATTTACTGGATTAATAATCCACGGTACAGTAGTATAGTGGTTAATTAATGAACTAATAATCCAGGATACAGTAGTATGGGGTTCATTCACTGGATTAATATTCCAGGGTACAGTAGTATGTGGTTAATTAATGAACTAATAATCCAGGATACAGTAGTATGGGCTTCATTCACTGTACTAATAATCCAGGGTACAGTAGTATGGGCCTAATTTACTGGACTAAAAATCCAGGGTACAGTAGTATAGTCGTTAATTAATTAATAATCCAGGATACAGTAGTATGGGGTTCATTTATTGGACTAATAATCCAGGGTACAGTAGTATGGGGTTGATTTACTGGACTAATAATCCAGGGTACAGTGGGTTAAGGATTAATTTACTGGACTAATAATCCAGGGCACAGTAGTATAGGGGTTAAATTACTGAACTAATAATTCAGGGTACAGTAGTATGGGATTCATTTACTGGACTAATAAACCAGGGTACAGTAGTATGGGGTTAATTTACTGCACTAATAATCCAAGGCACAGTAGCATAGGGTTACTTTACTGGACTAATAATCCAAGATACAGTAGTATGGGGTTAATTTACTGGACTAAAAATCTAGGGTACAGTAGTATGGGGTTAATTTACTGCACTAATAATCCAAGGCACAGTAGCATAGGGTTACTTTACTGGACTAATAATCAAAGGTACAGTAGTATGGGGTTAATTTACTGGTCTAATAATCAAGGGTACAGTAGTTTGGGGTTAATTCACTGGACGAATAATGCAGAGTACAGTAGTGTAGGGTTAATTTACTGGACTAATAATCCAGGGTATAGTAGTATGGGGTTAATTTACAGCACTAATAATCAAGGGTACAGTAGTATTGGATTAATTTACTGGACTAATAATCCAGGGTACAGTCGTATGGGGTTAATTTACTGGACGAGTAATCCCAGGTACGTATGATAGTTCAAGGGTTAATTTACTGGAAGAATTATCCTGGGTACAGTAATATGGGGTTAATTTACTGGTCTAATGAACCAATGTACAGTAGCTTGAGGTCTAATTTACTTGACTGATCATTCAGGGTACAGTAGTTCAACGGTTAATTTACTGGACTAATGATCCAGAGTACAGCAGTATAGGGTTAACTAACTGGACTAATGATCCTGGGTACAGTTGTATGGGGTTAATTTACTGGACTAATGATCCAGGGCACAGCAGCATAGCGGTTAATTCAGTGGATGAATAATCCAGGATACAGTAGCATGGGGCTAATTTTCTGGGCTAATAATTGAGGCTATAGTGGTCTGGGGTTAATTTACTGGACTAATAATCCAGGGTACAGCTGTGTACGGGTTAATTTACTGGACTAATAACCCAGGCTACAGTAATCTAGCAATTAAATTACTGGACTGATAACCCAGGGTACAGTGATATAGGGTTAATTTCCATGAGTAATAATCCAGGCTAATGTAGTACAGGGTTAATTTACTGGACTAATGATCCAACGTACAGTAGTATAGGGTTAATGTACCCGACTAATAACCCAGGGTACAGTAGTTCAAGGCTTAATTTACTGGATGTTTGAACCAGGATACGGTAGGATGGGGTTAATTTCCTGGGCTAATGATCCAGAGTACAGTAGTATAGGGGTTAATTTTGGAGTCATAGAGGTCTACAGCACAGAAAAAGACCCTTTGGCCAATCGAGTCTGCGCCAGTTAAACAAGTACCTAACTATTCTAATCCCCTGTTCCAGCACTAGGCCCATAGCCCTGTATGCCATGGCATCGCAAGTGCACATCCACATACTTCTTAAATGTTATGAGGGTTTCTGCCTCCACCACCCTTTCAGGCAGTGAGTTCCAGATTCCCACCACCCTCTGAGTGAAAAAATTCTTCCTCACATCCCCTCTAAACCTCCTGCTCCTTACCTTAAATCTACACCCCTGGTTATTGATCCCTCCACCAAGGGGAAATGTTCCTTCCTGTCTACCCTATCTATGCCCCTCATAATTTTATACACCTCAATCATGTCCCCCCTCAATCATCACTGCTCCAGGGAAAATAAGCCCAATCTATCCAATCTCTCCTCATAACTAAAACTCTCCAGCCCAGGCAACATCCTGCTAAATCTCCTCTGCACTCTCTCTAGTGCAATCACATCCTTCTTATAATGCAGATTCCAGAACTGCACGCAATACTCCAGCTGTGGCCTAACCAGCATTTTATACAGTTCCAGCATAACGTCCCTGCTCCTATATGCTATGCCTTGGCTAATAATGGCAAGTATCCCACATGCCTTCTTAACCACCTTATCTACCTGTCCCGCTACCTTAAGGGACGGGTGGACATGCACACCAAGGTCCCTCTGATCCTCGGTACTTCCCAGAGTCCTACCATTCATCGTGTATTCCCGTGCCTTGTTTGTCCTGCCCAAGTGCATCACCTCACATTTATCCGGCTTAAATTCCATTTGTTAGTGATCAGCTGATCTGACCAGCCTGTCCATATCCTCCTGTAATCTAAGGTTATCCTCCTCACTATTTTGAGCCCACTCTACATTACCCTGACAGTGTGTCTTTATACCCAGTGTCAGCATCGAGCACTCCCAGGGCAGATACAGCACGTGTTAGGACTAATGGTCCAGGGTAGAGTAGTTCAAGGGTTAATGTACTGGACTAATGATCAGCGTTTTATACAGTTCCAGTATAACTTCCCTGCTCTTATATTCTACGTCTCAGCTAATAAAGGCAAGTATCTACCTGTGCCGCCACCTCAAGGGACCAACATGCACACCAAGGGTACAGTAGTTCATGTGTTAATTCACTGGACTAATAATCCAAGATTCAGTAGTATGGGGTTAATTTAGTGGACAAAAAACCCAGTGGACAGTAATATGGGGTAAAGTCAAGTTAAACCCATGGCTCAGAGATTGTGTGGGAGGAATGAGTTCACGGGGCACTGGCACCAGTACTAGAGTAGAAGGGAGCTATTCTGGTGGGAAGGGCTTCACTGGGACCAGTATCCTGGTGAACTGAATAATTGGGGCTGTAGAGAGGGCTTTAAACTAAATAGAGGGGGGTGGGGGCGGGGGGGGAGGCGGGGGTTCTGGAAAGGGGATACATAGAGTTACAAAGCAAAAGGAAATGGTAGCCTTGCTATTTAGGTAATGATACCCAGGTTGTGACAGGAAGGGACAGAGTGTACAAACATTAAAAAACAGCAGCAAAAGGGTTAAAGGGGGAAAAAATGGTAAAAAAGGCAAAATTAATGGCTCTTTACTTGAATGTATGTAGTATTAGAACAAAATAAATGAATAAACGGTACATATTGAGGTTAACGGGTATGATCGTACAGCCATTACAGAGACGTGGTTACAAGGAGGTCAAAGCTGGGAACTAAATATTCAGGGGTATGTGACTTTTCCAAAGGAAAGGCAAGAAGGAAAGGGCGGTGGGGTAGCTTTGTTAGTACGAGATGGAATAAGTACAATAGCAAGAAAGGATCTTGGATCGGAAGATGTAGAATCCATATGGGCAAAAGTAAGAACTAGTGTGGGGAAGAAGACACTGGTGGGAGAAGTCTACAGGCCCTCTGACAGTAGCTATGCTGTAGGACAGAGAAAAAAATCAGGAGATAATGAGGGCATGTAAAAAAGGCAGCACATTAATCATGGGTGACTTTAATCATCATGTAGATTGGGAAAATCAAATTGGCAGAGGTAGACACGAGCAAGAATTCAGAGTGTATTCGGGACAGTTTCCTAGAACAATATGTTGTAAATCCAACCAGGGATCAGGCTATTTTGGATCAGGTAATGTGTAATGAAGCAGGTTTAATAAATGATCTCAGAGTAACGGATCCCCTAGGAAACAGTGACCATAATATAGTAGAATTTAGCATTCAGTTTGAGAGTGAGAAACTTGGGTCAGAAACAAATGTGCTAAACTTAAATAAGGGTAAATACAAATGGAATGAGGGCAGGGTTGGCTGGAGTGGACTGGGAAAGGACTGTAGCAGAAAAGACGGCTGATGAACCATGGGCAGACGATCAAGAAAACAGTTCATGACTCTCAACAAAGATATATCCCAGCGAGGAAGGAGGATTCTAGGAAGGGGATAAACCAACCATTGCTAACCAAGGAAGTTAAGGACAGTATCAAATTGAAAGAAAAGACAGACAACGTGGCAAAGATTAGTAGTAAGCCAGAGTATTGGGAAAGTTTTAAAAATCAACAAAAGATAATCAAAGAAAATAAAGAGGGAGAAAATAAACTTTTGAGGGCAAACTAGCAAGTAATATAAAAACGGACAGTAAGAGCTTCTTTAAATATGTAAAAAGGAAGAGAGAGGCCAAAGTGAACATAAGTCCCTTAGAGAATGAGGCTGGGGAAATAATAATGGAGGAATAAATACTTTTCTTCAGTCTTCACAGTAGAAGATACTAAAAGTGTTCCAAAAATAATAAAAAATCAAGGGGCAAAAATGGGGGAGGAAATAAATACAATAACTATCATTAGAGAAAAAGCACCAGGGAAACTAATGGGGCTAAAGGCCGATCAGTCTCCTGGACCTGATGGGCAGCATCCTAGGATATTAAAGGAAGTAGCTACAAGATAGTGGATACACTGGTAGTAATCTTCCAAGAATTCTTACATTCTGGAAAAGTCCCAGAGGATCGGAAAACGGCCAATGTAACACCCTTATTCAAAAAGGGAGGGAGACAAAAAACAGGTAACTATAGGCCAGTTAGCTTAACCTCTGTCTTTGGGAAAATGTAGGAGTCTATTATAAAGAATGTAATATAGCATTTGGAAATACATAATCTAATCAAGCAGAGTCAGCATGGCTTCATGAAGGGGAAATCATGCTTAACAAATTTATTAGAATTTTTTGAGGAGGTAACAAGCAGGGTAGATAAAGGGGAACTGGTAGATGTAATATATTTGGACTTTCAAAAAGCGTTCGATAAGGTACCGCACATAAGGCTACTTAATAAGATAAGAGCCCATGGTGTTGGGGGTAGTATATTAGCATGGATAGAGGACTGGCTAACTAATAGAAAACAGAGAGTTGGGATACGGGGGGGTATATTCAGGTTGGCAACCTGTAAGTGGTGGAGTGCCACAGGGATCAGTGCTGGGGCCACAATTATTTACAATATATATTAATGACTTGGATGAGGGAAGTGAATGTACTATCACCAAGTTTGCAGATGACACAGAAATAGGTGGGAAGGCAAGTGGTGAGGGTGACACAAGGCGTCTACGGAGGGATATAGACAGGTTAAGTGAGTGGGCAAAAACTTGGCAGATGGAATATAATGTGGGAGAATGTAAGGTTATGCACTTTGGCAGGAGGAATAGAGGAGATCCAGGATACAGTAGAATAGGAGTTAATTTACTGGACTAATAATCCAGGGTACAGTGGGTTAAGGGTTAATTTACCGGACCAATAACCCAGGGTACAATAGTATGGGGTTAATTTACTGTACTAATATTCCAGGTACAGTGGGTTATGGGTTAATTTACTGGACTAATAATCCAGGGTACAGTGGGTTATGGGTTAATTTACTGGACTAATAATCCAGGGTACAGTGGGTTATGGGTTAATTTACTGGACTAATAATCCAGGGTACAGTGGGTTATGGGTTAATTTACTGGACTAATAATCCAGGGTACAGTGGGTTAAGGGTTAATTTACAGGCTACTATAATTTGGGGGTTCATTTACTGGACTCTCCACGATAAACCGCAGTTACCGGACACGCTGGTGGGGATGGACGGGACTGGGAAGGGACGGGATGGGAAACACCTGGCTGAGTGCCGGGGGCGCTCACTGCCGACTTGTGGGAAGTGCTGCAGCCCGGTGCATGGCTCTGCTGCTGCTGGTGCCGGTTTCAGCTCCGGTTACCACAAGGGCTTTCGGTCTGACTCAGCCTCTGCTTCCTCTTCGGCCTCTACCACACGGAGAAGCGTTGAAGAGCATGAAGCGCCGTACCACACTAACCCTACCCACCCCTGCCTCCCCCCCCCAACCCCCCAACCACCCCCCCCCACCCCCACCCCCACCCCACACCGCTCACTGGTGCTGGTGGGATGGGAGGTGTGGAAACATCATTTGCCAAGATAACAATGTTTGTGGGGGAGGACACCCCGCTTGACGTGACACTGACTGGTTTGTCAGGATTTCTGTAGCAGCTTTCACAATCCCCAGGCATCCCGCAGTCCTTTACAGCCAATTAAGTGCATTTGCCAAAGGTTAGTCATTGTTGCCCTGTAGAAAGCGTGGCAGCCAATTTGCCCACAGCAAGTTCCCACAAACAGTGATGCAATAATAAGACCATCTGTATTATTGTGATGTCGGTTGAGGGGGATGTACTGGGCTCACGACACTAAGGAGAACTCTCCTGCTCTTCGTCCAATAGCAGCCGTGAGATCTTTTACGTTCAACTGACAGGGTGGACCTTAATTTAACATCTCATCTAAAAGACGGATTCCAAAACAGTGCAGCACTCCCTCAATACTGACCATCCAACAGTGCAGCAGTCCCTCAATACTGACCCTCCGACAGTGCAGCACTCCCTCAATACTGTCCCTCTGACAGTGCAGCACTCCCTCAATACTGTCCCTCTGACAGTGCAGCACTCCCTCAATACTGTCCCTCCGACAGCACCGCGCTCCCTCAGTACTGAAACTCCGACAGCACCGCGCTCCCTCAGTACTGAAACTCCGACAGCACCGGGCTCCCTCAGTACTGACCCTCTGACAGTGCGGCACTCCCTCAGTACTGACCCTCAGACAGTGCGGCACTCCCTCAATACTGACCCTCAGACAGTGCAGTGCCCCCTCAGTACTGACCCTCCGACAGTGTGGTGTGCCCTCAGTACTGACCCTCCGACAGTGCAGCACTCCCTCAGTACTGACCCTCTGACAGTGCAGCACACCCTCAGTACTGACCCTCCAACAGTGCGGCGCTTCCTCAGTACTGACCCTCTGACAGTGCAGCGCTCCCTCAGTACTGACCCTCTGACAGTGCGGCGCTCCCTCAGTACTGACCCTCCCACAGTGCGGCGCTCCCTCAGTACTGACCCTCCGACAGTGCAGCGCTCCCTCAGTACTGACCCTCTGACAGTGCAGCGCTCCCTCAGTACTGACCCTCCGACAGTGCAGCGCTCCCTCAGTACTGACCCTCCGACAGTGCGGCGCTCCCGCAGTACTGACCCTCCGACAGTGCAGCACGACCTCAGTACTGACCCTCTGACAGTGCGGCGCTCCCTCAGTACTGACCCTCCGACAGTGCGGCGCTCCCTCAGTACTAACCCTCCGACAGTGCGTGCTCCCTCAGTACTGACCCTCCGACAGTGCGTGCTCCCTCAGTACTGACCCTCCGACAGTGCGTGCTCCCTCAGTACTGACCCTCCGACAGTGCGGCGCTCCCTCAGTACTGACCCTCCGACAGTGCGTGCTCCCTCAGTACTGACCCTCCGACAGTGCGGCGCTCCCTCAGTACTGACCCTCCCACAGTGCGGCGCTCCCTCAGTACTGACCCTCCGACAGTGCAGCGCTCCCTCAGTACTGACCCTCTGACCAGTGCAGCGCTCCCTCAGTACTGACCCTCCGACAGTGCAGCGCTCCCTCAGTACTGACCCTCCGACAGTGCGGCGCTCCCGCAGTACTGACCCTCCGACAGTGCAGCACGACCTCAGTACTGACCCTCTGACAGTGCAGCGCTCCCTCAGTACTGACCCTCCGACAGTGCGGCGCTCCCTCAGTACTAACCCTCCGACAGTGCGTGCTCCCTCAGTACTGACCCTCCGACAGTGCGTGCTCCCTCAGTACTGACCCTCCGACAGTGCGTGCTCCCTCAGTACTGACCCTCCGACAGTGCGGCGCTCCCTCAGTACTGACCCTCCGACAGTGCGTGCTCCCTCAGTACTGACCCTCCGACAGTGCGTGCTCCCTCAGTACTGACCCTCCGACAGTGCGGCACTCCCTCAGTACTGACACTCCGACAGTGCGTGCTCCCTCAGTACTGACCCTCCGACAGTGCGTGCTCCCTCAGTACTGACCCCTCCGACAGTGCGGCACTCCCTCAGTACTGACACTCCGACAGTGCGTGCTCCCCTCAGTACTGACCCTCCGACAGTGCGGCACTCCCTCAGTACTGACACTCCGACAGTGCGTGCTCCCTCAGTACTGACCCTCCGACAGTGCGGTTCCACCTCAGACACTCCCCTCTTTCAGAAAGCAGGTCCCCAAATTGCAGATGGAGAGAAAGAATGAGAGAGAGAGAGAGAGGGAGAGAGAGAGAGAGGGAGAGAGAGAGAGAGAGAGAGGGAGAGAGAGAGAGAGAGAGAGGGAGAGAGAGAGAGAAGGGAGTCTAAAACCTTTCTGAGAACCTCAGCGACTATGGACGTACACCCTCTTCCCCTGCGGCCTTAGCATTGTG